>JARQSV010000299.1:0-22013 GCA_030142285.1 Calameuta idolon | reverse complement strand
ATCGAATTAAATCGGCTGCACCGATATGTCACTTGTGCTTAAGCGTTATCAAATTATTGGATGAAGCAGGTAAGATATACTTTTTTTTTTATTAACAGTATAAATGACATGGAACCATCTTCTTGCAGCCATGTCGACCACGAACAGCTCGACCGTCGAGGGTAAAAAAAATTCGCTCAGCCACTCGCATTATGGAATATCAATTTTGTGAGAATATCCCACTGGCTCACAATGGTGGGATGGATGGAGACTTGCAGAATTCCGTGGCGTACCGTGCTAAGTACTTGGGTGAAAGTTCGCTCCTTATTATCGCCACGGCACCGCTCCCCAGGTCACCCCTTTTCGCGGCTACCTCTACAGACTCGCAAACTACCCCCGAGGCCGGCTAACTTTTTAACTAGTTGCAAATTAAAATTTACCTCGAGCACATCTCTTCTGCTGGCACGTTCGGCTCACTGGGAGTTGAGCGAGTAGTGACTCATGAGTCTCTTCAAATATTTTATTAAGAAAGTAACGTTGACTCAAAAAGAAGAGAAGTGGAGGTGGGAGGAGGAGCTGGTACGCTGCCCTTAGAGCAAGAACTTGATAAATGACAGACGGGGGGATGATCCAGGGTCAAACGATTCGATCGGCTAACTGTCCAAACATTTGCAGAAATGAAAAAAAAAAAAAAAAGAAAGTGTAAAATATGTAAATACTGGACGGTGACTAAATTACTTTCTCATACTCTCGTTAAAACAATGTCAGCCGGTACGGCAAGGTAGCAACTTCCATGGGAACGGTATTCAGGTGGAAAGAGTTCCTCCCTTGTTAGCATTTAATTGAGAACTTCGCGAGATGTAGGTCTGTACGTAACGACCGACCGACGGCCTCGTTTAAATATTTTAATAATCTCTTGTATTTTGTATAGGAATTGAAATATTCAAGCGCTCTGAATCCAGGAGCGAAGTAACCTGCCAAGCCTGTAATTCGCACCCACGACTATCTTCGTTCCACCCCTATCCACCCTTAGTATGTACTTTCTCAGTTACTCGCTTACTCATTAACCAGTCTCAGGCCCTCTATCTCTTATCTCGCGACAACGCGATAAAAGCGTTGCACAGATTGCTCGGATGTGAACCTGGCTTAAGGTTTCTTGCTAGGAGACGCCCCAGGGTGATGCAACCGCAGTGGCAGCTGCAGCTGCAACGGACTCGCAAAACTTCTCTGTCTGGAGAAATACACACAGTTGAGCACTGGGGGATTCGTAGAGTAAGTAAATGAGAAATAAGGATCCCATGAGAAAGAGAGAGAGAGGGAGAGAGAAAATTACTGAGGTAAAGCTGTGTTGGATACAGAATAGAAAATTCATAGAATTTCATTTAAAATTAATTTTCAGATGTCTATTGATACTTAAGAAGAAATATCGAACGCTGAGAAATCGATCAGGACCATTTAATGATTTTCAGAAGCTTGTACCAAGGATCTTTCATGGTGATAACAAGGTCCCCTAATTAATTATTCATTAATTCAGATCAAACACATCAATCTGTCTAGACAACTTTGTATACCTTGTCGATCCTTTAAAACTCTTAACAATTTCTATTTGCGAATTGCTGTTTTGGTAAATATCTTGGGAATCGTGTTTCAGAGCAGCTGCATTGCGACTGCGGTGTGTCAGCCATCTCCGCACAGGATTGCGGCTTGGACTACATGTTTATATAACGTCCACGAGTGTACACTGTACAGTAGCTACTCTGCCTGTTTGCAGTTACTCAGTGCGAGAGACTGTATTGTGTAAAGGGAAGACACTTAATGAATGCCGGCACGTGGCTACACATTACCATCACCCATGATGACCATTTGACGCAAAGTGCACTGGAATGAATTGAGACACCCTATAAAAAAAATTTTCTAATTATACCTAAGTAATTTTTTTTCAAATATAATCGGTAGTAGAGCAATTGAATTATAGCCAGACTGTTAGCATGGGTTGGGGGCGTATTGAAAAATATGAAGCAAAGTCATTTGGGATGGAGAAGTAAAATCGGAAATGAAGGGCGAAAACTTTTTCGTCGAACGTTCTCGCGGGTGGTCGATGGTGAGGGGGGGTCGAAGGGTAGGTGACACGGTTTCACCATTATCGGGTGTTTACGATGAGGGATGTAGGGGTGCACGACGACGAGGCACGAGGGTCGCATCGTCGGAGAGCTCACCCGCTCCGCATAATAACTAGCTACAACGCATTTACATTTTAATACGACCCCCTCCGCCAACCCTTTCCTGCAATTCCCTTCGTGTACCTTCGTCTAACTCCGTTGTATCCTGTATGAGCTGCTATCGATACCTGGGGGATCTGACCATTTAGGATTCCAACACCATCCGAAACTGTAACCCATATAGGGTAGTTACGTGGTTCAATGAACACCCATCCCGTTCAGCAGGTCCAAGAAACCCTCTAGAACTTTGTACAAAGGAGGCAAAAGTCCAGTGGTTTAATGACGCGCCATTTTTATTTTTCCCTCAATGTCGAATGCTTCCAAGCCAATCGATCTATGAAATTACTCTACGACCCTTACAGACCCTCAGGAACCTCCCCTGGGTGCCTCTCGTCAACTACTGACCGCTACGATCCGAAACAATCGGGTCGTTCCCGACCGTCGGCCATTCTATGATATATGACGTCATTATAGTAAGACCTTGAGAAACATATTGGTTCGTCCTTTTTTATCCAGGACGACGAGTATACGGATTTCACCGAGGTCATCTACGAGGAACGAGTACACAAAGGATTTCTGGACCAGTAAAGTAACCAGCTGTAACCGGAAGTGGAAGGTGTAATCCGAACATGGAGAACGAGCAACCTGAGAGCCAGTGGGAGATGTCCATTAAGATAGGCCGATGTGTTTAACGGCGAATTCAAATGTCGACGACGATGTTCCCAAGGGTGAGGCGAGGGTAGGTACTCGACGCCCGAGAGAAAATATTGCAATTGTTTCGGAGGCATGTTTTATGGGGTTTTTGTCAGCAAATAAAATGCCTACGGTCTGACTATTTTCCCCACGATACCGACTTCACTTTACCGGGATTGTAACATTTACAAAAGATATAGAATAGATATAATGTATATGCTATATCCGACGTAGCTATAGTCTGTAACATACATATATAATAAGAGTACAGTGTAAGGCTGCGCTATACATTATATAGTATATAAGCCAATAAGTCCTCTATACGATATAGAATATAGTATAGGCGTACAGGGTTTATTATATTGGTGGGAGGATCGAGCATGGACTACAGACTACGTAGAAGGGACGCTAGATATAATGGTGATTTATTAGGTGGGGAATTCCAATTCGCCATTGATTTACGGCTTTACGGAATCGCGTAAATATCTTCAATTTCCCACTCCAGGCTGCTCGACTTAAATGGAATTCGCGAATCATTGAGACACTTGACACTCGAGACGCGAAGATCCACGTTAGAGCTTGAATCTTGTCGACGAAGCCATTTTCGAGTCTCACATTTTCGAGTCCTCGATCGAGTATTTATCAAAGTCCCAGCCCCAGTCGCTGGAGCCCCATTCTTTTACGTCCTACGCTAATTATCCGCACCATCGACTTCAGGAATGTCCTTCTTCACTTGCCAGGACGAAATTACTCCAGGATGACTAGTGGATGTCAAACTACCCTTCCTTTTACTATGGATAGCCTATATTGGTAAGGATCTCGCGTAGACTGGGCAATTTTCCTGGCAACCATAAGTAAGCAATGGCAATCGGGAGACGAAGACGCTCTCCTTCATGAAAATATTAGTCTGACAACTGTGAGTTATACCCCGGCAAGGTATTATTCCGAACAAGGGATGGCATGGCCGCTATCTGATTCTGTTATCTCGGCGCCGTATGCTATTCTGGCTCCGTGGCGAAATAACAGCCCGTAGAATACTTATTCTTGCGAATAGCAAACCCGTAGAGGATATCCTGGGTCCCGTTCATCAGGTCCATCAAGGAGTCCAAATTGGAGTTTTGGATTCCTGGGTCTACCCTGTTATCCTTAAGCTTCTCACTGTAGTCCTTGGTCCAATTGGGTACGACCTTATTTGGGATAATAAAAAGGGATGACTATGCTGAAGACTAAGGGGTGAATTATCCTCGTGTGTATTTCAGTATGACAAGATCATGCTACCAGTGACTCTTTTTTAGTTTTCTATTCTCTGTTATATACAGGTCCAAGTCCTATTGGGTACGGTAGCACGTGCACATAACTCAAGCTAGGATCAAGGAAGAGGACCCACCCAGGAGTCTGCTTAATACCCGCAAATTATAAATAATGATGCAACGAGGAATAGCTCTGCCACAAATCAACGTTTACCGTAATTCCTTTGCCTCTTACGCTCCTGGGATTAAGCGGTTCTCGCAGTCTGCTGAAAAGAAAGTAAAATGAGTAAAAATGGGTAAGAGCTGCAGCCACTGTGCGGTTACCGTTAGTTCTGCAACAGGAATTCTCTTCTCTTCTTAATCTCCTCCATATTCTCTGATTCGCAGGATATTCAAAGTCCAAAATGGCCATCCTTAATGTCCTGGAGTCGGGAAGGATTTCTGATGGCTGCGGCAAGTCTTCGCCAAGGAGATAACGGAAGGAAAAGTCCGAAAATGACATCGAATGCTCTTGCGATGCCTTTTCACGATAACGAATGTCTCCAGAAGACCTCGGCGAGGTCGACCTTCTCCTCCACGTCCCGCCAGTGGTCGTAGACGCTGCTAAGTTTTCCCAAAGTGGAGAACAAGGCCGTCAAACAGATTGAAATCAACGGACGGAGCGAGCAACTACTTTTTCCTTTGGGAGAGGACGGAGCCAGATCTGAAATGAAAATCTGCGGGCAAGGAGGGCCTGGAGAATTGCTCGAAGGAAGCTATTGTTCGTAGGCCGAAGGAGAAGCGGAGTCTCGAAGGAATGATCAGAACAAGGAAAGAATAATCTCACGGAAGAGGGTTTCCGGAATCGGAGGGTTTCGGTCCCATTTTCTGGAGTTCAATCTATTAGCATCTTCGCTTCGCTGATTCTACCCTTGCAGAGGAGCCTTTAAAAGGCCATCATCAGAGGTCGGGTAGCAACTTCTGATAATTTACTAAAGAGCTCAGTACTATTAACACGATCAGTAAGAGCCTTGATAGCTAACAAGAATAACAAATTTCCTAAATTTCCAGAAAAGCAATTTACGAAAAAGAAACTCAATAATTCTCAATCAATTTCACGATTTCTCCACGTGGCTGATAGCAATCCTATTCGTGCGGTCTCTATATGGCCACTGGGAGATTACTGCAGTGAGAAACATAATGTAGGAAGGGTGACATGGCGAGGCGATAAAGCGTAATGCCAACCTAGGAAGTAGAGAGGTCGCCTGTTGGCCAGGAACGCGCTGGATGTAGGTACCTAATTCGTGTTTGATGATCGTACCGCACGTACTACACATCCCGCACGTCCCAGGAGGCTGCGATATTGCGCTAAACCGAGCAATTACTGCCCGTAATCTGGCTAATAGAATTCCAATATGTGTGCCAATTGAACGCAGTCTAGGTACAGTGGACTAGTAGACTAGGAGTCGAGCAACGGAGCAGGTGAGCCTAGCTGATACGCGCGACTGGGGAAAGCCCTGACACGGTTCCACCATTAACCAGAGCCACGGGGCTCACTCTGAGCTACAGTCAGGACGTTGGGGTTGAGTCTAAAGAGCTTGATGTCAGGGTATACAGATGGCAGGAGAGAATGATGGAGAAAAGGGAAAGGTGACAGGACCCCTCCTGCACCTCTCTATGTATCCTCCATATGGGCTGTATATACATATTTATTGTCCAGCTATCGCAGGCGACACAAGGTACACCATACATGCAGTTATAGGTACGTTCATGCGAACGCGTCACCCTGCTTGACACGCTTTTACCATTACCCTCTGTTTATAGTACATATAACGCATCGGGGATAGAAGTGTCTACCGTTGTTAACGGGAAAATCCCAGCTCAGCCTCGGATGCTCCTGCGCACGTCCTCTTCCTTCAGGATAGAAAAATCTCTCGTGTGGAACGGGAAACGGCCTAACCTTCTATTTGCCGCGTGTCCTTGCTATGGATGGAAAAGAAATCGGATGTAGGAAAGCCCTCTGGTCGACCCCCTGGACCCCTCCGTCCCAGGATTTAGCATAATCGAATAACAAATAGCACGAAGATGTGCATCTGCTTCGAGGAGAGAGAACAAAAGAGACAGAGAGAAAGAGAATTCAGCCGGCGATGCCTACGTGAGTGTACTCCGGGACTCGCTCACTTTCACTCGGAATTGAAGAACTGAAGAAGAGAGTGCAGCAGTGAGTACCGTAGAATCGAAGAAATGCTAAGAGCTGGAAGGAGTATGCGAAGGAACGCGACATTCGAGAAAATTGGCAAGGAAATACGTTTCTCCCAGTGATATTACACGCTTCTACGGAATCCACGTCCGAGACTGAGAATGGACTCTCGCCAGTCTGAGCTATATATGTATATATGTATACCTACGTCATATATTACACCTACGACTTATCTGTGAAAAGGAGAGAGAAAGAGAGAGACTCAGCATGCTCCTGGCGACATACTACGATCTATGAAGCAGGAAGAGCGATTCTCTCTCTCTCTCTTACTATACCTAGCTTGAATGCTCGATAGAGAAGTGGATGGGGATGCTAAGGGTAGGCAAGGGAAATGGTTGTCGGTGCTGGGAACTCCGATACGAAGATTGGGTTAAATGGCGTGGGATAACCCCTCGTTACGCATTCATAGAAACTCTTCCACGACTGCGGCTGCCTAACTTGCCGCCGTATGTATATACATATAGTATACGTATGTATAATTCCGACAGAGTTGGCCCGCGCAATGGGAAATATTGCGCGCAAGGCGATAGGTGTTATTTGCTCCTCGAAATTATTATCATCCTCCAGCGCGATGACTTCATCCTGGGTATGAGAAGTACTAGTGAGACGAAAGGAAGGTGGAGGTGCCAAGCGTAATCGGTTCTAGTAAAAGTAAATGGGAATTGGGGCACCGACGTTAGATAATAAACGGGCCTCGGTCTAAATCTGGGACGATCCCCAGGGCGTTCTTGGAAAATTAAAAAAAAAGGAGGCTCACTGAGCGACGCTCGGTCCTGTACAGAGTACATCGTGGAAGAAGAACGAGGAACGTAAGGATGACCAGAAGGGAAGCTGGAGGGACGCGGAGAAGGACCAAG
Organism: Calameuta idolon; assembly: GCA_030142285.1. Lineage (NCBI taxonomy): Eukaryota > Metazoa > Arthropoda > Insecta > Hymenoptera > Cephidae > Calameuta > Calameuta idolon. Next base: position 14,776 of record JARQSV010000299.1, on the reverse strand, counting down.
TGGAATGAAGTGGGGGTGGGGAGAGGATGAGGTCGCGTCTCGTTAATTGAACAGAGGGTGCGATGCCGCGAACGGCAAGGATTCTCAGGAAACCGAGGGTAAAATGAAGGCGAGTCCTCGACCACAGAATTGCCTCAATCTCGTCGACCTGAAATGCGAGATCCTGTTGTTCCCGATGTTACGGGACATCGAGGACGTTCGTCCCTCCTTCAACGATCAGCGTCGACCCACTTTCCAACCCTCGTCCACACTTCTCCATTTCGTTCTGGGAGCCGGTGGAATTTTTATACTTCTCATTTAATACTACAACCCTTTCTATTGGGATTTACTTGTATGTATACACAGAATAGGATATTTTATATATATCTATTGTGACGTGATTTTTCGACTCACGGTCGCAAAGCGACTCCAGTTACCGATTTAGATAGTCTTGGTGTACCGAATTTTTCGGCAGAGGAGGGTACCCGACGGAGACGTCTCATCGGACCGACGCCCCCCCTGAAGATAGGCAAAGGGCTGTAGAGCAAGAGGAGATGTAGTTTTATTACGGTTAAGGGCAGGAGAAGAACACCCTGGTCCGAGTTGAGAATGTGGTGCCCAGCCGTAACCCGATGTCCTGGGGAAGAGGCCGTGGAGGATCTACAAGAGTTACGTACCGATTCGCTAAGGAATGACTTCGATTTGGTTTAAAGGGACGATTCGAGGGAAAGGATAAGAGGTATCGGCTATAACGATCTCTACCAATCAAAATGATTAGTTCTCAAATTTGACTATTGTCAAGCTGATTCGCGCTCTTGGGCTATTTGTTTATAGTTTTGCTAGCTGTGTTTCCTATACGGTACAGGAAGCTCTCGCAGTAACCAGAAAATCCTATAGATTTTCTGCGTGTCCTTCAGCAACGTTGTGCTATAGTGCAGCGCCCACCCGAGTTTCCCCTGGATGCAGTTCTCGGCCTGCACAAATCAACTGCACCAGCTTCGGTGAGGACTCCCGATTTATTATTTGGTGCAGGAGTCCCGATTTTATATCTCCGATTCGTTCTGTTATTACGTTCTCGATAAATTGCTCTATGTTTCCGGCACTATTTATCTGATGCTTACTTCGGTCCTCTCTACCTCAGCCAGAGCGGCCGAGCATTTCCGTAACCGTTCGCTCCCGTTCGCGCATCCAGTTGAGTTTGCTGATTTCACGCGTCTCCAAAAATCGCCACGATCCGTTAAGCTACCGTCTCTTCCGCTAGGTTCCACCGGAACTCTCGTTTTGCCGAATTTGAAACTGTTCCACCTCAACTCCCAGGTCATACCGGCTCGTCAGTTTCCGGTGAAATAAGAATTGGCTGGTTCCCCCCTTGGATGCGTAAAGGAAGGGTGGACGTCTGAAGATGACGTAGGTTAGCTCTCGGATTTTCGTTATCGGTGTCGAGTTGATAAAATACGTTAAAATATAGATAAAATTTTTCTTACAAAGTTGAAATATTTCAGCCACTCAAAACCAATTTGTTTCCGTTGCCATTGTGCTTGGTTTGAATCTTCCGTACCAGTGACGTCACTGGAGTGCACAAGACCGAAAATACATCAACCACTGACTCCGTCTCGTCTACTACCCTATTCCAGTGCTACTGGTATGCACTAGTTCCAGTTGTATGGTGGCAACGTAATGCTGCTCCGAAAGGTCCAAGCAGTTCCACGTGAACGTACTCGTAACCTGCAGATAGAATCCAGTATCGAGGTTCGCTAGAACGAACACGTAGATAGTCATCCGGGTATTTCTCGAGAAACTAAAGTAATTTCGCAGAACCACTAAACGTAAACAGCCGTTAGGAGGGTTTGCCCGTAGCGAGTGTACGAGACATTTTCGACGCTGACGCCGACGTCAAAATACTGCAAAAGGACAAAAGGGTCCGAGGAAACCTTTGGGTTTCCCTTTATCGTATATTTGAGGGAGGAAATGGCCACGTGTATAAGTCGTTAACAGCAAGAGACTAGGTACTCCAATTTCTACCCCTACCTCCTTTATCTCGCCCTTCATTCTTACTTCCACCAAAATTCACCCTCTTCGTTATACACTCGCCCTTGTAATTAACCTTTGACCTCGCACTGCAGCACGTGCCCACGAATCAGCTCTATGTAATTTTTAGTTTTACGGTAGCGCAACGTGGAAATATCACGGCTCGATTTTAAGCAAGCCGGAAACATGGCGGCTACGGTTGAGCAGTAGGAGGAGAAGGTAGCAAGCGAGAAGTCGAGAAACAGGAAAAAGTCGAGATTTTCGAGAACATGAAAATTAACGATACCTTTTCGAAAACTTTTGGCATTCTCGGCACAGGGAAATAGTTTTCACGGTATCGGTATCCTATTATAACCCCGGGGTACCGCCAGCGTCCCATTAGACCACTATCTTTTTATATATTGTTAATAATAACAATAATCAAATCGAAAGCGAAAATTTTCAATTTAACCTTACAATTCAAAATTCTTTATAATTTTTTTCTCGATTACTCAAGCTCTTCGTTGGTTTATCAATCTTTTATTTTACTTCCTGGAGTATTTTCCTTAATACAATCAACGCCTGCTCCATTGCCTATTGAGAATGATAGTAGAAGATCTCGTCCCAAGGGTCGCGGTATATCCGACAATGGATATTACGATTGCTGGAATACGGTAGAGGCGCATAAAAGAATGATAGTTATTTTTATGAATAGGCAGGGGGGAAAAAAAGTAATAAGGAAAAGAGCAATGGGAGAGAAACCCTTAATCTGAACTAATTTCCAAGTAATAACGATCCAATGGGTGTCTTTAGTATTTTGAGGATCGAGGGGGTTGCAGGAGAAAATCCTGGTTCCTGGTTACTGGCCTCGTTGCTTGATTCTAGTTCAGGTTCCCCCAAGTCGATATCCCAGCTCCCTCGCAGTAGTCCCTTCGTTAATTACTAAGGGCTGGTTAATGAGTTTTAATTTGAAAAGGGAGCAGAGTGTCTTTGAAGCATTTCAAAATTCAGTCAAGATTCTCAAGACGGTAAACAGGTTGTTTAGGTTAGGATAAGAATACAGATACGGATATATAGAGAGGCGAAATCCAGTATCGTGGGGGGGAGAAGGAATGGACCATAACTCAAAGTCGCGCTACTCATTCAAAGACGTTATATTTTGTCAGCATCCTAAAACCCTTTACATTAAAAAGCATAGAACGACGGGTACCCTCTACTCCACTTTGTTCGTGACAAACGACCAGTTGGGAGAAAATATGAATGATCCTGTTATGCGATATCGTTTTGAATAAAAAGGATCTTATTTTTTAATTCAATTTACAAATATTTACTTTCCTCACTGTCACTGGAAATTTATGTCCAGGACTGTGACACAGTTTATTAATGCACACGTGGAAAGTGTAATGTCGTTAGAGCAACGCTTAGGGTTTTTTTTTTAAAAAAAGGAAAATCGATGATTTCTTTGACGCTGCTTTGGAAACGGCACCTTCGCCGCAATGTTACTTCACGAAATATAATTACGAACGTCTTGCAACTCGTTGAAATTGAAGGGTGCACTCTCGGTTTGCGTAATAATCTTAAACGAGCGCGTTAAATAACGGCTGGAGGTTTCAAAGTGGTAGCTTGTGGGTGGTAAAGAGAGCAGGAAGTAGAGAAAGAGACTGGATGGATGCTGAAGGAGTGAGCGAGGAAGTAGGTAAAGAGAGTGAAATGGAAAAGAAAGTAGAAGAAGGAGCGAGGAGAACACCCTACTTTCGTTTCAGACAATAACAATTGCGCTCGTTATTATCCGCCGTTTTGTATGGAAATTTGTAAGATGGGAAGTGGTGGTATACATTGGCTGTACATGTAGAATACGTTTGAGAGGATAAGAAGAAAGAGGGAGAAAGAGAGGGACGAAACAGAATTACTGTAATCTACAACGAAAAATCTTGTCGTTCGTTAGATGAGCTTTTACCAAGAGAAATACTTTTGAGCTGTGTCGATTCCGGATTTTCATTGTCGACAATATACGACAGTGAATTGGACATATGTGACTCCAAGGTAGATTGCAATTTCTGCATATAGGATTATTGATCTTTCTGTACCGTAAAATAAATTGAATGTCCATTAATTTACCGATTACATTTAATTGCCACGAGTTAAATTGTTGTCCCAATTAAAATCGACAGAACGGGGATGGCTCATTAGAATTTATTGCTTGGTAATTGGGCTAACTGTTTATGCAGTACGCTCGCGTCGACAAATGAAAATGAAAACTTGGTGAAAATAGAGGAGGCGACATTCCTGCAGAATCGGACGAAAGTTGGCTCGTTCATCGATTAATTTCGTTTTAATTGGCCGAGTTGATTCCACATCATGGGCAGATATTATTCTGATTTTTAGAGCATCAAATATAGACTGGGAGAGAAAAGAAAACGTAAAAGAGGAATAATGGTAAAGGCAAGAGTGTTTTGCGAGAGGACGTAATAAGGGTCAAAGGTATATAAGCTGGGATGTATAGGACTAGAAATGGGGTAAGGCAAAGGGGACCGATGAACCTATAGAAAGAGGCTGTATATCAGGAGGGAGAATTGAAATTCACAGGAAAGCAGTGCAAAACCCGGCAAAGCGTTTTCTCCGCAAGAACACGAGCATTATTAGCCAATTTAGCATATTCCCGTAGTTACACTTTTATATTAAAGGAGAGAAGGGCGTAGGGGAACTTTCTTCGGCTCTGCATACATCTGAATACAAATGCACGTGTTATTCGCCACCTGGCGCCTTCACATTTTTACAACCCCCGTTCCAGGGCCAGCAACTCCTGGAGCATAGAAAGCTGGAGGAGGTCGAGTAGCGGGAGGGCGACAGCTTTCAGTAACTCTCAAAGAAACGAACGTCTGATATTCAATCTTGGAAAAATCGCCACCCACTCAGCTCCAAATCCCAAATCGGTCGTACACGGTGAATATTTACTTGACTTTACGTAGGAGTCTCATTGGCGAACTCATAATTCTCTGGATCCGCTGGTACCGGAGGTGGTTCCAGTGGTATTGGGACGCCGACGTCACCGAGCTCCAATAGCTTGAGTCTCACTTCCATGTCCACAATGGTTTCCACGTCCTCCCTGAAGGCAAGACTCTCAACGTTGCGACCTGAAAGGTGTCGAGTAACGATACGAAGGTTATTCGTGCGTTAAGACCGACTTCCGGTTAATCAATAAAGAAATGTAATACCTAAGAGATAGTTCAGGGTGTCTGTCCAGATGTAGTAGATCTCCCGGGTTGGGGCGATGAAGTCCAGTGAGCCTCCTTCGTAAAGGAGCGAAAAAAATGACGTGCCCTCTATGAATTTCCGTCCCTTCGAGTGCGGACATCGTTTTCCGGTTGCAAGGCCAGTAGCGGAAGCTATGCTGATTCGTTTCTGAAGACTCGCATAATTATGTACATCCGCATTCCAGTCGCCGTAGATAATGGCTCGCTCGTCCTCGGATAAATGAGCGAACCACCAGTTCTTGGCTTTCTGCAAGAATTTTGATACAAAATGTAGAAATACATATTTCAACCAGGATCCTTGATCAGATCAGATAATCAATTATTCAATAAACGATCCCATGATACCTTCAAAGTGTCCAAATTCCTTGGGAAAGTATGTCCAACCTTGATGGCATTCAGTCTTTGTAGAATTACCAGCCTCTCCGCTTCCGGTCGTACACTGTTCCGTATCTCGAGGACACTAGGATGTTCCTGGAGTACCAGCTCAAAAGCATCATTCTGTTCCGCCATCCAAGCATCCTGTATCTTAGCTGCACTGATGTCGCGCAAGGTGTCAGCCAAGTTGTTCAAGGTAGTGGGTCTAGTAGCAAGAGCATCTTCCAGTTGACGACGTAGGACGGAAAGAGCCACATCATGATCTGCAGGTTCCCTGACCTTCAAGTCACGCCGAGTACGGCCCAGGGTCCAGACAGCATGGCAGAAGAGTTCCTCGACGAAGGGATCCCGTGCGGCGAAGAAGATGGGACTGAATCGATCTGAGGTCTGACTGTGTCTAATACCAATATATAAAACTTCGCACAAAATCTCCACGACGTCCTGAGCTATTCGGGTTATCCCTAAGGCTAACTCAGCCTCCCCCACAGCCAGAACATAACTATCGCGATAACGATTTGAAAAATATTTAAGGCAGTCAAGCGCCAGACGACTCACCGGAGCACCGTCGGCACTGAAGCTACGAGAAAAATGTTTTCTCAAGGCGGGAATTGGTTTGGCCGTAGGTGTTGGCGACGACGGCATATATTGCAGTTCGCAGGCATCGAGACTGATCGTCCAGGATAATCTGGTGGATGATTGACTTGCGGATAAAGATCCTAGATCAGCTAGAAGCGTCTCGGTGCTGGCTGAACGCCAGGATATCCGAGCTGGTTTTATGTCCTCCAAGTCGCAGGGTTCTGTTTCATCTCGTTCGTTTACACCGAGCATATAATTCAGGAGTAACGTCTGCAGTACATGCAGCTGATGAGCCAAGTCGTACTCCAGCTGCTTCTGACCTGATCCAAGCACATGTCTGAATATTAACCTGCGTGCCTTAACTGTTGATAAAATTTGTAAATCATTATTCCTTCGTTCAGATTCTGCTGAGAGTAACAGTGCGTTTACCATGCCCAAAATGGCAACCTGAACACCGGCTGATCTTCCCGTAATCAAGTTCAGGGTCTCCCAAATATTCAATGCTTGACGCAAGTGCCGAGGGTGGTCGTCGTCATTTCCATTAGCAAGTATGAGACACCCTATAGATAACGCTTCACGTAGAGCACTGCTCTCACCCGGACCAGCAATTTCCGCTACCACTCTGTCCAGTCCTAGAAGTCTCATTTTCTTCAAGTAGCCATGCTGCATCGAGAGTCTCAGACAGGCAAGAACCGCAGTGGTTTCAGTTGAGCCAGCAGTTCGCAATATATCAATGATCAAGTCGGTACCGCGGATCTCGACGAAGCATCGTGCGAATTCGGGATCCTCGCATGCAGTAGCTAGTTTTGTAATGGCAGCCTTCCTCCGTAAACCAGGACCAGCATCCCGAATGGCATCTAGAAGAATTTTTGCAGTTGTCTTTGCCGAGAAGACCAGTCGTAATTCAGTCCCGTTTAAGACCTGATCCATCAGATCGGATGTGACGTATTTATTTGCCAGGGTAGGGTCTTCAGCCTTTGGCGATGGTCTGGCGATCTGAAGAGCGTATTTATCCGATTCCATAGAGAGACCGTGAGCCAAGCACAGTTGCTCTATTATTTGTTCCAATGGACGACTCCTGTCCATTTTCGCCAAGATCTGCTCCTCGCCAATCGCCACGGCGACGGATACTATCGTATCCGTCATGACGCGCGTCCGTCAGCAAACCCTAGTATATAAGGTTCTTCGGTGTAACCCATGTACAAGAGTAACAATGGTTAATTGACTTTGGTAATATTAAGGCGAAGCAATACCTGTGTACTCCGGTCTAACTGAGGTCTGACTACTCTAGCTATCGAAAAGATACTGATAAGCAGGCGTGACGAGAAGCGCCGTTTGTGGTTATATCAGTTGCTCGGGGAAGCGAGCAGAACTGAACTGACAATGGCACTGCGATAACGCTTCAGTACCTTATCACTAACTTGCTTCAATTAACGTGCACTTACACCGAGAAAGAGGTTTCGCTGGAGTTATCCAACATGCATTTACAAATGTAAATGGAAGTTTGAATGCTGCGAGCGATACTCATTTTGGTGGCTGAGTAGTTATGTCAAAAATTTGTCTTTACTGACAGAAATTATAAACTATTTTTATTAATATAAAATAATATTTAAATCGTTGCTACCTTATTTAGTTTCATGAAAGTATTATAGCTATTATTGATTCAAGCTTGTCTTTTCTTGGCATAAGAGTAGAGGAGGGTTTAGGATCATTGCACCAGGAACCCATTGCTCTTTGGAATACAGAGAGACAGAGTACAAGGTTGGTAAACTGAGAAGACATTATGTAAAAGCTATGTCATCTTTATTTATTTTAAAAAGTATAACGATCAAATATCGCCACCATGCCTCAATTCATGTTCGTGAAATATTCACAAAGCAACTTTATCCTCCTCCCATGGTCAACAGTGTAGAGTGTGCTTATTGGCTAGTTGGTGGAGACCCACCGTTGTCATATTGGTTCTTATTTCTTAATAAGTAACCCGCTAGGAAGCTGATGGGATCAGGTGGTCTCTCCTTCGCTAGGCTCGATAGTGCTTGCAGCAAGATGGGCACTACAGTTTGGTCTAAGTACTGCCTCGTAGGTAATGATTGGACCTCGACTCGAGCTTTTTTAGGAGGCACACCCGACAGATCCGAATCCTTGTCCATGGATATTACTTTCTGGAAACAGAACGTATCCCTGTCCACAGATGCTAGATGATGCTGGCTTCTTCATTCTCCTCTGTACATTATACCTCCTGGTACTTACTCCTCGACATTCCTAGTGTTAATCTAGACATTTTGCATTAAGCGTACAAGCGGTGCAAGTCATTTTCAGCATTACCTATCCCACTCGACCAATGAATATTGATACAAAAGACAAACGTTCTGTACGCAAAAATCTGAATATACAGCTTTTTGAGTACTTTGAACTTTAAAATTCTTCAATGACGTCTAAACGACAAAATCGCGATTAGTAACAACCATGATAAACAAGGACACGTAAAGGTTAGTTTTAACCAAAAGAACAATGGCTCATAGAACGGACTCAAAATGTAAAAGAAAATAATTGATCACGTTACATTAATTAAAAAAATGCGTGAAATGGTAAAAAGATCGCCATGAACAAGCTTGGACTTACACCGCTCGTACCAAAGGCCCCATAATCCAAGGTGGTCGAGAAGGTGTTAGGTTATCTCCCTTACGTGGGCTGTTTCGGACACAACATTGGCGATGGGTTGAGCTGCTACTGCTTCAGTCCTTTCCTCCGTTGTACTTTCTATCATAAAAGTAAATTGATGTGTTACGAAGGTACTTGCGGAATTTTATTGAACGCGTAAGGATTAACAAGAAAAATAAAAGTGAAAAATACAGAACATACCACCGCCGGACGCCATCGTATCGATCGTATAAACAAACAAGATAGTCCACCAAGCGATGGGATCATGAAAACTACAAGCTGTTGCAAGCGTTGCAAGTAGCAACAACGTCCACGAAGCACACGTGCGCAAGCGGCAACATTTCATAAAATTATATACAGCGCTAGCGCAACTTGTACTTCTGATGAGAAGTTTGTGCTTGATTACTTTACCGATTCGGATAAAGTCATTTTCGTACATTTACAAGTTCAGTTTCCTGTCTTGATTAAGTTCAAAGAAAATTATGGCGATAGACGGCAGCACATGAACGTTCTACAAATTGTATTTCCTTTCGGGTCTGCTGCACGTTCACGTGCGGCATGTGGGCAGTTTACACTGTCTGTTTATTGAGTTTTGTGAATATTGTCAAGAGAAGTAACTAAAAATGGCTTTGTATAACTTTAAGAAAATTGCAGTCGTCCCTACTGCAAAGGTGAGTTCTGTTTTTACATGATATTAATGACTAGGGTTAATTGCTAGGTTACAATCTTGCAGCTTGTACTACCTGCGTACTATAATTTTCTTGTTTACAGCTTTAAATATATAAATTGAACTTAGTTTTTCATTTTTTGGTGATTGGACATATATAAAGATATCCAATATTTTAAACGTGTGTTTCTTGACTTGTTTCAGGACTTTGTCGACATAATCTTGTCAAAGACACAGCGTAAGACACCTACAGTAATTCATAAGAATTACAAAATATCACGAATTCGTGCCTTCTATACGCGCAAGGTCAAATTCACACAACAAAATTTTCATGATCGGCTAAGTCAGATTATTCAAGAATTTCCAAAATTAGATGATGTTCATCCTTTCTATGCAGACTTGATGAATGTTTTGTATGATAAAGATCATTACAAACTAGCTCTTGGTCAGATCAACACTGCTCGACATCTTATTGATAAGTATGTCATGTTGTTTTACCAAATCAAGGTAAATTTTAGATAAAATCTATAATTTCTCATAATTTTAATTTTTTACAGCGTGGCAAAAGATTATGTCCGTTTGTTGAAGTATGGAGATTCCTTATATAGATGTAAACAATTGAAAAAAGCTGCTCTAGGTCGTATGGCTACTATCATGAAAAGGCAGGCTGCTAACTTGACATACCTTGAACAAGTACGTCAACATCTGGCGAGATTACCGAGCATCGATCCATATACAAGAACCATTATCATATGTGGTTTTCCGAATGTAGGCAAAAGCAGTTTCATAAACAAGGTACAATCCAGAAGCTTTATGAACTAGAGTAAATACAAAATATTTTTACTATAACCACAAATATTTAATTTTCCTTCAGATTACACGTGCTGACGTGGAAGTGCAACCATATGCATTTACGACAAAATCTTTGTACGTGGGTCACACGGACTATAAGTATTTGCGTTGGCAAGTGGTTGACACCCCTGGTATTTTGGATCATCCTTTGGAGGAAAGAAACGTTATCGAAATGCAAGCTGTCACAGCACTAGCTCATTTACGAGCAGTAGTACTTTACTTCTTTGACATTTCTGAACAATGTGGTCACTCTATTGAAGAACAAATGAAGCTCTTCGAATCGATAAAGCCGCTTTTCACCAATAAACCCTTATTGGTCGTTGCCAATAAAGTTGATGTTCTTCGAATAGAAGAACTTCCAAAGGAAAAACGTGCAATCCTGGAACCATTAGAGAATAACGAAAATGTGCCCCTTATAGAAATGAGCACCGTAACTGACTTCGGCGTGATGGACGTCAAAACGCAGGCGTGTGAGCGTCTCCTGGCCTTCCGGGTCGACCAGAAAATACGTACAAAGAAGGTACTAATAAATTTCCTGCCTATTACAAGACTTATCCAGTTATACTTAGACATTAAATTTGCCATAAAAATTGAATTATAGGTTGAGGGAGTTTTAAATCGTCTTCACGTAGCAATGCCTACAGCAAGAGATAGTAAAGTGCGTGCACCATGTATACCAGAATCTGTATTACTGAAGAAGCAAGCTAAAGCAGAAAAGGCAATAAAACGTAAACTGGAACGTGAAATAGAAGAAGAGTTGGGTGACGATTATATCTTAGATTTGAAGAAGAACTATGACATTGATGGCGACCAGAAGTATGATATTATACCAGAAATATGGGAAGGACACAATGTAGCTGATTATATTGATCCCGACATCTTTGAGGTACAACAAGATTTTAAGAATCTCTTTAAAAATATTTACAAGCAATAACCAATTTACCTCTATTTCAGAAACTCAATGCACTGGAGAGAGAAGAAGAATTACGCGAAGAAGCTGGTGTCTACGATTACAAGATTCCAGAGTTGACAGAGACCATGAAAGAGATAGAACAACTGGCTCGACAGATACGCGACCGTAAGGCAATAATGAAGGACGAAGCCCGCATTACAAAAGCTTCCACAAAACCAGTCATGCCGCGAACAGCAGGTGCTAAAGTCCGTGATCGTTCAGTATCGAAATTGAGAGAACAAATGGAAGATCTTGGTGTCGATATGGAAGACACTGAAGAAGTGAGTCTTCTTATATTACTTAATAATTATGCCCAGTACATGATTTCATTGCAATGTACTTCTTTTTTATTTTTCTCAGGCACATTTCACAAAGACCAGAAGTCGATCTAGATCTTTGTCCCAGCCAGCGAGGAAGAGGATGCGCCTACAATCCGAATCGCAATCAAGAGCTAGAAGCAGTTCACGACCAGCAAGAGATGATATGGGTGTCAAGGATACTGCGGTAAGACTAAAAGCCATTTATAAATTGTTGTATCCTATTTTTATTAATATATGTAAAATTTGTGTAAATATCTTGTTTACAGATGAAATCCAAGCTGAAGAACATAGCGCACAGGGCTATCAGGAAGAAGGTAGCAAAGAAGGGTCTCAAGGGTGAAGCTGATAGATTTATCGGTACAAAAATGCCAAGGCATTTATTCGCTGGCAAACGTGGCGTTGGGAAAACAGACAGAAGATAAGACCTTCATTTTACATCTTACTTCTTACTTCCAATCTCTTTTAAGGTGTGTTCTATCAAGAGGCACATACATCGTATGCAGTTTTGTACTGCAAATACATAAAAGGAGTCTACATGTCTTATGCTCAATAAATTAGAGCCTAATCGCTCGGTGCAGACAATACTTTAATTTATTATCCTTGACAAATGTTTAAAATATGTAAAATACCAATCGTATGCAATTTAAAAAATAACGAATTGCCCAAAATGAACAATCCTTGTACAAATGAATTCGTAATACGTTTCTGTTCATAACTGTCTCTTGTTAGCTTCTATAAATTCAATTTTTACATGGCTATCAACTAAATATCCATTGTTGAAAGAAGCGACGGCCCAGCAAAATGAAATTGAATTATTATATTTACTCACGGCCATTATATACTCAACATACGCTGATCTGGTTACACTTTCATCGTCTGTAGTTTTCAAGTCAAGCACTCACAAAGTTCTGCTATCAGGACTCGAGTTATACTTTAATCGATAATCAACTGCTTTGTTCTCACTCACCTGTAATGATAACCTCAACTTATTATACATCATATTTTTGGGCTAATTAAGGGCTGTCGAATGCGCCTAGTCGCAATTAAATCGGACAAACCTTTCTGAAAAAACCACCCCCTTATATACTTTTCTTATGTTTTTCAAGTTCAACCGCTTTGGAAACTGTTCTTTATGCATTATAAAAATATATCATGCTATAAATTTCCATTTTCAAATCTTGAGAGTGAGAACGAATTTGGTGGACCAGCTTGGATCATGGCTCAGCCTCCCACACTCGTTTTCTGCAACCGCTTCTTCGATTTCTTTTTCTGAGTAAAACAATAAAACAGTCAATACATGCGTACCTCCAAGTTCCGATCAGTTGGAAGAGATTTACTAAAGTGTACAGACTGTTTGTAAAAAGTAATGTTATGATGACAATTCAAAACTACTTGGACGCAAGATAGCCTAAAATGTTACCAAAAAATTTGTTACGTATTGTAATATGCGTAAAGGTAAGCCGTATTTTTGTCTCGAATGTTTCAATAAATTTCATTACAACTAGATTTGATCACATTTCATTGAGACTATATTTATTTTTTAACTTTAATACTGTCGGTACCACGGACCGATGCCAGCCAAACGAAAATTCGAGTGCCGATTCACAGGGACCGACGTCGGCCACACGGAAAGTTCACTGCCGGCCCCCAGGTACGGGCGCCGGGCTCAACATGTTAAAAACTAAGTTTTTAAAATGTTCTTTGGAAAAAGAGAGGTCCAAAGTGGTAGCGCACATTAACATACAACACGTATATTATATTGCAGTGATACATTTAATGCATCTTTAATGCTATTGTTATTGCTAATCTTTCGCAAACCTTGTACGTATATCTGTACTTTACATAGTGTATTATTATCGCATTGGTCGAATAAATTATCTTGAAACACTTACATACGTTGATATTCCTTTGCCATCTGCGAATATTCCAGAGTTCGAATGAGTTCTGTCTCATTCTTACTGTCCTCCGTCGTAACAGCATCCTTCTCCTCCTGTTGCTCCCCTATGCATCGACACCACTTTTCAGTTATGCTCCATTTTCTCACAAATGTTCATTTCACATATAAATGTTGAATAATAAAGCGAATGTATGGTAACCACTATGACGACGAGTGCTCCTGGCGCATTGCTTGGTCCGAGTTTATACGCTTACCCATGTATGAGATAAGGGTAGTTATGAGCGCGTACATCCAGTATGATTGCAGGGAGTGTGTTGAGCATAGTATTTTTTAAAAATATTGAACACCATGGGAAATTTATGGTAACCATAAAATTTCTTATGGCGACGACAAATGAGGGCAGTCGTGTGCGGATACATTTCGGCTAATTGTAGGCAGCATTCCGCGCTAGGTATTTTATGTAAATATTAAATAGTATTCAGAATTTATGGTAATCGCTGTAACGACGAGTGATCCTGGCGCATTGCTTGGTCCGAGACGCACTTGGAGCGCGCGGCGCCAGTGCCTTGCGATATCCTCTGTTTTTTTTCCTGTTTATACGCTTACCCATGTACCCGATAAGCGCGGTTATGAGCACATGCATCTTTAATAATTGTAGGCAGTCTGTTGCATTAAGTGTTTTATATAAATCATAGTATAATAAAGCGGATTTATGGTGATCATGGTAGTTGATAACGAGAAATCAGGTAAGTGCAGCGATGAGAATGTTTTACATTTGCAAGTTCACTAGTTATCTCAGAGATGGCGCCACCTATCGTGCCCAGGAGGTGCTGCCCCCTTATCGGCGAAAATTCGAACTAATTCAAATTAATTCTTTGACGATCCGATTTTCAAATCACATTCGGAATATTTTACATTGGCAAGTTTACTAGTTGTCTCAGAGATGGCACCACCTATCATGCCCAGGACGTGCTGCCCTCCTACCAGCGAGAAAACGAACTAATCTAAATTCTTTAATAAAAATTGACCCCCTGAATATTCGGCGATGCGATTTCGGAATTATTTAATCGGAGAAAGTTCATTGATTATCGCAGAGATGGTGCCACTTGTCTCGCCCAGGAGGTGCTGCCCCCTTGTCGGCGAAAATGCGAACTAATTAAAATTCATTTAATAAGAATTGCCGCATTGAAGTTTCGACGATACGGTTTTCAAATCACATTTCAAAAAGCAAAGGGA
>JARQSV010000297.1:0-35482 GCA_030142285.1 Calameuta idolon | reverse complement strand
AGTAAATCAAGATCCAATAATATTTAACAGTATTTGGAAAGCTTTATTCAATTTTTCGAATTTTCAATATTTCGGTGTAACTAATTTTTTAATTCTTTTTCTCTCTTCCTTCTTCTTCTTATTCCTTTCTGGCTTTATGCCCTAATGGAGGGTTCTAAGGGTTGTTCTGGGAACCAGCGATAAGTTGCGGAGAACCTCTGCCCGCCATGCTACACGTTCAGCTCGGCTACGACGGAAGATGCATTATCGACGGAGCTCTCATTCATTTTCGAGCCGATCTCCTATACTTCTTTTTCTATATTTATTTCTTTTTAACTTCCTTATTTCGTTATCTTTCATTCTTTACTGTTATACCTCTATTCCTTACTGTTATATCGTTATACTTATATTATACTTGTTTCCAGCTAAACTGCCGAATGCGACTCCTTTTTGGAGAGAGTTATGGATTATTTAGTTTTTCTTTTTTTTTATATAAATTTCTTATTTTTCCCGTTTTCTGCAGTTCTTCCTTTTTCTCATATAGTACTAATAGAAAATATTTTTTAGTTAGACCATAGATTCTCAGGAATATAATATCAATATTTAATACTTATTTACAAATGCTGATAATTCTATAAATGTACAAGATTTGTAATATGAGATTTATACATCTAAAGCAATAATTATGCTATTAATAAGATAGTCATATTTGTACAATTCATAGTTTACATGGCAAATATAATAATTCACAAATTAAAATTTAAGTGTATTCAAAAATTTATAATGTGCTTTATTTTCATCCATGTGTTGCTGCATCATTAAGATAACTTAGTAAGAAACTTTTGTCTTCCAATCATTTAAATTT
Source organism: Calameuta idolon (assembly GCA_030142285.1). Lineage (NCBI taxonomy): Eukaryota > Metazoa > Arthropoda > Insecta > Hymenoptera > Cephidae > Calameuta > Calameuta idolon. Next base: position 34,638 of record JARQSV010000297.1, on the reverse strand, counting down.
ATGGTGCATTGTAATATTACTACAAACATTTTAACTAGGAAACATAATTCTTACTAGGTCAACCATTTTGTGAAATGATTAATAGTTGCTTCAGGATCGTTACTGGCATTAATAAATGTATAAGATCAATGCTATTGTGCATTTGTTTTTTGTTTTTCAATGACCAGTGGCCTAGTGCTATAAAGATTTCCTATTGTTACTTGTCTTATTATCATTTCTAAAGCTTCATGCCCTTGTCGATAACATTCTTCAATTTTGGTTGGATCTGTTAGTAGCTTATTTTGTTGAAATTCATGTCGTATTTTTCGCAGTGCATACATTCTGCAAAAAGAAACAAAAATTGCATTATGCCGTAATTAACATTTTGTTAATAATCTTCATTCCTTGAGTTAAATATATGTGAATGAAATATACACCTCGTTATACAGTTACACTTATACAGTTTTTATAATAATTATTACTGTTTCTTATAGAAAAAGAAACTACAATTAACCTGTTACATGAGAGAAACAGATTTTTAGGTTAAATGGAATGTATAGTGCAACGTTATAGCTTACTCTTCGCTGACCATATAGAAAATAAGTAACAAATTAGAGTAATTACAAATCTTGTAATCCTTTCATCATTCTGATATACATTTGCTGAATCAAAGTCTAGTCAATTTTACTACAGTTATGACACAAAATGTACTGTATGACATGCAATCATGAAATTTCCTAACTGTTCTTGAATATTTATCGCGTGTATTATACTTGCCTGTAATTATAAGCACTCCATTTCTTGCTTTCACGAATTAAATTCCGGTAAAGGCTTAGAACTGTCTCTCGTGTGCACGCCATGATCTTCTATCAACACAAAATGCAATGATAGGGAAAGATGAATAAAACAGTTATCAGGATGCTATCGTCTTATCTCACCTAGCGGCATTTTCATAAACTAACAAAGAAACCTTTAGTACCGTACAATTTCTAAAGAGTGCGTTACTGAGCAAACCAAATGTGTTTAATTTTCCAACAAGGGCCGGCAACAAAATGGACGATTATATTGCATAACCCCACTTTTTATTATTTGTAAATATAATACCTCTGGTTGTCATGTCATGCTAAAGGTAAAACTGTATTACAATAAACATCTGATATTATTATTGAAAAATAAGTTAGCGTTTATATCATGTTGTAAAGAATGTATGTTATTTTTACAGGCCGATTTACACTATTAGTGTTTGTCAATGAACGGTTTTAATAATTAAAGTATAATCAATCAGTTACAAGATATTCAATTATCTATCAGGTGTATAAAAATAGAATGACTTTGCTGTGGTAAGTATTATAGAGTATTGTAATATCTTGTTTGCCACTGTCATACAAATATAAGTAATATGTATCACTTTGTATTAGGTACAACATGGTCATTTTTGCACGACACTGCAAGAGATTCACAGTAATACGAGCATTTTCCACTGCTCCTAAAATTAATAAGTTTCCAGCAGATATTGAACTCTTGGGTCAAAAGTATCCAACCGATGACTGGACAAATTTGACTCCAAAAATTGTTTCGGCATTAGGGAAGAATTTACACACCACGCAATACCATCCTCTGTCGCATGTACGACAGAGAATTGTTAATTACTTCTATAAATCCTTTGCTAACAGAATTGGCAATCCTATATTCAGTGTGCATGATAATATAAGTCCAATTGTCACAGTCACTCAAAACTTTGATTCATTAATGATACCAAAAGATCATGTTAGCCGTAACAAGAGTGACTGTTACTATGTGAATCAGGATATATTATTACGTGCACATACAACTGCCCATCAATCAGAACTCATTTCAATGGGCTTAAATAATTTTCTGGTTATTGGAGATGTTTATCGCCGTGACGAGATAGATGCCACTCATTATCCCATTTTTCATCAAGCAGATGCAGTTAGATTGTGTACTTCCGAGGAAGTCTTTCAGAATGTCAAGAATTCTGATGATTTAAAATTATTTGAACACAGAGGTCATGAAAGTTCGGAAAAGCAAGGTTGCCATTCATTAGAGGCTGTAAAATTAATGGAACACGAATTAAAAACTGTCCTGATTGGACTTGCAAGAGCCATTTTTGGAAAGGGTACTACCATCGTACATGAATATTTTGAAATATTTTATATTCTAAGAATATTGGCATAAATATCCATGTTCTATATTAATCATTACAGAAGTTAAGTATCAGTGGGTCGATCAATACTTTCCATTCACTCATCCTTCCTGGGAGCTAGAAGTATTTTACAATGACAAGTGGCTGGAAGTTTTGGGTTGTGGCATCATGCGTCAAGAAATCCTTCAGAAATCTGGTGCCAGTGATCGCATCGGATGGGCTTTTGGTCTTGGTCTCGAACGTTTGGCCATGTGCTTATATAATATCCCTGACATAAGATTATTTTGGAGTAGAGATTCCGGATTCTTGAAACAATTTGAAGTGAATGATCCAGATACACCAATTACTTACAAGGTAATTTTCCACTTTTAATCTTTGGCATACTACTGTATTCTGCAGTTCTTTAAATAAATCAATATAATTCTTTTAGCCTGTCAGCATATATCCTCAGTGTTGCAACGATATGAGTTTCTGGATTCCACAAGACACAGACTTCACGTCAACTGATTTTTATGATCTAGTTCGTGAAGTTGGAGGTGACACAGTGGAACAGATTACCTTGATAGATCAATTTGTCCATCCAAAAACTAAGAAAGTCTCACATTGTTACAGAATCGTATACAGACATATGGAGCGTACATTAACGCAAAAGGAAGTAAACAGTATCCATGAAAAAATTGCAAATATTGCAACACAAAATTTAAATGTTGTTATTAGATAATATGAATAAAAAATTATTTATTATACGTTTATGCTATGTGGTGATCTATGTTTAAATTACTTGCTCTCAAATATTCTTACCTGTATCGTCCATTCGAGAACAATAACTGAGTTAAAATCAATGGCAAAATGCTATTGTATAAGAAAACGGCAATCTTTTTCTAATACTTTCCAATAAAAGGAAATAGAGTGAATATATTATTTTATTCGTACATAAATTAATTTAAAACGTATGATACAGCGACTAATATTCAATCATCAGTTAACGTTGCTTTCTATTGGCTGCGTGCCTATATTTCGAGTAATAAAGATTCTGGAGACTCTTATCACATAATACATACATAAATATCCATATATATTTATGCAATAAACGCAAGTATATAAACGGTTTAATAATTGCGTCAGCATGGATACTTCAAGTGCGTTAAAAAAAAAAGGAGCCCAAAATGTTTGATCTAGCATAACTTTAAGATTCTATGGTGATTAAAGGAATAAAGTTCAACTGATTTCCAAATAAAAGGAATAAGAGTATCCTTTGGAAAATTAAAAAAGAAAATTCGTCTACACTTTTATCATTATCACAATCACTCACAGAAATTTTTTCATATACTCTCTCTTTTTGTATGTAATTTTATTTTTCTTATCAACGTCATGCTTCAATATAACCAAGAAGCTGGTTTATACTCTAAAATTGAAAGGGGATATCAAAATAACACAGGAGTTCCTCCTACATCCTATATGGCGCTTCCAGAAAGAAAGATGTCCATACGTCATTTTAATTGATTCGACATAACGGAATGACGTTCAATAATCTCGATATTCTCGCATAAACTGGACACTAGAATGAATAGCCTCATCGCAAGTTTTTCATATTTCAAATCACTTGCCTAACATTTATAAATATGATCTTTGCAACAGTTCCCGTATCCAGCTAACTAGGCGGATCTTTGATTACCACTTTCTATGAGAAAAATGGAAGGAAAAAAGTGCTTTCACTAATGATACTAACGATAAATGCTCGTGACAAGTTCTTATGTCAATTTCGTGTAGCTCGGCGGTGAAAATTTCTTTCGTAGGAATTTCAGAATGTAAAGAGGCAAGCACGAGACCAATGTAATTACCAGAACTTTCCAGAGAAAATCAGTGGTTTGTATGAATTCCGCATCTGTTAAGTAGAAACATAAAACTCGTTTACATTTATATGGGTACAGGTTTTTTTTTTTTAAATTGCTCGTGCACTTACCGAAGTAATCTTTGAGAACCACCAAGGATAACAGATACAAAGCAAGCGAAAGAACTTCTGCAAGAACCATTATGTGATGCCATGTTCGTATGGTTAAAGCGACCATTATCAGTTCTGTTAAAACCAATGCCGAAAAGCTGATCGCAACTATGTGAATAAATTCATCCTCGAACATTATGAGAGCACCATACATTATCACACCGCCTGTGAATTAATTTCAATCAATTATGTACATAATCAAAGAACGTCTTTCCTCCTGTTTCAAGTCCACTGATTATAGAATATAGTTTACCTTGGTAAATGCTTATCAAAACCCACATGAAAAATGTCTTGTACGATAGGGATCGACCTTTGCTAAGCTCCTTATACAGTTCTGGATAAGTCAATGCAATCTTTCCGGATACGTCCTTGTCTAAGACTAGTGAGAAAACTGGGAACATCGTGTATATCGTGGCGTACCTGGACGAATAAGACTCAATGAGTATTAATAATTATTTGAGATGATCTCTGTTTAATTCCCACTTACCCAACCATCAGGAATCCTTGATACAGTGCTACGGATGACAGATAAAAAACAGCAGAAAAAACAGCCTGCATCGTGGAGATAATTAAACCACGATGAATGACGAATTGACTTAATGCAGCAGATCGTTTGTAGCTTCGCCTTCCATGTACAAGTAGCAAGTTAGCAAGATGGCTAAAATGTGTAATTGAAAAGTCAGCCGCCAAGGATGCCTGTTTCCCTTCGAGACCTTCCAATCCTATGCCTGAGAAGATTTATGAGAATCAACCAAGTGTTCTGATCATTTATAAATTAACTAATAAAATGTATCTACCAGCGTCAGCGGCTTGGATCATCGAGACGTCATTTCCACCGTCTCCGACGGCAGCTGTTCTTTTGCCAGTGTGCGTTTGGATGAGACTAACGACTTCAGCTTTTTGCGTTGGCGAACAACGACAACAGACAACGGCAGGTGAGCCGCAAGCAAGCTCCAAAAATTCATTCTCATAATACTGCAAGCAAACTTCAAGAGAATCGCCGCTTATCACCAAAGCGCAATCTTGCTTCTTGCGAAAGGTGTTCAATTCCAAATGAGCGTCTGTTCGCGTTATTACGGACTTGAAAACGTGGAGACCTTGGGTCCTGGATACCAGCCGAGAAGACTTGGCTATGCACGTTGCCGTTTCAAGTTTGTCACCCGTTAGCATCCAAATCTAGAGATATTCTGATGGTAAAAATACAAAGTGGCTACTACTGCTGAGATAAAGCCTTCATGAAACTTTGGTTTACCTTGATTCCGGCATTTCTTAATAATTCTAAGGTCGGTCTCACTCTGTCTTGCAATCTATCCTCCACACCGGTAACACATAACAATTCCATTTCTCTTTCTAAACTCTCTACTACCGCAGCTACTCTAGATACGCGATCACTCACGCACATTCTAGCTGCATTATATCTGTAATTATATTTCAATTAAACTTCTGGTATTGGACCAGTGAATCGTACGATGAAGGATTATTTATTTAGTGTGACATCTTCTTACCTTGCTTCAAAATCAAGATACTGTTCTTCGGTCAAACTCTTTTTGGCTACAACCAGAGTCCTAAGACCTTCTCTTGCCATATTTCCGCACTCTTCCTCCAGCCAATCGTTGTACTGTACAATGCCGGCCATTACAACATCCGCTCCTTTCAGATAAAAGACAATTTCGGAACTGGACTCCTCCTTAACAATTACTCCCATACGCTTAGTTTCCGATGTGAAAGGAAATATTTGCAGGATCGTGTAATTTAGTATCTTCCCATTAAGTGCTTTAAGTTGCATTGAGATTAAATCACGTTTCACAAGAGCCAGACCAACTTCCTCGGTCCATTTAACAAGAGCGACTTCGTCAGGACTCGATGCCTGATAATTTCTCTTTTGCTCCGGGGGATAATAATGTTGATCAGCTTCTGTTTGACTGGAACAAGAATTTTGTATTTTACTTTCTGCATTCGACTGGTCGTCGTGCTAATCTATTTACGCTATTAAGTCTAAAACTATTATACGTAATTAATTTAAGAACTTATTTAAAAAAGGATTTATTCTAATACCTTTGTATAGATCCAGTATCGCCAGTCTCCACGCTTACTGAGTCCGGAGTATTCGATCCATTTAATTCATCATACACAGGAGTGACGTTGTGACACAATGCTAATGCGTGTACCGCTTCGTAGATTCTGGTACTTTCAGATCGTCTTACTTTACCGAGAGTACCCACAGACGGTTTTTCCGGCGAGGTATCCGAATCCGTTGTGGAGTAGTACGATTTCAAGACGGATGTAATCTCGTCAAAGGTTTCCTGTCCGAAGGATACCGTACCCAGGTGCAACTTTTTAAAAACCATTTTGTTCTGTGTAAGCGTGCCGGTTTTGTCACTCAGCAGATATGATATTCTACCAAGTTCCTCGGGGATGGTTGTGGTTCTCACTACTGTACCAGCGATTTCTTTATCTCTCTGTATACACCAAGCATAAAACGTTTTCCCCATGTCCAGATTGACACGCAAACTAATTGGTATGATGTAGGAAAACAGCAAAACGAAGCGGAACATATAGCGATACCAGGGACCATTAAATCCTTTCAAGCACATCATAACCAAGGCAAGTCCAATTACTGCACAAAATAAAACCTGTAAAATTAAATATAAAATCATGGGTGGAATTGTATGTCAAGCTTTTGATAAAGTAAACATAGCCTCCGTATAAAAGATTGGATTATTCTTACATACTTTTGTCAACTGATTGATCTCCTGATCTAATAAACCAACTTTAGATCTTGGTGCTGAATGATTCATTAATGATCTAGTTTCTTGACCAGTGTATACAACAATCCCTAACGCTGAGCCTGAAGCTACTGCGGTGTTTGCCCATAATGTATTATCTACTCCAAGACTCTCTTCGCTGCTGTATCCATCATACTATAGGGTATCAGTGAGGTGAAAGTATATTCATTTAAAATTGTATGAATTGTATTAATTTTTAAATGATTGAATACCCTGGTAAATGTTCCAATGAAGCTGTGGATGTCCTTTTGAGGTTTTTCAACATAGAGACTCGCCTTAATATCAAACAATTGTGCATCGGATTCTAATTTTTGTGTAGCTGGTACAGCCAAGCGTAATTTCCAATCAGTTTCACCATCCAGCTGATCTGTTCTTACAAAACACGCACCGGATTTTTCCGTAGTACGCAGCAGGACCAAATCAGCTGGCACTCTTTGACCTTTCTCTACTACTACCTGGTAACAAATGTCATTAATATTGTGACACTAGATTCTCTTATGCAAACAGTCAATTAATTAGTGTAGTATTTTATTTATACACATACCAAGTCACCGACGCGTAATTTCGAACTGGGGACCAATTCTGGAGTGTCAAGACCTTTTACAAGTCTGTAATATTTTTGTGCATTGACTTCTTTATCTCTTTTGTAACGTCTGAAGTCGTCCACCGCCTCGCGACAAATTGTTATGGTTAAAACAAAACACAGTGGTCCCCAGTATGTGTACAAGTATCCTATTCTAATATCTGGTATAAACTGCGATATGGCCATAATTAAAAAGTACAAATTCAAGAAGAATTTGAACTGTTGAAAGAGGACCTAAAGAAAGGGAAATGCCAATCAGAGATATATTTATTTTATATTATATCGTTTAACTGTTCATCAGCATTAATCTGATAAGAGAGATATAGATAAATAAATTACTTACCATTGGAAGGAAAGTGATGATGTTGTATTTTTGGTTTCGAATAACATTTGTGGGAAATTTTTCATGCATGTGCTGACCAATGTGGATGGTACGTGCACGAAGCTCCCTTTCTCTACAGCATCTGCTCCACATCCATGTGCAACATCTGTAAACAAAAATATTTAATCTGTATTAGTAAGGTTTAATACAGTATGGAATAAATACTTTTTCCTTATAACAGACAAAACTTGAGAGGCATGTGACAAGATATAGACACATGTTAACATTACGATGGTAGCAATGACTAAACTATAAACCTTGCTTCACAAACACAACAGGTAATGTTCATTATGAAAATTTATGTATTGTCACGCGTTTAAACACATTCAATATATCACACATGACAAGAAATTTTATCTAAATCATCGTAATTATTTTCACTATGATATGAATGTTTGCGTTATGTCCACAAGAACCATAGGAACATTATAAACTACTGAGTATACCAGCAAAGTATCTGTACCTATGAAAATAATAATTAATATGCTTTTTCTCCATGACGTATAATTTTGATTAACCACTTTGCAATGATATTCTTCACACCAAAATAAAGAAAAGAATTTAAAAGTGCAATTAAATAAAAAAATATCTAAAGACAAAAATCTCGACTGTCTGCACCAAATCCTGGAAGTTACCAAGAGCCATATGATGCTTATGAAATTAATCAGGAATTTTATTTACATATATAGGTAAGCGAGAGACCGTTACAAAAATAGCAATCTGACAAGGTTGGTACAAAATATACAAAAAAATAACATTTATAAGACAATCTATAACAAGTAATGAAAATAATTTAATGGCGAACTTGGGACAGTACGACTATGGTTCTTCCGTCTACTGGATCTAGTATAGGTAGGTAAATGTAGCGATTTTTGCATAGTAGTAGTAGTAGTAGTGGTAGAAACGAATCGTTAAAAAGGAAATTTATTCGCAAAGTTGAGTCAACAGCCCATTTATCACCTTGTCCATGGGCTGTCATTTCCTGGTTTTGATATCAGCGGAATATCCTCCTTTGACAGCCGTATCATGTTACTTTGCGTCTCCATTTATTCTCTCTCGGACATTAGAATTCATACGAAGAAAGGATCGCTTTTGATTTCACACTGCAGTTAAAATCTCGACGTTTCAGTAGACTATATTGTAAACACCGTTTCTCTTTAACATGACATCATACGGTACACCAAACACAAATATACGCGAGATGGAAACTTCGCCATATTGCGCAAACTCAAATTCGATACTAGCGCCAACTACACAACGAACTAATTAGCCTCAGTAGCAAGCCATATCAATAACCAATCGGATCGTTAAATCATCTAGGGAAAAAATGGCTTCTCCCCGGGGAATTCTATTCTAATTAGCGCGCATTATACGAATAGTCTTTTACTTCATGCTTATTAAATTAATATTGTTACCGTTCTTTCGTATAGGATCAACTGTTCAGAATCATTAAATTTCAAATATTTTACGGTAACGTTATCACGGAGCAATTTTTTACAGATTAACCTTTAAGCTTACTTACCCGCAGAAAACATTCTTTAGGATCTTGGAACAATTCCTGACTCGACGGGTCCTTGACGTTAACAGTCTTATACTATCTTCCGATGGTTGTAGAAGGTAATCCGTCTCCTCATCCATTTCAAAATCCCGCTCGTCCGAGCTCAGTCGCAACGGCATCTCGTCTAACCTCATTGCGACGAGTATTAAACAGCTACACACGAAACTTGAAATTATACGACATCGAATGTCGTGTAATTTATATTTCAGAAACTCTCACGTTTATTGTCTTTAAGTGTCAAGAAATATCTTGTTATTGTTACATTTCCTAAAGACGTTAGCATTGACAGACGTCTCGTATCGCACATAATTATTCATACTGGCTGATGGACTTTTCCAAACATCTCATCTCAGTGCTGTTCTGGATTTATGAACGATTCACGATAAAGTATCTTACGTAAATATGCGTGTCTCTTTATTCTTCTTGTAGTTAAGTATTATTTATTTACGATTCTTCATCAAATATATATATATATATATATATATACACACCCGCGCGCCATTCCGTATACGCACCCGTACTATATTGTCTTATGTCTGACGTCTTGTAATACTGATAATGATTAAACTGATGTCTTTTAATGATGGGGTTCTACGGTTTTTGTATAGTAAATGGATAATGTCAACAAAGAATTTTGATACTGGACTTTATGACGAGTATCGCGTTACTGGGTAAACAGCGGACGCCGTGGGCGGCCATATTGAATACGTGAGTCACGTGGTAACTCGTGCCATACGCATGCACTAAGCGTGACAATCTTAAATTTGATAATTTCAGTTCTATTTTTTTATATTCTTATGTATAATATTGTGCAATTCAATGTTGCAGATCATATAAAATACTTATTAATATGACTCTGAGCATGCACGTAGTTGATTTAATTTAAATACTTTGATTGTAACTCAATTAAACTACTGTTGATTTCGATGTCTTTGAATTCTAGTAATTTATCAAATAACTTTTGGCACGTTGTTCTTTCTTCGTTTGACATGAATGTGATGCTTAATTTGAATCTACCGCATTCGCTTAATATTGTTAGAATTTCCAGAATTGTATTCACAGTTTCTTTGGATATGATCTCGACGAACGTTTTCATGAATTCACCAAGAATTCCCATAGGAATTTCTGTACGGAAGATCTTGTCGCGAAGAATATGCCTGTTAAAGGTCGTGAAGATAGAAAGAAGTGGTGCTTATCATTTTAAAAGAACACGATATTATGTCATCTCACGCTTACCTCGTAGTAAAAAGATACATGTATTTTGATCGAACGTCTGGCAGCTTTCTCCAAGTTTTGAGAAACTTCTCGTTAGTTTCAGGAATTATTTTAGGCTCGAATTCCTCAAGATCATTCGTCATCGAACTCAACGTATGCAGCTGCGACGATGAACGAAATGACGGCAGGTTATTAATTTCTGTACCAGCGGCGCTCGTAGAATTCCACATGGTTCCAATTCTTGGTTTCATATCAGCACGTTCAAGTGGTTTTAAGTGTGCTCCATTAACCTAAAGGTGTAATAATAATTCTTGTCGTGTAAGTATCACTAATTGTACAAATTTAATTGCTATTCTTACCATTTCTTTGAAATTGTCGTAAGTTGGTACGCGTTGTTCGATTGCTCTAATTTTTGCGTCATTTTGTAGTTTGTACAGCTCGTCAGCTTTTATGGCTTCGTGAAGCTCATTTTCCAGACTTTTACAGTCAATTGGCTGATTTAATATATGCACGGTGTCACGATACATTCTTATTCTCTCTATGATTCTCTAAGGATTTTGCTGTTTGTGGTAAAGATAAGGTTTCACAGTCTCCACACTATCGTTCGTTGTCCGTGGCAACGCTGAGCTGTTTATCAGATCGATTGCGGTGGAAAAGCAAAGGCAGTAAATTTTCTCATAAATTTTCTCTCTAACCATGCAAATTGGAACACCCTTTATGCAAATATTAATGTGGGAAGTACTACGCTAGTTCAACGTGACACTGAAATCTCGAAATTTCGCTGTTTCTATTCGGCATAATTTCGTAGTGTTAAATTTGGTTATGCAGCAATGAATTAACATACTGATATTGCTTGATTTTATAAATAAAAAAAAGTCAGAAATAAGATTCATAAGTATTGGTCGAATTATGAAGGTCAAAAGTGGATCGAGTCGTCGATCCTGTAAGTGATTGAAAAATGCTCGTGACCGAATTATTTATTTAAAATATCATAATACCCATTGATGGGACTAATGGAATTTTTTATCGCTTTAAGCAACGATCATTCCCAGACAAAATTGTCTTTACAATTCGGAGGAAATTCGAAAAAGAAAGGTTCCATGTACGGACGTACCAAGCGTTACTCAAATTTGGACTAGGAGGCCACAAAGGAGAAGAAGAAATTTGCGCGCTGATTTACAAAAAAGCAGAAAGCCATTTCCGTCATCGTTGTTCACGTCAAATGCTGATGATCTCTTGGAAACTTTAATGCCATTGAAAATACGTTGCACCTACTCGTCGACTAGCAATTCGAGGTTTTTAATTATGATTTAATTAATATACTTGATAAACTCTTGTAATTGTTAATACACACCGTTAAGATTGTCTCTAGCTGCATCCGGGACTCCAATTTCCGGGACTTCTTTGCAAACCCCACAACGTGACATTTTACGTTTTACGGATTCACCCGATCCAATTTCAACAAGTGAAATTGTAGATTCCAACCCGTGGACTGAACACATGTTACGGTTGGTTCGTGATAAGCATATGTAATGAAACTGCATTTTTTACACGAATCAATTTCTCACCTAATTATCAGATTGATGAACAGCTTCAAGGAGACGTCAAATAATGAAGGTTCGGCCGACGTGAAGCCTGAGAATTTGAATTTGGGAGCTGCTTTTGTAAAATCTCAAATGGATTTTGAAAACCAATATTTGGATGTAGTTTCATTCGCTGCTTCACCCAGTCAGGGGAAAAATTCTCACTGTGCTGATAAATGGTGCTTCAGGTAAATGCTCTTTGACGTGTGTTTTCGTTATTTTTTTAAAAAGTGGATAAAACATCACTATTCTTAGTTCAGATGAAAGTATTCTGCGAAGAGTATCGGAATCTTTGAAAAGGACCGATGACAGAAATTTTCTTAAAAAGAATCCAGCGGAGACTGCTGATAAGAATAGCTACCAATATGCATCTCAATTTAAATCATATAAGAAGTCTTTAATGGAGAAAGCAAAGAGGATGTTGAATTTTAGAACAGTTGATCCTGGAACAACGCATGTGGAACGAGCTGATAAGGTGGTGGAGACAGTGTTTAAGAGAGGCGACAGGCAGGTTAAAAATAGAAAAAAGAATTCGTCAAAAAAAGTGACAAAGGCCAAGATGAAAAAATCAAAATTCATCGAGGATTCAAAGAGCGTGAAAAGTAGTTATTCGATTTCCTTGATAGACGGCAAATCGAAAACCGTACCTAGTCAAAATCTGCTTGAGCAAGTGTTTCGTTTGGAAAAATCATTTTCTGCAATTCAATTCGAATTGAAGGATACCGCGTGCAGCGTATCGCTAACAGAAAAGGAACCAATTTCTGAATCCTGTTACTCGCCAAAAAAATGTCTAACCCTCTACACTATATCAAAAACGTATATTTCAAGCTTAGATGATCTGAATGCAATGGGAATACATTTCCAAAAGCCAATGTGCCTGTCGTATTTTAAAAATGGTCAAGTTACGAATTCCGAGATAAGCAGCGACACTATAATTCCTGAGAAATTGATATCAAAACAACCGATAAAAAACAAACTCCAAAATACCTTCAATTTGGATCAAGGAGTTCAAGTAGGAAATCAAATAATACCCACGTTTCGCAGTATAGGTATGGTCGCTCACATAAATAAGATTTCAACAAAAAATATATCTACCGACACAAGCGACCTAGCTCCTGAACTGAGTATACCCTCGATTCAAAATAAACTGAAAAATTGGTCAGAAACAAAAAATCCTGCCGATATCAAGAAATTTAACGATCAGTCATCGAAATGGGATCCAAAACCATTTATTAAAAAATGTCCCATCTGTAATCGCCAAGAGAAATCAAATCCCAGGTAATTCAATGAAAATCAATTAAAATATCCAATGGGATATTTCATTAAATCGTATAACGCGGGTTAATCCCTAATAAAATTGTATTACCAAATTTACATGTAAGTTTAACGGGAATAATGTTTAAAACAAAGATTTACTTTGTATTTTGAAAACGTGCGCGCGCACGTGCTTCGAAATTCACATTAGACGTCTTGTTAGATACGAAACTGACTGTCACTCACTCGGTACTTGTCCGACTTGCTTTTCTGCAATGCAAATGTAGCCCCGTTCGTTTATTGCATTTTTTAATATTCCAGCATCGTCCTATTTTATATGTTGTTTCGTTGAACGTAATCACGCACCAGTCGTATACGAATCGTATGCGATTGGAATCGGTTCGAGCTTTTCCTTTTGCGTTAACTTACGTCATAAACCATTGAACAATCCTTAATGAAATTCTGTACTTGCAATGACGTCATTTTTCGTCTCGTTTACCATAGAATTACATCATTTTTACTACAGCTGCTACTGACGCTGTCTACTGTGTGTTTTGATTTTCAGATACGTATTGCCAGTATGCACCGTGAAAGGTGTTGATCAATTCCCAAGAAATCAAAATGATCCTTGGATTCATGTTTTGGAGCGAGTCAAGGCTAAGAATTCTTGTAGTTTTTCAAAATTCAAAAACGCCGTTGACGTAACATTACCTGATAACAGAGAACAACATTTTGATAAAGGATTGAAGTATATCAATGGACGTATGCCTGTAAATCCTGTGAATTCATCGTTTGGACGTCGTGCTTCAAATATAGGGTGTTCCAAAAAAATTCATAGAAATTCTTTAGTAACTGATATTACTGACAGTAGACATTTGTATGTTATTTCAGAATCGCCTGAAACGTCCAATCGGATAAAGTATTAATCAGATTAAAAATAACAAAAATACACGTAAGCTTGTAAATTCTTGTGTCAGATAAAAAATTTGTCTATAAAGTTAACTATACTGGAAGAATCCTGATTTTTATTTTTCACATTAATAAATCATCCCTCATTTAAGGTAACGACTTTTCATTTCTCTCCTGCAACAACTTTGCTTGACGCTTCTTGACAAATCTATCGTGCGTCCTCTTCATCTCTAAAATTTCTTTCATTTCCTCCTTATCCTCCTCCTAAAAATCAAACCACCTCAATACATCAGTCATAACGATCATACGAAAATCGTCTTACCGATTGATTCAAACGAAGAACAAGTGCTCGTCTGCCGTCGGACATCGGTTGAGAATAGTCCATTAATTTTTTCAGTCTCTCGGCAGGACTTACGCCTCTTTCGACAACCAGTACGATTCTAGCCCACTGTATAATAATAATAATAAATTGCTAGATCTCAATTAGATATATAAAAGCGCAGATACTTCCTAACCTTAAAATAATTTACCACGATCATTGAGACAGGCAACGTATAATTATTAAAAAAAAAAAAAAATTAATCGATTCCCCAGCCATTAAAAACATATTATTATTCTATTTCCATAATATCCATATTATGCAAAGAGGTCGTGCCACTTTTTAGATACAATCATCTAGGCACCAGATGCCTATGAGGTGCAGTAGTTTCATTCTTGGGAATAATGGCCGTCATAGTGTATTTACACCAAAGGAGTGCCGTGCAGTGACAGCGACAAATAGGAATGTGAAAACGTAACAGTCGATTGAAAGTCAAGAACAATGTACGGTTATGAAATAAAAAAAAAGCTAGACGACATACGTAGAGATTTTCATGACTTATATCACGGATACCTGTCTCTGCCATTCATTTCTGGTTTCTGCAATCTTCTGGTATGTGTTACCCATCATGGCGATCAGCATGTTCACGAGAAGGATAGCAACAATAGCCATGTAGACTACAAACATCAACTAAAAAAGAAAGGAGCAATAAGTTCGTACAGTCGTATGGGAAAAGAATAATTTTTACATATTTCTTTTTATCCGTTCTTTGACGTTACGTAAAGGAGACACCATGCTGATTTATCGGGTTCAATGGAAACTCAATGTCTGCGACAAAGAGCTGAAGCAATGGCGGGAATTTTTAAAATACTTAATAGCCCCAAGCGGCATCTCATGTCTTTGATCGTAAACCTAAATATGTAAATTTCCACTTGCAAGACAACCGATTACCTTGGCCTCCATTTCGTGCTCGGTTCTTTCAAATGCACCATAATAATCGCCAAAAGTCGTCATGCTCATGAGGAACATCGCCATTATGCTTTCCAAAGGGGACGGCATGGGATTAGATACGGAGTCATCGACGCCCTCTGGTGTGTTAGGATTGTCGAACGATAAGAAAATGATATAGTAAGCTGAAAGAAAAAAAAAAAAAAAGTTTTACTTTTCTATTATCAATAAAACTCGGTTATCTATTGAATTTTGAGAAATTACTTCCAGGCAATCCTACTACTGTATTTATTCTTAATGCGTGCAGTAAGCGTGCCTAGGTTAACCTTGGCATAGTACCTGCTTGCGTTCCGTGATCTTTCTTACCGTTGCATTGAAAATATATGTCAGCGTCGCGTTACACTGTAACGGATACTTCATCTGCGCGAAGCGGCTACTTTTACTTTTGTCGTGCCAACAAAGCATACACGACTTGGACAATGATTCTTTATTGTCATTCCTGAGCTTGTACTTGGCGTTTATTAATATTGATAATGTATCTTTTACCTTGTGAAAAGCCCATCACAAAGACTAGATAGATGGATACGAATCTGAGCAGGTCACCCATGATCATTCTGTAGATCATGACAACGAATGGACCGACAGTCTTGAATCCTCTGCAGAAGAAGAGGAAGTAGGGTGCCGTGGTTAACATTACCACCACGGCTAACATATCCTCGACTTCGTCGGCGCAGGCTAATCTCAAGAATGGGAATGACAGTAGAATGCAGCAGGAGAATAGGAACATCACTCTGGAAGGTGCAGTCATCTGAAAGATAGATATTCATTTGGATGATCGTATCGAGGTGATGATAATTATCGAGGGGATTGAAAATGTTCTCACGAGATTTTCTATGAACATGTTAAGTCCCAAAAAACGGGCCTCTCTCAATCCAGCTGCTATGTAAAGTATTGCGCCAATTTGCATCATAATCTCGGTGGTCAAACGGATCTTTGCAGTTGCACTTGTAAGATGCATCAATCTGCATTCCTCCGTGAGATCGTCCCACCTGATAATATTTTTTTTTAATTAATAGAATTTTCGAATTTTCATATTTTTGACTTACCAATCGTCGTCGTCGGTGGTGGTTGGAATTGTGTCACTTGTTATTGGGTCTACTGTCAAATTTATATCAGCCAAAGTTTCGCTTATGGTATCGGTGACGTATCTTACAATAGATGCGTTTTCTGTACCGACGGAACTGTTTTGTGAAATTATGTCAATACTGCTTGTAGACAAAGTGCTAGAGTCCTCCTCGTCCTGTGCGGCCTGTAGAAGAATTTCTTGTAAAGTTGAAGTGATATTCGATGCGATTTGAGATGCGATCCTGTCAATATACACGGACGTCATGTTCAGGGTAGAATTTAGATTCGAGGTCAAAGTTCCAATCAGGCTTTTCGTAACCACCGATAAGCGCGACGACTCTAAAAAACTAGTAGACGTAAAATTCGTATTGGTGATTGGAGTCGTCGCAGTCTGTTTAGAAAATGTCGAATTCGCCATTCTGGTAGCTGTTTGAGACGCGGATGGACCAGGACGAAGAGTGAAACTGATAAGTGATAAAACAAAGTAAAAGCAAAATAAGAAGAATTGCCTGTAGAACCTAGAATAACAAAGTTATTAATAAAGCACAGTCTGATCCTAGAATTATTTATGCTTATTTACCTAGATTTCACGAAAGTGTTCCACTTGGCATTCAACAGATCTACCAGAACGCCATCCATTAGTTCCAAGTGCTCGTCTTTGTCCTAGATAATAGTAAACTAGGTTAATAACAAAACGTCTTGTAAATTATTGACTATCACGCGAACTCACGCCAAATACAACTAAATTCAAGGCTGAATTATTGCTGATCCTTCCACTTTTCACGTCAATGGTGTCGACCTGAGACAAAGGATAAGCTGCACACGTGATACTGCCAATTTGCCAATAAATCTCCCGCTCTATATTCAAAATATGAAAGAACATTTCAATGTGAGCCAATTTCGCAGCCAGAGTCAACGGCGTAAGATGCTGAACGTTCTTCAACGACAAAGAGGCACCAGTTTCGTAAGCCATGTCCAAAGTGGTCTGAAGGATAAATAAAAATTTTAATTCGCCAATTATTATTATTCAGCGAAGAATAACTTACCAGCTTCTTATAAATAACAAGCATATGCAACACAGTGTTCCCATTAGTATCCTGCTTGTCAGGATCAGCACCCCTGGCAAGCATAAGTCTGTAACACTCCTCCTGTCCTAAGCAGGCAGCAAAACTTAAAGGATATTCACCCCAGTAGACGTATCTGTAATAAAAATAATAAAAAGTAATTCGATAAAGACAGACAACACTATAACGATAAATGCTACTGTAATTCCAATCCACGTCATTATCACTCAAGTAATGTAAACACGTGCATCGAGCTGTCACAGTTATTTTTCTTTCGTTGCTCCCACAGCCTCTTCGTCAGGTGAAAGGTCAAGGACCCCAACAAGTAAAAGAGCCGAGTATAAAATCCTATGGACATTCCTTAAATCTCTTCACGTACAGACAGCGCGCATTTTCAAAGCTGCGATAACTAATCTTAATGTAGAAGACGAAATCGCAAAACGACTAATGGAGCATTAAACATTTTGGCCCAGGAACACGACTGACCGTCGCTATACGAATAACAATGAAAATCCTGATTCCTCCCATAGTATCGAGCAATCCTATCCTTGTGCCAAAGACAAATCCGTTTCTTTTTATACCGTTAAATTCTAGCTTCACAATATCAACTTTATACCCTTTGTAATTTGTTTCTGGACAAACGCAAACCCATTCGTGCTCCAGGCTATCAGTTCTTGATGCTTTTTGATCTTCGGGACACATGAAGTTTCCATAGCAACGTTCGTGCACGTTGGCGCCACTGTCCAAGAGAAATTTGACCATAGCTGGTTCCTCGTTCACTATAGCCATGTGCAGTACGTTCTCACCTATTTGATAAAAATATTTTATCCTAACTGACGTAACTTAATTGTTCGAGTTAATTAAATTAATTAGAGCACGTGCCATAGTATTCGTCACTCATGTAAATGTCGTTGATGAGTTTTGGATAAAAACGTAACAATCTTTTGGCCAAGTCAATGTGTATCGCCGTGGCATGTAGCATACATAAGTGTAAAATAGTTTCACCCACTGCTCCTCTTTCGCTAAGTATCCAGCAAACCAGCCTGTACTTGGATTTATCTGTATAAAAATAAAAGAACGTTAATGACTCATTAATTAATCCAATCAACAGTATGGATCAAAGGAATTAATGATCGTTACCTATTTTTGTCTCGTCCACGTCTTCGTTTTCGATATCTTTATTGATATCGTAATCAGCAGGGTTCTCCATGGCTCTTAATACAGGCAGCTGAAACGATTGTTAATTTATATAAATTTCTGTGTAAAATAAATATTTCAGTAATTCTTACCAGCTTGTGCCTGGGACGTTCCTTGTTCCTTAACAGAACCAATTTCTCAATAGGTATCCATTTACCTTGTCCTTTATTGTATAAAAACGGCTCGACCTTTGTCCTCAATGCGTGATCCAATTCTGCAAACTGTTTCGTCTGAGCAGCCCTTTTCATCATGTCCACCAGTAATCCACCACCTGTGAAAAAAAAAATATACGTCGTCGGATCACGGTCTAATCGTGGTATTAAAATAAAATCGAGCATCCAAGAAATTGCGTCATAACTTCAAGTATTTGGATCATCCACTTGTAACGGCGGGCTGTTACCAGCGTGTTAGCACTTCACTTTCCAAATGGATATAGTGACTCATTGGCAGTCTTGAGTAACGTAAAAATGTTCTTTAAAGAAAAAAAATTTTTTTTTTTTACATCGTTCCAAAATTAAATTATACCATCCCACAGTCCAGTCCGTACGTAAGTCTCTTCTTTTGTTCCATTGCGAAAGTAATAGAATAATAAAGCGACCAGTTTCTGTATAGGAGTCGTGTTATAAGAATGCTAATAATACACTGTAATATTCCTCCATGAAAGTGAGGGTGTTTACTTGGCTCTTCGAAAATAAAAGTTAGTATCTTGCTTGGGCGCTCGTTTACTCCTGATTATCTGTTTTCAAAGACAGTGGCTTTATTTACCCTTCAGGTCTACCAGCTTGTAAAGTAGAATGGAAGAACCGTCAGTTTGCTTCTTTACGCCGCTCGTTACGTTGCTCTCCGTATTACCCATAATAAAGGTGAGTCCTCAACGGTTTTATTTGAAAATTCTACTTTCTCTTACTGACGCATTCGACTGATACGTCTCAAAGGGATACAATTTGAGGTTATAGGCAGCACTGGTTACCATGGCAGATTCTATATATTGATTATACAAAGTATCATTGTGCGTTTGATATTATATTGTTACGATAGAAGAGAATCGATGTAAATCGAACGAATTCTGACAGTCTTATTGGACACGAAGAATCTTTAATTATTTAATAACTTCCTTATGGAAATCATACGAGTGCAGGACATCTGTTATTACTTAACTGCACGTGGCAATCGTATTAGCTCATCTTAATTATAATGATTGACTATTGATAACACGTGATATTAATTCGAGAAATTTTATTTGCAATAATATTAGTATTTTTTTAATTAATATTTTTTTTCTTTTTGTAATTTGGCCATACTTTTTCACAGTGCGGACGATTGAACTTCTCATTAGGTAATTGCAATTTGCTTGATTAGAATAGCTGTAATCAGACCTAACAGTATTTTGGATTCATGTTAATTATTTTAGAAATTAAGATCAAGAGCCGGATGCTGCAGACCATAAGGATATCCTGTTTCGGTCCACAGTAAAACCTTATCCGGGATGTGATTCCGCAAAATCACGTTTGATAATTATTTGAACCTCTAAAAGATGGAAAGTCGATTTTATCTCTAGAGTGGTTTCATATTTTTCCTATATTATTATTTGCATTAAAATTCCGAGTGAAAAATTGTACAAGTAATTTTAAAAATCTACCCGTTCTGAAGTCAACGCAATTCTGATTATTACTATTATTCGTTATTTTAATATTACAAGACAAAAATTAAACATTCGTACGACATCTTTTCTCTTTTAATAATGCCGGTGAATGAGGCCCCGGAGGGATTCGAACCCTCGATCTCCTGTTTACTAGACAGGCGCTTTAACCAACTAAGCCACGGCGCCAGTATGTCGGCTAAAATTTAGTAATTTTTCTCCATCTTAATACATAACGGGTCAACTATGTGTATTCAGTGTAGGTTTACGTGGGCTGAAAGAAATATCTAATTATCTCGATCCATCAAAAAGGGACCTTGATATTATTTGGGAATGCGATAAGTGTATGGGATATGTAAATAACACTGGAATAAATGTATGTATATATATATATATCGGGCCAAAGCACTTAAAAATCTTTGTATTCGTGCGCCAACGGCTATATTGAAGGAGGGCAAAGCTTAATGAACTAATTAAAAATAGGCCGAGACGTAAATCCGACCTAAATTTTTCCAGCATCGCATTGGCTTCGTATTACGAAAAAAAGTGCGTCGACCTAGTTATCTTGAACGGCTGGCTGTGTTTACCGTCTGAAAAAAAAAGTCGATGCATCCTAAACGACAGTATTTTATTTAGGTTTATACACAGTCCTGGAATAACACGTGGTCTCTTGGTGAATTTTTTCTTATCGATTATAATTATTCCTAAAGGAGAAGACTTGCTCGCTTATTTCAATGGTTTTATATCAAAGTTATTTAACATAGACGTAAACAGACTGAGTCTAACTATATTGCCACAGCTGGTAGTTCTCTATTCTTAAAACGATGAATGTGAGTTACGTATGAAATGCTGACCTCGCTTATCCGTTACAGTTTCGTCATACCTTACGTTAGTCGTACGTTTGACTTTGTATATTTACAAAGTTATACAAATATATTTAGAATATATGAATCTTAGCAACAAGTGGCTCGTTGGTCTAGGGGTATGATTCTCGCTTAGGGTGCGAGAGGTCCCGGGTTCAAATCCCGGACGAGCCCGATTTTTTGCTTTTTTTTTTTAGTTTTCATTATTCAACCGTCAAAATTAATTGACCATATAACATTGCGAAGAATTTTTGGAAATTCGCCATTCGCGCATATTGCGAAATTCCGTGAACCGAAATAACCGAGTTCGGAACGAACTACTTGACTCGTCACGTTTAAAAATGAACGATGTTTTCGCGCAATGCTGCGAGTGCTAATGATTTATATTTATCCCTTTGTTTTTAGTAACGAGAACTGCACATTTTTTCGTCATTGCGTACCACGCATGAGAATTTCTTAAAAATATCTTTGAACTCAATTTTTCGAATTATCTTTAGTACACTTCACGCGGTACGGAGTTACTTAAGGTATATATATATATATATTTTTTCGCGCGGTCATAAAGATCAAGATATATCTTACCTGCTCGTGAGCTTTTTTTTTATATATGAAAAGCTAAAAAATGTGTATATTTTACCATCGGCGTTACGTAAATATCCAAACACATAAAGTGGAATGAGGTTGAAGGAAAAAAAAATTTATTTCCGTAATAACCGATATGCATAAAAAATACTTTTTACAAATTATCCCATATCGAAATGTTCTCAAGAAAACAATAATATTATGTTTTTTTTTCGCTATGCTCATAATCGATGACTTCCGACCGTAATGAAGTCGACGTGATTTCTCGCTAAAAATAATATTTTACGACCGAGAATTGCGAAGTGCGAGTTTTTAATGCATACCAGTAACACCGCGAAGAGAAAGAGAGAAAAATGGTTAAACCGGTACTTGAAAATAGCAGAGGTTACGGATTTATTTAAAAAAAGAAAAAATACCACAAATGGCATCTATTCCGATCCATCTGCCGATTTCGATCGTTATCCCCTTAAAAATAATCATCAACTTATAAGCAGTGTATAAAAAATGGCATAATCGATACCTGATCCCGATACCTACCGATCAATGATTTCCGATCAATTAATGATTTCTAATTATCACAAAGATCGATAAATATTGTATTAATTCTCGTGACGTCATTATCCTCGCTTGGTACCGGTTCGGCTGGAATCATCATCATCCAGGGACAGATAGCGACTTCGTAACGTAAGCAGCTGATTCTTATTCTGCATAGAATTTGCAAGGCACGTTCACCGGGGACCGTTAAGAGGTATAACGATAAAATAGTTTAACCTAGCAAGATCATAACGTAATTCTTCAAAGAGAAGTATTTTGATAGCGAGTGAAATTTCGAAAATTTAATAATAAAGTGGCATTAAATTATTATCATTAGGAAACTTTGGCATCTTTTACCACACGCACATATATATATATATAATTCGTGGGCCTGAGCGCCGAGTGGTCAAAACCGAATTGTGATACCGAGACTTAGTTTAGCTTGCGTTTACCTCCGTCTCCGTGAGTCAGTGAGGCTCGCGCTTTCGAGCGGCAAGCACCGATTCTCTTAGTTAATCATTTGAATCGAGTGACAATACAGCGTATGATAAAGGAGCAATTATTTAAATTGAGCATTGATTTTACGAAATTGATTACCGTTTGAAAAACTATTTCCTGATTCGTGGAATAATTTTCTTTAGTGACAAAAAAAAAAAAGCAATTTGACTGGATCTCAGCAGAAAGGTGTGATGTGAGTAAGATTTTTTATTTATTTTGAGACTGCACAAAACTTTATAAGGCAAGACTGAGGTTCGAAATATTTTCTTTGGATACTTGAGTATTTTGAAATAAATATATTTTTAGAGGTGGCTCTGGGTGACAGTTTTTTTTTTTTTTTCCTATGCTTGCGATCGCTGAAAGTAATGGGGCTACGATTTAAGATTTCCCAAGCAGACGAGATCAAAGACTTTTTTTTTTTATTCGATTCGTGTGGTCCACTTTGGCTACTGCGAAACGATTCTTGGCAATGTATAAAAATAACGTTGTGATTCCTTGCTGAGGGTTCGTGCCAAAATAATTGAAATCTTTTCGAAAAGTATCTGATAGTGGAGTAATGGGTTTGATAGAGTAAATTTTTTTTTTTCTGTTACTTTGGAACAGTCTGGTTTTTTTTTTAATGGGAATAATATAATATATATATTCTTTTAATATAATCATTGTGACTGCTCTGCGAATTCTTACGAATTAGAGCAAATAGTGATATGAGATTAAGCAGTGTGTTGACCCATATGGTAATAAAGATTTTAGAAATTACGTATTGCTTCATACTGCCCATTACTACGTTACATATTACGTGTATGCGTTTAAAGAGCGAAAAGATAACACAGTCATAGTTAAAATCTGCTTCATGATTCATATTAATCTATTAATAAGTAATACATAGAGAGTGATAGATCTGATTTCCGATAAGCGTAATCATAATGTTTTCTTTATTTTATCATAATAAAAAAAAAGCAAAACGAACGAGAATATCTTGATTATATTTTCTGTTCATTAAACTTTTACGTTCGCTCAAAGTGCCTCCCGACTCTTGTCAAAGTCACGGAAATTCCTGGAAGGGAGTTTATCGAAATAACCTTGGCGCCAAATTCGAATGCATCGAGGAACTGACCCAATCCGTATGAATTTATTAGCCAGTCACCGATACCTTCGTTAATTCTTACAACCTGCGTATATACGAATTTCGCATAATTGCACAATGCAATTCAAGGATTGTTTAACATTGTCAATTTCATGGAATCATATTCGCCTTAAACAATTGTATTAAAACGTAGACGATTGGATATAGTAAAATTTTAACCTTGACGATCAGCATGACTTTCCATAAGTTTCCTGTTACGCTATCAAATTTCATACCGAGAGGAATGACTCGCACTACGATTTTATCGAAGCCCACGAATTCCACGGTGAATTTCAGATCGGCAGTCATCGGCAACTCCTTGAAATCATTGTTTAAAAAAAATTTCATCAAACAGCATTCTCTGCAATTGTTACAAACCACAAGATCTGGTAAGACAAAACAATAACAGTACAACGGTAAATTCGAACAGCTGAGAATTAAGATTGCGGTCTACTCGTGCAGTAACGGCGTAGAATTTGAAAATGTATAAAAATATATGAAGACTTCCTGATGGGCGTGAGAAGAAATTTTTAGCGCAGGAAGCTGCGGCAGTCAAATCCTAGACGACTTCGCTGTTTATTAATAATCTTCGGATTTCCTTTTGCACTGAATCATTTCACAAAGTCAAAGTACACGAATAGGTTAGACAAGACGGGAATTTAGTGCCGCGAGAGTAACGCCGAACGCGTTACTTGTTAACCCGCGTTCGCAAACTCATCAAAATTCCATCTCCGTGACACTCGCATCAGTTCTTAAGGTTTGTTCACAAGTTTATGAAAATTCCTGGACATTGTTTACTCGCGAATCGCTAAAGACAAGTAGCCGTATTCTGGTACGTGACTGCGAGTCATTAATGTAAAATGCAGCGTGTGAACCGATGAACGACCATCTGTGTTAGATGTCATAGTTTACGGTCAATGTCAACAAAGGATATCTCGATAAGCTTGAAATATCTATCAAGCGGAAACCGTGAATAGTTCAAGGCTCAATTTTCAAATTATCACAGTCACTTTAAAATTTGAAAAAAAATAGTTACCACAGTATTGGGATGGTTCCATTGTTGCCAATTCACAAGCATATGAATTTATCCGATTTTCCCTATCGACGATTGATCATCGTCATTAAAATTTATTCATAAAGGAATTTTGCAATGATTAAAATAATCCATATATATGATATAATATAAAGATATATATATATATATATATATCTTTATATTATATCATAATTGCATAGATACAATCTAGTCTGTGCGGTCAGAAATGCCAATGGCTGTTGGCAGGAGACACCAAAGCGATAAACTGTCATTGCTATATTTACCAGAAGCTTAGAGCGTGACTGTCAATGAAATTTGTCCGTCAAGCTACGTGAAACGATTAATCGTTGAGATACGTATAAAACGGAAGTTACGCACGTTCATTATCACCATAAGCGAACGTGCAATACGTAATGTATGTAGATAAGCATTTGCATGTAGTTACTCCATTGATTAGATCATTCTTTAAAATATTAGTATTTAAAATAAATAAGCAATTGACGAATTCTTAATGTATCCTCGCAATGGGTTCGATGCTGAACGTAATATAATGTCACTTGATCCGGCCCAGGGTTCTGTGTATTATGTATGCGCGGTATATTTAAATTCTTATAGTGGCCCCGATTCTTATTAAGAGTCCGCTACGATGCTGAATCTCGTGGCAGTCACACTTTGTGAATTGATTTGTTAATTGGCTGCTGAAAATTTTTTATTTGAATTTTCATCCGACTATCGGTATACATCTGTATTTGAATTTTGATCCGAGTACGACTGTTTGAAAATTTTGACTTTTTCTTTATCTCGGATTTTAGACGAAAAACCTTGACACCCTATCCTTTGTGTCTTATATCCTGCAGGAAAGAGTATATTCCATCGAAGCACTTGGTGTCACAAGAATTTGACAATCTATCTTTTATCATAAAGAATCTATGAATATTTTGATAAGCCGTTTCCGGGCCTTTTTTATGTCTTCAATCTTCGTTTATCTTCTGGCCAATTAAGCGACGATTCGTTCCTGATATCAAATCTGGTTTGATTTTATTTAGAACGTATGTATCTTGCACAGAGATAGTATACCTCAGGAATGTAGGGCATCACGTGCGTGAGCTTCTTTGCTCGCTCTTCGTTAAACCGCATCTATTTTTAGCAAAATTACACAGTCGGATTTTCAAAAATATTGACCGAGCTTGTACTTGCACATCCTGTTGGGATGGTGAAGATAACCAAACCCGTTGAAGAATAAACTGTACTCAATAAGTGAAGAGACGACGAAAGTTCGCACAAGGCATGCCCAAAGATTATAAATCTTATGCTGATTATCCACTGATAATGCATTTATTTATAAAGCCGATAAATTAATTCAAAATATTAATCTTTTACGATTAATTCATTTTTACCTACCAGACACGTTTTTTCATTACCTACAGTCTTTACGCACTTGTTTACTCCAATTCATCCATGCACTGTATATATACTTTTTATTCAATTATTTTTTGTCCTGTCGTAACTTCGCGTTACCGTCCGCTCTTGTATAATAAAATATTATATTTAATTAAATAACTTTAATCGATAAATTATTTTAAAAATTATATATTACCCTTCGTAAGACTTTATTATGTTAATTTATTGTAATTTTAAGCTCTCTCTCTCTCTCTCTCTCTTTACCGTAATATCCTTGTCGGATTTACAATGTGAACTTCGTTATCGCATTCCTGTAGTACTGACGTCATAACTCAAACCACTTGATTCGCATTGTCAATCTCTTCTTGACAGAAATCAGTTGTCCGTCATTGACTTATCTGCGAGAAAGAATCTCTCGCACGTAGACATTAAAAATATATTTAATGAAAAATTTCATCCGCATTCACTAAAAAAAAAAACAGATTCCAGTATCGATTAATTACGATATACAATGACTTACTAAAATATGAGAATACGACCATGAAATTGTTCAATGATGATCATCATCGACCAATTCGTGACGTAACGTTTTCATCGAGAGAACATTAATTACCAGTTAATTACCAGTTTCCTCATACACTGTGTTCATTGACTTTAATCATCCTGCACAAAAAATAGCACGATAGTCCATTGTAATTATTACTATTTTTTTTTTCCCCACAAGATCATCCAATCTACACCCACTCGAAATTAAACTCCCTTTTGTACTTAGGTTCCCTATAGCCTTCGACATAACCTATACGCGAACACAATCTCAGTCAGACACGTATCCACGCGATGAATCAAGCTTCTTGGCAAAGAAGCCAAGAGAGCAGACGACGTCATTGGAAAGATTGCATAGTTTTCCATTGGCAGTTTTACATTGGTGACGTCATGCACGTTTAATAATTTCATTAGGTATAAAACCCATGTAAGGTACAGTGATAATTCAACACGAAATAAGATCCTCGATAATTACTTTCTGTCCTTTGGACGTTTCCTCGTATTTCTTCTCACTGTCGTGATAACCACAATGACGGATATGACGCAATCGAATTATAGTTTCGTTGCGCTCCGCTCCGCGTCGCCACCGACGCCAATAGACAAGGTGGCTAATTGTTTCGCACTCTTAAATTGTAGCAGTGCAATCGCAATGCGTTTCACGTCAATGAACTTTTAACGAAAGAAAATAAATTAGGTCAAGAACAATGATACAGTTTTATTGTTGATAAACGTAAGAAGGGTCGATGAATTAATTGCATCGCTTTGTTATTCGCGTTGTACAGTTTCATCGTAATTGTGCGATACAATACGCTTTTATAAATTATGTATGAATTACGCGAGTGAAATGAAAATCTTTATCGATATGCGTACAGTGCTTATTGAACTGGGATTATAAATGAGTTGTTAGATAACGGATAATTCTCCGAACGTAGGTCAGTATTGATAAAGGAAATTAATTTGAATTTTTTTTTTTCAATTTTGATATTTCGAATAATTAATTACATCGGAATACTAATTTACCATGATAATGGTGCATCGTCGTTACTGCTTTTTTACACAATTGTTACACCGAGTAGAACTTTTGAAATTACTATCTAAAAGTTGGAATAGCTCGATCTCACGCGTTGTTGACAAACGTTTTAATAATTTCAAGTCAATGTCAGAGGTCACGACTAAATTTTTTTCTCGTTGAATTCGACATAGGTAGATTCTAAGTCACTGAATTCTCTCGCGTGTAATACGTTATTAGCCAACGTACATACAATGGACACCAATTGACACGAAATTGGCTAGTAAATAGCGAGCGGTGTCAGGGTAAACAGGATAACAAAAATTGATTATACTTTCTCGTTAAAGGTCCTTACTGACGGTGTATAATCTTTTTTTGACATTTTTTTTTCTCATCTTTCTCATCTCCTTCTTTTTGGACATTATTAATATCTCTTTCGAACTGTCTGCACAAATTAACTTTTATTGCCTGACACGTCATACGCAAAATGGTTGTTTTAACGAAACGAAATGACTTTATGGGACTCGGTACAGTGACACGGTATAAGGTTAAGTAGACGTCCCAGTTGCAGTGTCCATGTATTTACATTAATTGAACAGCGTCAATGGAATTATTACGTTTACAAAGAGATAGAGAGAGAGAGAGAGAAAGAAAAGAAAGGATATAAGAAAAATCATAGAGACTGAGAGAATCGTCTCTGTGCCGGGGAATTTTAAATGAAAAAAAAAAAAAATCATAGCTAGTTATGACTGGACATTGCGTAAGGAATTATTCGAGCCTCTTGGAAGCAATAACGGACGTTCCAGTCTGGTAGATTTCATCAATATTATAATGGAGAGATCGATCGATCATCTAGATCGTGACACGGACAAGGAGAAAATTGACTTTACCATCTGCAGAATTAACGAGTCCCTAAATTCCATGTACGAATCGGTAACACCAAGTCTGCACTGTCTCTCACATGGTTAACTCCAATTAATTAAATCCTCTTGATAAAAAATAATGCTCAAATATTATTTTCTGCTCTTCGCGTCGTCCGTTATCCGATAAACGTCAAGAGAAATTTTCCGTAATTACTTTTCGGTCTAGATCCACGCAGTAGGCTCTGTTCTCGTTACCTGTACTTTCTATGCTTTTAAAAAATTGTCAATTCTTATTGAATGATATTTAGTAAGTAAGTAACCAATGACTGACTGTACTTTTTCAAAGGTGCTGAAATTGTAAGCAACGAGAAAAGATCTGACGAAGTCACTTGCAACGTATCACGTAGTAACTACGTGAAACTATTTTCGCGGCACGCACTTCGGTCTCAAATATTCAAGAGTAAATGACAGATTGCGATTTAACCTAGAAATAAGAAATTCGTCAAACTCGAGTGGTTTTATTTATCGTACCTCGTATCCCAATTTCTCAATGGCCAAACGTTTGGCTTCGTTCCTCTCGTTCTGTTACTAAATAGACGAGTTGACTCTACCAGCTGGGCACTGCCTGACGAAATCGCACGGCCATGGCTGCCAACTGTTACCGAACTGACGTAGTGATATTTCTGCTGCGTGAATACGAAATTCTGCACGGACATTTACTCGCTCGCTTGTGCCGCGCGATTACAGTGTAAATAAACATTCGAAAAGTCGTGTCATTACGAATCTTCTGTTATTATTAATGCACCGGGCCACTTATCAGAGCATTGCCATTTGTTACTGGCCGTTGGCCAACAGTTGGTCTCTTTCAATGGTTCTAACATGTGTATTTTCGATCTGTTACTGTCCTTTTTGTTTTCTCTTGTATCCTCGGACTCCACGCGATGAATCTGACGATCGAACGATAGCAAAACGAAAGACCAAACCAGTCGAACAGTGCGTTACGACGGATTGCGCAACCTGACAGCTGTTACGGCGCCATATTTGAATTTCAGACTCTTTGTCCAATCGCGAAAATAGATTTTACGCCAGTGGCCTTTCTTTTACTTCCTCCCCCCCCCCCGTGACTAATTCTCACTTTTATTAGGAGTGCTATTCTAGATTTCTCAGAAACCGGAAATAACAGTGCACCCGTACAACGTTTTACTTACTTTTCTTTTTTTTTTTCTTTTTCACTATAATTTTAATGCCTCTGTCTACATTGGAACATACGAGGTCGCCATTATTAAACTATACCGGATATGCGCAAGTATGTTTTTGGTATGTATATCTATATAACTCTACAGATTCAAAATTAGTATCGTTTACGACTGACTCTCTATTTTTATGGTGCGTACACACTGCACTTTACTTTCAGAGTTGGTTATGATCGAATCTTAATGTTCTATGCTAATTTTGGATCGTGTGCAATGGCATTGCAATGAATTGTACGCTGGATAGAAGTACCGTATATTTGTGTATATATATATATATATATATGAAAAATTTTCGCGTCAAATAAATTTATATACGAATGACGGAAATATCTTTCAGTATTAAATACTCTTGGTTCCGTCTTATCAGTACTTTTTCGTTTATCTTTTCAGAATGCGCCGCACGACTTACCTGCCATTTGCTTTGGCAATTTTCACAGTGGTCCTCATCTCACTGCCATCCTCGACACGGGCCATTCCTGATTACAGTGGATTACCACCAGGCCCTTATTGCGCAGGCAGATATCCTGCTGGAAGATGCTGCTTAGGAAGACAGGACGAATGCAGCGCGCCGATACTCACTACGCTTTGTTACTGCGATGACTTTTGCAATCGAACAAGAGAGGAGGATTGTTGCCCTGACTACTGGAGTCACTGTAAAGGAATAGAATTGACTTACCCACCACCGGGCCAGATAAAAGGTAAATGAATATTAAATAAAATCATTTAAAGCTCTGTGCGATCGATAGAGAGAATATCGTTTGTTCTTTTTTCTTTTTCAGTATGTGACTTCAAGGACAATTGCAATAAATGGTAAGTCGACGTTTTCCTGTGAAAAATAAATACCTTTAATATTTTTGATGAAAAAAAAAAAATGTCAATGCACTTTTCTTTTCGTCTTTCAGCGAATGCATCGAAATTAATGGACAAACCGACGTGACGTGCGAGAAGAAGCATCGTTGTCTTATCGAGGCTGATCTAATTGATGACATTAATTACAACGAACCTTATCTTGGTTGGGATGCTGCGAATTATACGGAATTCTGGGGTAAAACTTTGAACGAGGGTGTACTGCTCAGACTGGGTACTCTCAATCCATCTAAGTCTGTGAGTGTGACTTGTGACGCTGTGCAGAGTTATTTCGGTAACTTATCTAATTTTGAAATTTTAGGTTTACAAAATGAATCCTGTGGCTAAGACGTACAATCCTTTCGCGTTACCCAGGGCATTCGATGCCAGGAATAAATGGCCAGGCGATATTTCGGATATTCGTGATCAAGGATGGTGCGGTGCATCTTGGGCAATCTCGACCGTCGACGTAGCGTCCGATAGATATTTTATCATGAGCAAAGGTGCCGAGCCTGTGAAATTAAGTCCGCAGCATCTTCTCTCCTGTAACAATAGAGGACAGCAAGGATGCAAGGGTGGATACTTGGACAGGGCTTGGCTTTTCACTCGAAAATTCGGGTGATTATTAACGATTATTCATTCGGAATTCGATTGACAGTTACAAACGACTGTTGTTTGTTAAAATTGTAGCTTGGTGGATGAAGATTGTTATCCCTGGGTCGGGAAAGACGACAAGTGCAGAATCCGCAAGAAGGGTACTCTCCAGCAGTCAGGTTGTCGGGTTCCTATGAATCCACTCAGAAAAGAGATGTACAAAGTTGGTCCAGCTTATCGTCTTGGAAATGAAACTGATATCATGCAGGAGATTATGGAATCTGGACCAGTACAAGGTTAATAAGATTTTTTAATTAAAAATATATAACGCTGTGAACGCTCCTTTGGCTCTTTGAGCAAAGAAATATTTGATATGAAAAGATTTAAAAAAAAAAATGTCAATGCATCTTTTTCAGCCACCATGAGGGTCTATCAAGATTTCTTTATCTACAAGACTGGTGTCTATAGACATTCTAGAATCGCTGAACGTTATCACTCTGGTTATCACTCGGTAAGAATAATTGGTTGGGGTGAAGATGTATCCGAAGATGGTCGTCCTGTTAAATATTGGGTGAGTAAACGATCAATAAATGAAATTTATTTTATTTAATTTTTTACTTATTAAATTACTTATTATATTTTTACCTTAATAATTTATATTTTATTTCTTTAGCTCGCTGCTAACTCCTGGGGCGCCAGGTGGGGCGAGAATGGATTCTTCAGAATTATTCGAGGTATCAATGAGTGCGAGATAGAATCGTTTGTCCTGGCCGCATGGGCCAAGACCATTTAATTCGATAACTCAGTTCAGAATGATTGATTATTATCAATTATTCGTATCTCACGAGTCCACCGTTCGCGTAATTTTGATACTGCTCTATCAAAAAATATATACCTGTAACAACGATAGTGCATTTTCTGATGCCCAACGTGAACATTATATATCTTGTAACGAAAGCGGGCATTCGTTAGTTAAGCTAAGTAAATTTAGAGATAACTACATGCTACGTTATAAATAGGAAAAGCCTTAAAGTGATCTAAGCAATTATTTTTGTTATTAACGTACTAGAGATTAGAGTAAGAAATTAATATGTATTAAACGTATATATTGACAATCATATGCAGAGTAATATGTGCAATTAGTATTGTGCATCCGTGTCCTAATGACAATAATTATTGTTATCGTAGCCTTTCAAGAAAAATTATATTATGTCATTTATTTTTCTCTCTTTTCTCATTTTATAACCGTTCGAGCGCCATTGGCTTTTTATAACACTGCCACTATCGTACCCATAAGAAAATCATTACTTCAAGCATCCCTGCTCAGAATTTTTATCTTGAGCCGTAACATTGAGGAGATCTACTTTTAATAAGTCTCTACTGTATATAATCTCATGTACGATTATATAATATATCTATATATTCACATAACGATTTATTCCAGCCGTCGCACTTTATTGAAAGTGGGTAGTAAAATTTATTTACCCTGAAGAAATTTTATGAATTCCGGCAGTATGTTAACAGCGCCAAATGGCAGGAACCTTCAAAAGCATGTATAGTGTATCTACTCGCATGGTACATGACGCATTTTCAGTTACCGACTGTGCATGACAGTTATTTAATAGTTTACCGACAGAGTTTTATCGTAATGTTATGAAAAATAAGTCAGGGAACGCGAAAAACAAGTTCCTCCGATAAAAGTATATTTTTGCATCTCTAATAAGTTAACTGGAGAATTTTAACTTTAAAAATTTTTTTTCTTTACTAATTGCTTAGTGATCGTTTGTTGGTGATTGGTAGTCTAATTAAAAGGTTTGGCAGTCAATAATTTTTCTGGAATATTGAAAAGAAATATTAGTAAATTTCAATTTTCAAATCTTTTCGAATTTTGCGCTGCACTCTTTGGCCCCAAAAAAACAACCCCCAGCCCAAATATAAGCTGCAGCGTATTTCTTAACTTTACTCGACACCGATAGCAAAATCCGAGAACGAACGATCTGCGGGAACCAACCTACGTTAACTTCGGCCGTCCACCCTTCGCTCATGCATCGGCAAGCCAGGCGGGCGGTAGCCAATTCTTGTTTCACCGGGAATTGACGAGCCGGTATGAACTGGGAATTGGGGTGGAACAGACTCAGCTCCACCAAGACTAGGGCTCTGATGGAACCTATCAGAAAGGCGTTAGCTTAGCGGATCCTTTCGATTTTTGGGCTCGCGTAAAATCAGCAAACGCAACTGGAGGCACGAACGGGAGCGGACGGTAACGGAAATGCACGGCCGCTCAGGCTACTAAGTTAAGGTAGAGGGGGTCGGAGTAAGCGTCAGGCAAATAGTGCCCGATACAGAGAGCAGCTGATCGAGAACGTAACAGATCGAAATCCCTTCATCAATTAAGAAATTGGGAGTACTCACCGTAGCTGGTGCAGCTGGTCCTTGATGATCCAGAACCGTATCCACGGGACATTCGGGTGGACACTGCACTAGGGCACAGCACTACACTTCCGGAACACTCACAGGAAATCCATAGAATTTCCTGGATATCGCAAGAACAACGCGAGAACTACACGAGCGAGAACCGTCTATACCGTATCGAAACGCGGCTAGAAAAACTATCAACAAATAGCACGGGAGCGCGGGCCAGTTCGTGACACCTCGGTCGGTGCCCCGAGACAGACTGATTTGACAATAGCCAAACATCGAGAACTAATAATTCTGATTGGTCGAGATCCTTATAGCCGATAACTCTTCCTTTCCTTCGAGTCGTCCCTTTAAACCAAATCGAGAGC
>JARQSV010000295.1:545456-580014 GCA_030142285.1 Calameuta idolon | reverse complement strand
GGGGTATTGAACACATGGTGGGCGGAATATATCGTGATTAAACCAGCGGACGCGAGTTGGGAAGAACTTTCTTCAGTTCGACTTTCTAGCAGAAATTGTGGTATAACCCACACGAGTCCGTACTGTTAGAGTCGAGGTTCTCGGTTAAAACCTAGGTGGAACTTAATGCAGGAATCTCGAGCGGTCGATCTAGCTTACCGAGCGTTGTGAACTGGTTGTGAACGCATTTTTATGCGAGTGAACGAACATCGGGAGGATGCGATGAACTCTGGATTGACTCAAGGCCATCCGGACCTTCCGACCCCCTGCCATACCGCGCCTATTGACCACACTGCTCGCTATCATATATGTATACACAAGAAAATGAAAACGGTGCGTCTCCTTTATTTCTTTTCTTCCTTCCTTTCTTCCTTGTTTCGTTCCACTGTCACTGTGCATACATCGACGAGAGCAGTATATCGTGTGCTTTGAACGATGTGTACGTACGATGTTCGCTCGTGGAAAGGCGAGTCACGTCGAGGAATGTCGGATAAGGTGTTGCGATGAGAGTCACGGATTAGTATTCTGAGGTTGAGATTCCTAGCAACACGTCCGTCCTGTCACGCATGAGTCCTCTACCTCGTTTGCTCCTTCCTAATTCTTTCGCAAGTAGATCTGACACGATACGCGAACGGACTTTCTCGACTTTACGCGTCTCGATTCGCTGCAGGAGACAACTTCTGGGTAGCTGGCTAGCTGCGACTCAAAGACAAGAGAACTCTCAAGGCCGCGGGGATTCAAGCGTAAAACTAGTTCAACCACTGGGATACATTGTCGGGAGCACAAGACTAGAATGCGTTGATCACAGAGCAGGCACGTATTCGTATATCTCCGTCTGTGCGCGAGTGAGTTACGTGCAAAGAATACAACACCGTTGAAAGTCTAACTATTAATGGAGTGGAAAGAAAGCTGAAAGAATCCTTTCGGTTACCTGCGACGCGAAAACTCTGGCTTGAAAACTGGAAAACATCTTGAACTCTTTCAGGACGTGATGAGTGAGTACGAGCGCATTAAACGTTCGTGCTTCAAGCGCGGTGAGCTGTGGGAAGATCCCGAATTTCCAGCAACTCAGGCGTCCGTTTTTTACCATCAAACACCGCCCTTTCAATTTCAATGGAAAAGACCCAAGGTAAGCAATACTGATAATCGACTTCTAGTCGAATCTCATTGTCAAAGGAAATCGTGTATCGCAAGACTAAATTTTGCTGTTTTTAGGAGCTTTGCAATCGGCCTATATTTGTGAGCGATGCCCCGACACAATTCGATGTCATTCCTGGGAAAATGGGTAAGAGTGACAGACAGAGGGGGGGGGGGGGGGGAGTGAGAAAGGGAGCGGGGGTGAAAGGGATAGAGGGAAAATAAAAGAGAAAATTGGAGAGACGGAAGGACGGAAAGATTATATGCGAAGACTTGCTTCGTTCTTTGAAAGATCTTTTATTTGTTAATTCCGCTATCCTCGTCGACGTCACTGCAACTGATCGCACCTCAAAGCTGAAGGATAATCATTCGTTTCAGGTGACAAGTGGCTCGTGTCGTGTTTGGGAGTACTGCACTTGAGTAAAGGTCTCTTTTATCGAGTAGTTCCAGCCGATCAAGGATTTGGATCTAGTGGAGAATCATCCGGAGCTCCGAGCGCCGAATACGCTGGGGTCTTTCGCTTTCGATTATGGTGGTGTGGGGCCTGGGTCGAAGTGCTCGTTGACGATCGACTTCCGGCTGTTCATGGACGACTTGCATTCGTCCAGAGTCGTCACACCGACCAATTTTGGCCTGCGCTACTGGAAAAGGCATACGCCAAGTGAGTCTCATGATTTGCTTTAACGGCATGAGCTGCCACGCACAATTCACGGCTCAGCTTCTCTCCGATCTTTATCATTTTTCTGCGTGTTTCAAGACTTCATGGCTCCTACGAGGCTTTGAAATATGGCACTCTCCTCGATGGTCTCTCGGATTTGACGGGTGGCATCACAGAAAGCATAGCCATTCGTCAGGATCCCACGGGATGCGGCCGAGTGCTCGCAAAACTCCTCGATATGACCTCTCTTATTACATGTACCGTCAATAACAGTCACAGCGGCAACACCAATAACAATAACAACAGTAACAACAGTATCCAGCAACAGCAACAGCAACAGCTACTACCACAGCAGCAACAGCAATCGCAGCCTCAACCCCAATCACAGCAGCAGCAGGCAAGTGATTAGGTTGACACATTCCCCATGCTGGACTTGCATTAATTCGACAAATTCTTCCGCTTGTTGTCACTGCTGTTTCAGGTCCGTCCGAGTATAGAGAAACTGGCGAATGGCATACAAATGGGAATAAATTACAGACTCTACTCAATCGAACGTGTAAGTAATCAAAAGGGTAAGATTAAATTGCTCCTCTTAAGATTAAGATGGAAACGATAATAATATACTACATCTCGTATTTATTGACATAACTTCACTTTGTATATGGTACTCTCCGCACATTACGCATATAAGTATTAATCGTGAGCAAACTTAAAGGAAGGATAAATAATAGTAAGACAACCATAGGTCGAGACGTTTGCTGGGGAAACGATTCAGCTGGTCAAGTTGCGAAATCCCGTTGGCCCAGGAGGTGAGTACGTTGGAGCTTGGGCCCGCGGTGCTCTCGACTGGGAGGAAGTTCCACCGACCGAGAGGGAACGGCTCGCCGTTCGCAATATGGCTGATGGAGAATTCTGGTAAAATCGATTACCCCTAAATTTTCGAAACACGAGTTTTCTCCCCTGCTTCTCCTTCCTCGATGTTCTCTTATCCTCCGATTTTGATTTAACGATCTCTGTCACAGGATATCTTACTCGGATTTCGTAAAAACGTTTACGCACCTCGAAGTAGTTCATTTGGACGCGGAAACTGCAAGAGACGAACCTTCCCTTCATAGCAAACATACCTGGCACATGAAGCTTTATCAGGGCAGCTGGAGGAGAGGTGTTACTGCCGGAGGCTGTAGAAACAATCCAGGTTGTCTTTTATCGCTAGCAAAGAGTACAGAAAAACACGCAACAAATGCTCACAGACACACGCAACAGCACTAAACTCTCCATATATCCAATGCTGTTACAGAAACATTTCACATCAACCCTCAACTGCACCTCATCCTCAGTGAAATGGAAAAAGTAATAGTTTCTTTAAATCAGCACTCCATCATGGAGCCAAAGGTGTGTTTGTCATTTTTGTCTGTGGCTCCAATAGAGAGTCTTGTAGTTGAGAAGAACCTTAATCTTTTCAGGTGATTGGCTTTACCGCATATGCATTGCCAAAGAATAGCGCAGATTCGATAAACAGACAGTTCTTCAAGAAAAATAAATCTCTGATGAACTCGCAGTACACAAACAGCCGACAAGTCAGTCATAGATGTCAACTTGAGCAAGGCGGCTATTTACTTGTACCGACCACCTTCGAACCCACCCAAGAAACTAGTTTCACTCTTCGCGTCTACAGCAGTAAACCGTTAAAGCTCAAGTACGTTCACGTCGTCACGATAATATCTCTTAATCATGCATCAATCAATTATTTTAATAATTGAACCAGGTTGCTAGACACGCCCCCCTCTCTGACGAAGTCAGCGATCGTAAAGGCCCCCGCATTAGATGGAAAGGGTTTCTCCCAGTACGAAGCAGTCTTTCTTCAGTTGGCAGATGAACATCGTACGGTCAACGCCTTTGAACTTCAGGAACTCCTTGAAGCATGCCTGCCTAACGGTGAGAATTCGCTTTCGTCCTAACTTTGCCAATTCTAACGTCCTCTTAATCTTGACATCTTTTAATTTTTTTTTCTTGTAGATTACATCAAAAGTTGCGCCTGCATGGAAGTTTGTCGACAGGTGGTCCTCACAATGGATGTATCCTTAACTAAACTGAAAATTTTGCATTAACTTGTCTTTTAAATTCTCAGCATTATGATTTAATTTTTCTTAACATTAATCGTCAACAGAGCTCGGGTAGTGGCCGACTAAAATTTAACGATTTCAAAGATCTGATGTGCAGTCTAAAGTATTGGCAAGCAGCATTCAAGAACCATACGAAGGAGAAGACTGGGATTCTCAAAGCTGAAAGGTTGCGAGATGCTTTGCACGAAGTCGGTACGTGGAAATGCGGCCTTATTACAAACCTCCTTACGTTAAACACCCCTTATTATTTTTAGGCTTTCAATTAAATACGGATGTGCTGTCAATTCTTATTCTTCGATACATGAGAAAAGATGGAACATTGCGCTTTGGCGACTTCGTATCCGCAATTCTCCACCTGAGCAACGCGTTCGGTAAGCGGCGTGCCTTTTGCATGCAAAGCGATTTAGCGTTATGGAGCAAGCGCTCACTTAGTTCGGCATTCTAGGTATATTCGACAGCAAAGACCCGCTGCAAAACGGAACGATCAAGCTGAGCTTAGCCGAGGTAGGTATTAATTTTTTGCCGTACACAAAGACGTGAAGCACAAGACGCATGTCGATACCATTTATATCTGTTTCAGTGGCTGCGTTCGTCTTTAATGTGCTGATAGATGAACACTTCCCCCTCTCAGGTCTCAAACAACTGTAAATAGCAAATGTCTATAGTACTTCTTTCGAAACCAACGAGATGTTCGTAAGGATGGTCCGATGCACTTCTCTTTTATTATTTTCTAGAGTTCACTGTAACCGGCTGCAATTTTCTATTAACCAATCAGCTGTAACTACTTATGCCGAGACCAGCAGAAACTAGAAAATTGTTATTTATCAGCGTGGCTGATTACATTAACGGATTGAGTCGCTCTGCATTTTCCATGACTATTTCACTATTTCATGTCCTCACCACCTCACCCTCGTCCTTTCATTAAATCTCTTA
The DNA here is from genome assembly GCA_030142285.1 of Calameuta idolon. Lineage (NCBI taxonomy): Eukaryota > Metazoa > Arthropoda > Insecta > Hymenoptera > Cephidae > Calameuta > Calameuta idolon. Next base: position 575,124 of record JARQSV010000295.1, on the reverse strand, counting down.
ACTCTTCGATTGTAGCATATTTACGTAACGCGCGATTCCTATTTCGATTGATCGACATGTCATGTATAAAAGACTTTCTCTGCGAACACATCGTGAAAGATAATAAAACTAAGATTATTTTCTATATAAATTTTGTGCATAAAACTTAATTTTCTTAACATATACTCTCATGATTATTATCGAAAATATCAAAAAAGCGTGGGAGGGGATACAAATTGATTATCAATATTTAATCTGGTATATGTGGAAAAAGGGATAAGGGAGATAACAGCATATCCAAAAGTCGACGGAAGTACACAAATGATGCCAATGTGTATATAATTTTGTGCTCCAGCATACAGTAATGGTCTCGAATGGTAACGGTTTCTCAAATATTCAGAAGATCCGTCTTTCTCATCGTCAAAGGATTAATTTTTATCTCTCGTTTTCTTCATAAACTTATTCAGATTGAATAAAATTGCTTTTCGTTGCTTAACGGCTTCTGGACCTATTGTCGAAAAAAATTAAGTGCGCCTATTCGTAGACAACCGCTTGTATCGTCGTGGCGTATGGCGCCCATTATAGATACAACAATATTTCGAGTTCCTGATAAACACGGCAGAGTGACACGTAGGCTCTCACGACGCCACGGACCAGCGGCATAGCATTTCCCTCAAAACAGTAAATGCAGTATATACATATGTATAAAGAAAACGCTGTAAAGGGGTTATGTGTCAACTAGGTGGCAGTGTGCGCTGATGTGGGATAGCAATACGATAGCAGTAGGTAGCAGTGAGACGTTGCATACAGTTGAGTCTAGCCAAGTGCGGTTAAGTACGGTGTACTGGCCAATGTCGATTGTACTTGTCTGCTATCGTATCATATTAGTATGGCTGAATAGTCAGTATCGCTAATGAGATAGTACTGTACGATACAGAGACCTGCTTAGTCACGTTCAGTGTTCACTGTAAATATGTTTGAAATCACAGACACGCAAAGTGAGTATCGAGGCACATCGCATGAAGAGTGATAAAGCCTGAATACGAAAGATAAACGAAAGAACAGAAGTCGAGGGAAGCTGAAAAGCGCCTCGTCTAGGATGGACGGGCGAATGGCGATCAACACCGGCCACGGCTCTATGTTTCAGAAATTGGCGTTGGTCTCGCTGGTTTTGGAATATCCTTCCTCTTTCTTGGGGTCTTGCTCCTTTTTGACAAAGGTCTCCTAGCGATCGGCAACGTAAGTGTAATTAAATTTTGCTACGTACTGTAATTTAGGTTAATGATTTGACATATGCATTTTCTTATTTCATAACAGCTCCTCTTCATATCTGGATTGGGATGTGTGATTGGACCAAGAAGGACTCTTAGCTTCTTCTTTCAGAGACACAAGTTGAAAGCCAGCATTTCATTTTTTGGAGGCGTTATTGTAGTGCTGATGGGCTGGCCAATTGTTGGCATGATTGTCGAAACTTATGGATTTGTTTTACTATTCAGGTATCTGAACAGCAACATTCTTATAAGTTCATACACGATAGAAACAGATTAATAAAGTATACTTTTTTGTTGTTGTTTTCAGTGGATTCTTACCAGTCGCAATAAACTTTCTGCGAAGAGTACCAGTTTTGGGCACGTTTCTAAATATGCCAGGTCTGAGCAGAATCCTTGACATGCTGGCAGGTGATTCGAACAGAACTACAGTATGAGCTAAGCATAAACACCTTTTTGTTATAAGCAAATTGATTATTGTATATACGAGTCACATAACATCAGCTATTGCCACTTTGCATTACCAATTCTCCTGATCATTCCACCAACGGTACTTTTAACTCATTTTTGTAAACAAATGTATGCAAGAAAAATGCACTTTATGAACAATTATGAAATCTGAACATATTAATATTTATACTCTCAGAAACATACCAGGTTTTTTAATTGTCTCTTCCACCTGTTAAATTTCCATTTTCCAATCTATCCTCGTATTTACAGTTTCAACTTGCACTGTACACATAAGGAATAAAAAAATCTCAATCAATTTTACTTTCGGTTTTATTGTTGTCTTCTGTATACATCCTAACATGAACAGATTAGATGCACACATACAAAGTAACGTTTTTCTTTATCTTACACGGTCGTCTGGAGTGCGAAATTAAATAATCATCCCCTTAAACAGTGGATCATTACTGATATTAAATGATCGGTTCCATTAATTATCATTACGAGTTATTAATTATCTACAATGGGCCGAGGTTAAGGGCGGGGGGCGGCCCAAGTCTACGCGCCCCGCCATCGCCGTGATTTTTCGCCGCGCGTCCCTCTCTCGCTGCTCCACCGACCTCCGTCGGTAGATGACAGTGACGGTTGATCATGGTAGTAGTGGTGGTGAATTATCGTGATAGTGGAAGTGGAAGAGGATGTAATAGTAGTAGTGGTAGTGGTAGTGTTTCTGTCGATGGTGAATTTTACACTAGATTGAAGTTTTGAGACATTCAATGTCTCGACCGTTGTCCACTCGCTCACGCTTGGAACGTTCAACGTTCCAGCAACCCGATCATAGGGTTCGCGTTCATCATAGAGCTATCAATTTCACAAATACCTACGCCTCTCTTAAAGAACATAAGAAAGAAGAATATAGCACAACGAGCCGCCGCCACGAGAAAATACTGAATCTGGCAATAAGTTAAGCGATTTCTATTCTCTATTTCGGAATATAAGTTCTGCCAAATTTCATGCATCTCACAAGCCGCTATCAGTTACTCGAGCCTGAGTTATTTATGAAATTGTTGACGGTCCGTCTTCGGCCGTTCGATGAAGGGGCTGGACGCTTCTTCCATATTATATGTCGAGAGGAAATAGTGGTTGGTAGTGGTGGGTGGTAGTGACAGTGTTGCTGGTGGAGGAGGTGTTGGTGCTAGTTCTTGGTTTTAATGGCCGTCGTTTTCGTTCTTCTTGTTTTTATCGCTGTGATAGTGGTGATGAGGTGGATGGTGGAGGGTTTTTTATGTTACTTTAAAGAAGGTTCTTGATTTCGTCGTAGAGAACAAGAACGAGAGCGCCACCCGTACCACGGAGAACGTTAGAGAATGCGCCCTTGAAGAAGGCATTGCCACCTTCGGTTTTGTAGATGGTAGCCCAGCAGTGCAGCGTGTTCTTGTAAAGAATATCACTTTTGGCGCGACCAGACTGCATCATCATACGCCTACGCACGGTATCGAAGGGATACGAAACAATACCGGCTACAGTGGTGACGACCTAAAAAAAATTCAATAATGGATTATTATCTTGAACACTAAATTCGCAGAGGCTACACAGAAAACTTTTTAGTCCTCTTTCAAGATTATCTGACTTGAAACTCCTTCGTTTGCTCACTCACCTGTGCAATACCCCACGAAATGAGGAACGGAGTCTTCTTGGGATCGGGCAACATTCCACGAGCAGTGTCATAGAATCCGAAGTAGGCAGCACGGTAAATGATGATACCCTGGACGGAAACTCCGAAGCCACGGTAGAGACCACCGATTCCATCAGCCTTGAAGATCTTGGTCAAGCAGTTTCCAAGACCGGAGAATTCACGCTCACCACCGGCCTTACCGACATCAGCGGCTAACCTGTTTACGATATTAAGGATCCATAGTTTTAGACTGCAATTCCGCGTTAAATTAGAAAAAAAATTAATTTTACATTCAACTAAACAATCGTGATCATTGACTTTGCCATACTAGTCACGACAGGATCTGGGAGTATCTGACACGCGAACGCAGCTCACAGTGATTTTTAATGCAAAAATGAAACGAATGAACCCGTGCAGAGCGGCGCAAAGCGGTCTCTCTTGATTCTTTTGTACAAAGCCAATTGTAGGCTCATTGAGAGCGAAGGACATGGCCCTGTCAACGAGATTAGTGGGCGTCGCGTAGCATCGCTCAGCATACTGCGAAAATCTGATAAGATACGAAGTCTAAGCAGTCCGATATTTCGCTTGACTGCGTTTCATGTTTCATAAAATGACCCCGGTGGTGAATAAAGAAACAGGAAAATGGTAGCAAGACGATGGCTTTGATAATTACGATTTACCTGGTTCTTGCGAAATCAAGAGGATAGACGAAGCAAAGAGACGTCGCTCCAGCGGCACCACCAGAAGCTAAATTTCCCGCAAAGTAACGCCAGAATTGAGTGTTCTTGTCGACTCCACCAAGGAAGACCTGCTTGTACTTGTCCTTGAAAGCGAAGTTCAAAGCCTGAGTTGGGAAGTAACGGATGACATTGGCGAAGTTACCACGCCAGTAACTCAGGAATCCTTGTTCACGTGGGATGCGCACGAAGCAATCGACCATACCTGCAAGGGAAGGAATCGAGCTTCGTTTCATTCTGTCCATTCGAAGGCACCACCGCACTCGCAAAGCCGCGCCCTAACGCTCTTTTACTGTTGCTAGAGGCCTGGGCTAAAGGACGCCCAAATATTGTAGTTAATCAATTGAAACAATCACTTCTAACTGTAACTGCATTTTATTATTCTCTTTTTTTTATCTATCAACGAATTCTTTATGATCTCTATATTTATATTTTTCTTTTGGTCAATCGTATAAAAAAAAAAGAATGAATTCGCATACCTTTGTTCTAACGTGAAATATTATTTTTCTAATCCTATTAGAGAGTTTCAGTGATTAAACATGTTTCAAGATGAAATTCTGCGTTTGTTGTACTTATTAGACAATAAAAAAATCTTCGCTTACGTTAAATTTAAACAATTTCCACTACACAGATATGCCAAACCTATAAAATCAAATAACTTCAAAATTCAATATTTTCATTTTTATTTAGTAGAATGTAATGATTTTTGGCTCGAATGTAGAGTTCTCTCATATTTTTACTCATTTATCTTGTAACCTAAGATGTTAGAATTTTTTAATGCCTATTTAATCCATGTTTCCCATTACTATTATGATTATTGCCATCGAATCACCTTAACACTAGTCTAGGTTATTTTATTGACATAATACACCATGATGAGTCCCTCGATCCCGCATGGTCTTCATCATCTCTTGAACTCATTTCAGAATAATTAGAATTAACATTGACATTTTGTGAGTTTATGTCAAGCTTTGTCAATTATTTGAAAAATACAGTAGGTCTAGTTAGAGCGAACAAATCTATATTGTAGCTTCTAAAATATAATTGGATAAAGAGTGCATCGCTTTATTATATTCAGATAACATCGTTGTAGATCCAATCTGAAACTCTGTACCAATTTTCTGGATCAGTAACAAAGCACGTGATTGGAACGACGAGAATGAAAAAAAAAGGATAGCAGCGAATGCGTAAGACTTATGATATGGCGGATGGTTCGCCATGTTGGCAGAAATAAGAGAGCGCGGCGTTATCGATCGACGCACCACGCGCACCTCGCCTTCCGCTTGCGAACCAATCGCCATCTGGTAGAGGCTGCAGCGTCGACATTCGCTGATCGACCCACCCGCCTGTCGCTTCCGACCGACGTGCCTAGCCAGCGAGCCACTTCTTGCCGAACGTCCCGGCTTCCAAGTTATATAAGCCCCGAAACCATACTGTTATATAAACTTCAACGTCAAAGGGCAATGATTGTGGATTACGCTACTGCACATTAGAAACAAGGAAAAAGTCATGAAATAGGGAATGAGGAACGAGCAACGAGAATCATGGAACAAGGAACGTGAAAAAAAGGAACGCAGACCGCTGCGGAACGACGCGTGATCGTTGTTCAGGCAATACAGTTGCTATTACCTTAACATTATATAATAGAGACGTGTAGCAGAGTCTAGTGGCTCGCCCGATTCTACTTGAAATTTACTACTTTATTCACACTCTCCGGACGCTAAGTCTGCTGCAGTGATAATAAGCTTTTTATCATGACATTTCTGAAACTTTCAGACTTTCAAGTAACCTTTTTAGTGAACATTTAAGAATTTTCCGTTAATTAAAGTCAACTTTACGAACGTGAGTCTCACTCGTTTACTTTGAAGGATTACCATTACAATGTCGCTGCCATGAGGTGGATCAAGGTGGCGGCGATTACAGAACAATGCAGAAGAGAAAACTTGAGAAATATCTGACTTACCCTTGTAACGCTGATCCTCGGCGATCTGCTTGGAAATGTGCTGAACCTGAAGCAGCAACTTGACGCGTTCGATTGGGGCGACGGCAGTCTTAGAAATTGCAGCAGCCACGCCGCCAGCTATGAAATCCTTGGCGAAAGCCACAGGGTCCGCGAGACCAGACATTGTGTATTGGGTGGTGTGTGTGTGTATCGGGTTGCGAGAGGAAAAGGAGAACTGACTCCTGTATCGGGCGCGCGCCGGACGACGAGTGAGCGAGGCAGAGCTCTTCTCGTTGAAACGTCCATCGCTAAGAATAGCTGCGCAGATCACGTGACTTAGTTTGCGCAGCTTCGACACTTTGCTCGTTGGCACCTCTGCCATTTTCTGTGCCGCTAGTGGCGCTCTCTTTCCCCATACTTGCTGCAACAATGCTTCTACGTTTTCTACATACTTTTTCTGCGTGCCGATTGCTCTTGTTTTTTTCTCTGCTATGCCAAGGTTAGTTTCGGGTTCTGATGTTTACGTTTTTACTTTTCTGCAATGCGAAAACTTTTGCAACGTCACACATATTACTGGTTTTCTAATTTTTATTTATATACTTCAAATGTGCCGCCGCTCATCCAATCACTGCACTACCTATCGACCTTACAAATGTACACGAATAGGGACTTTTACGTTTTTGGTTGATCTCTTACGTCCTTAAAGTTACCGAAGCTTGTGCTGTAAGCACAAAAGCCTTTAAATAGCTGAGTCGCGGACACTTTACGAACCCCTTGTATTTCTCTTTTCCTTTTCGTCCTATCTCGTAGCCGGTTCTTCACTCTTTCTTTAGAGAAATTTGCATCAGCGTTCCTTTTTCAAATGATATCGAGTATTATACGGTGTTGACTTATTTCCGGTAAATCCGCCAATCATGATCAGCTAAATTAAACGAGATTTCAGGGACGGCGCGTGACCGACATTTGCCTACCGTGTATATATGTATATGTAATACAAGAAAATGGGGCCAGCAGTCACTGCATTCTGTTCTTATACTGATCGATCGTTGGCAATCTGATCATAGTACGTCGCGCATTACCTACATGTACGCTTAAAATCATTAAAATAAGGGCATAGTTGGCTCATCGGGGTAATTCCGATGCTTACGAAATTGTGAACCATACTAAATTACCTAGCTGAATAAGAACTCCTCGCAGTCTGCGACAATTATTTTGCACAAAACTAAGAATCTTCGCTTGAATACAAAGTTAATCATTTCATTGATCAATGCATCAGCTTTGATATTCCGATTTGAATAGAAAGAATAAGACGCAAGGTCAACAGCTTTTTGAGAATGAGGTCGGCAAAGCGTCTGTTGCGTAACCCTGGCCACTAGCCAGTGACAAAAGGGTGGCAAAGTTCAATGGAGCAACGCCGACCAAGATGTATTTATACCCTTTGCAGATGCATCAAGGTAAACCTTGTGTAGTTAACGAATACTCGCGATTAGAAGACTTGTTTTCCTCCATTCTGTTACCGAAGAGAAATTGGAAAAGAACTGGGCCAGGCCCCCGTATATTCTGTCTCTGGACCGAAATGTTTTTCACGTTATCTACCTCCAGAATTTCTGTACTAGTTCCAGAACGGTTTCAGCATATTTGTTATGCCTACTGTACCCCCCAACTGTCAAACACAAAGTTTCATAGGGCTGCAATTCTTTACCAGTATCATCTTGATCTCTCCGATCATCTTGACTAACTCGACTGAAAAGCTCTAACAATTAATGATTTCTGGTCGTTTAATATTGTCCGGGTTATTCGTATTAGGTACGACCATCCACTCGAGTGTTACGTATCGGCCTTATAGCTGTACATAATTAGTGGAGGCAGGAGTGTAAATTTATAGTGAGCTTTTTCGGGAAGGTTGACGCGTGAATGAACTACATACTTTTCTATAATTGTTCTTCCTACTTTCAGGTTTTTCTGTCTAAATTACACTTTCATTCATTTTCTTGGTACGATAAAATTTATATGTTCGCAGAAGGCGGATCAAAACCATTTATTCCATTGAGTGGCGCACAAGTTGTCCTTTGCTTTCTGTCGTTTTCATCATTCCTGACCATGCTTGACCAGCCGTGATTGACCATGATGCTTCATCGTCTCGAACCTCGAACTTTATACTTACGCTTTATACAGCTTATGTTGCTGCATTATCTCTTCGTCAATAAGAAATCCGCTATGTTATTAAATTCCGACAGGTTACAGGGATTAGAAGTCCCACGAAATTTTGGCTTTTCTAAACTATCGATACAAATAAAAACGTCAAATTATATTCAAATATAGTACGCATAAACGTTATTCGGCTAGTAGATATATCTTTCTAAATTTTGTATCTTTCCAAAATATTAAATTGAAACTTTCGAAAGAATAATGATGTCATTGTATATTAATATGTGACATATTGGTAAAAGTAAATAAAAATAATGGATGCTGACGATATTGTGTTCAGCTCATTGTCATTAGATTCAAAGTTATATTACGTGCAAGCAAAGCTCCGCCTTCGTACTATTTCGTCTCATGGTGCTTGACCCTGTATCTAAGAATATTATGATTGTCAAGAATTGGTGTGCAATCATGTATGTATAACGAAGTGAAAATGTAAGAAATAAATTATCATCAGTTAATCACATGTTGGAATAACAAAAAGGAAAACTCTGGGATCGATGAAAAGATTTTTCTTTTCGCATTTACACAATTATCTAAGATACATGATTGCCCCTCTGATTGGGCTCGGTCATGACGTGACCCTCATTGGCTGTGTAACCCATTTCTATGTTTCCACCGAAATTGAACAAGAGTTGAAATCAGTTGAAATACATTAGGTAACGTGAAGAAACCTATTGAGTGTTACTGATAGTTTACTCATATATAGATATACAAGAAACGTACTTCATTTCTCATACTCGACTTTGGTGACTTCAGTGGAAACATAGCCATTGTTGGTGTTGTCACTGCTGTCGCTACTGTCGTAGCAGCATGCCCAGCAATGCACAGATTCATGTACATAGCTGTCAGAGCATTCGAGACGCTGTTTCATTTGTAAATAACAAACAGTACAACGCGAATTTAAATAAATAAAAGTATATCTGTCGTAAATGGAGGAGTGACATGAGGGTATTGTATTTCTTTGGTCGTGGAACACTGTAAGCAGTTTGAGAAGATAACAGACTAAAAAGATATATAAGATGTTGCTGAAGTAGGTTAAACAGGTGAATGAGTGGCTAATCAGATAGGCAGGTAGATAATATTTAGTGTTCATAATGGCTCAGTCAACAGCGGGTGGAACCTCCTCGCGTAGACACACGAGAGAGCATGATGTTCATAGCTCTTCTTCCACTGCAACTCGTTATATGGACAGCGAATGGGAAACGAAGGAGGTGCATTATTTTACCTTTTTCTATTAATCTTATAAGACAGAGCATCTAATTTATTTAAAACATTTGTAAGTATCTTTGTATATTTTCATTTGAAGACAAAATTTATTTAATAGGCTCTGCGACAAAGAGAGCTTGAGGAAGCTCGAGCAAGGGCTGCACAGATGGAGAAGACAATGCGTTGGTGGTCAGATTGTACTGCTAATTGGCGAGAGAAGTGGAGTAAAGTTCGTAATGAGAGAAATAAGGCACGAGAGGAAGCCAAGGTTCTTAAAACAAAATTAGAGATAGCCACAAAAGATGCAAATTCTTATAAACATGATTCCCAAGAACTGGAGCTGCAAAATGAACAACTCAAGAGGGAGATGGAGAAGATTCACACGATACTGCTGAAACATGCAGGCCAATTTGATAGACAAATAATTACAATTTTGGAATCTGATCCAAGATTGAGGGATGCACTTGGTGTTGATGAACTTCTTGAGGTTTACAACAACGCAGAACACAATGAAAAATCTGTTCTACCTTCAGCCCATCAAGAGTCTGTTCCCCCACATACTTTATATGAAGGAGGTAACTTAAAGGTAGAAAGTCGAGATACTGGTCATGATAGGGACATCGAGGAGTATGTGTTACAAGGTGCTGTGCCTAAGCATGCCGTGGAGTTATACAAAGAAGGTTCACTTGGAAGTTTGGATACAGATATCACAAAACTAGGTGTTGAGACAGTCATGATTCAGGATTCTGTGGATGTGAGGCAACCTACGGTGGACATAGCAAATGAAGAAGTTCTCATGCAAAAAATGTCGGTACTCCGTCTTAAATTGGATGAGGCTACAGAAACAATCTCTACCCAAAAAGAGTAAGAGCAAAAAGAGTAAAAGCTAATGAATGAGCAAACAAGTGATTATAGATATATTAAATTTAAGCATTAAATGAACGTAATGCCGTCGCAATCAATTTATAATGGTTGCGTACGTTATTTAAGGTATGAAGAATAATAATTTTTCGTTTCACTTTAAAGAGAAAAATCATTTCTTCGCCGCAGCATGGAAAAGTTGAGAGTCGAGGTGATAGAATTACGGGAACGCTGTGATCAACTGCAACAAAGCAAAGCCGAAACAACGAAAGAGCTTCTAGAGCTCAAAAATCGCCTTCAGAAAGAGTTAAATGCTGCACAGGCAGACCTTATCGATGAAACCACGAATAGGGAAGGCATGGATCGACGTCTATCAGACTTAAGGACCGAAGTAAGTCTATTACATGCATTATGAGAAACATGATTGAAGACATTTTTTTTCTTCATCTTTTCATCCGTAGTAGCACTAGTATTCTTTTTCATGAATATGCAGAATATGCTACATCATCCTGATATTCCTTAGAAGCTTAAATAATAATAAGAAAGAATAGTTTCTAACGGATACATGGCTGATGTAACATTTGTATTCATCATTGACGAGTTTCATTACCGTTTATTAACCTGGTCTGGTTAGTTGGAAAAACTTCAAGCGGAAAACGCAGCCGAATGGGGCAAACGAGAGCGACTGGAAACACAGAAGATATCGCTTGAACGCGAAAATAAGCAGTTGCGAAATGAATTGCGAGATCTGCAGGAAAGAGTAGAGACTCGCCGTGTTCGACCAGTATCGACTACGGACACCGAATCTACATTGGTTCAGCAGGAATTACTTGAGCGAAATAAGGTTCAAAATATTCTCATCGAAACAGATCTTAAACACCTGAGAGATTCGACTTCATTCTCTGTTCACAGGAGCTAATCGAATTGAAGCATGTCCATGCCAAATTGAAGAAAATATTAGGTGAGAAAACGACCGAGTTGTCCCATGCGAGTCGACGCTCCGAACAGTATGAGTCCGAAGTGAGAAGATTGCGAGCGAGAATCGAGGAACTGAAAAAGGAGTTGGCATCGGCGCAAGATGAGGTAGACGTTGCCACCAGTAACGTTCGTAAACTCCAGCGAGTCAACGAGGATCTTCTTGAACAACTTCAATCAGCAAACGTTCGGCTTGAACACTTTCGGAACAGGTACGTTTCATTGTGCAACTATATTTAAGAACTTGTTGGTCTTGCATTATCGAGCTTTTGATTGAACTCAAGCCATACAAAGATTAATCCTTTTGTATTAGCAGTCCTGAGATATGCGTACCTGACATGATCGCTGAGCCAGAGGATCATAAAACATCGTAACTTCTAGGCAGACGCAGACGCACACACAGAGACGGAGACGGTGACAACAACCTGTATGACCGTGACTACGATCTAATTATCGAATTAGTAAAAATCACTATTAACAAGTTTCGCGACTATTACTATTTATTTTTGGAAATGTGTTGACATTCATGGTCGACTTTTTTTTTTCGTAAAACAAGTGCATCTCTGCAGCTAAAAAATTATGAAATGTCTGTTGTTCATCAGTTATTAGAAAGCATATATTTCAGAGAGAACATTATGCCTTTTTGCAGAATCCAAAGGACCACATGTGCTACCGACTCTTGTCGGAGTAGTTATCACAGCGAAAACAACGTCTTGAATGGAAAAGAATATAACAGCGGGAGCGGCAACGAAGATGACGATAACGTTTATAATGTTGGTGACGAGAATGAGAATGATAATGATGCTAGCAGAACCAGTGCTGATGATAATACCGAAGAGCTCGATGAGGACTATGACGACACTGCTGCAGTTGCTGACAGAAAAATCAAGAAAGGGAAGCAAAGGAAGGAAACAGCTGGACAGCCAAACTTCTCCGTGGATTGTACTAATGCTGAGATCTCTTGTGGCATCAGTGGGAAACTTGTTATCGACGATCTCTGACCCGCTAATATCACAAATCCCATGAAAGGAACTGATATTCCATTCGCGGCGAACATTTCAATTAATGAGCACACATGCTCATGTAATACACTTCAATCTTCAACCAAGATATTAACTAGATGGTGTCACGTATTGCAACCAGTGAAGTATTATTCGTTATATGATTAATTTTTATGAGCATCTTATCGCTATTCTAAGTCTTGGTTGAAAATGACATATATTCCATTCCTGGAACGTTTTATGTAAAAATCGAGGAAGGTATTATTCCATTTACCGAATGAAATGGAATATCTAAGCTCGGTTTATTAGAAGAAAGATGCATATATAACGAAGAAGTATTATACCGGATTGTGTCGCTCCTGATAATAAAAGGAATTTAAAATCATAAACTATGTATAACGTAGATGAAACCGGATTCTTTTTTTTATAGACATCAGGGGCTAGATTGTCTAACTTAAACGTAGTGAAACTGCTAAAATTGAATAGCTGTTAGCCAATCGTTGTGCTTCTCTTCTTTTGTTCCTAACGCGCGATTGGCTAACAGCTATTCACTTTTCGTATTTTCACTAGATCTGAGTTACACATTTGACCCCTAGTGGTATCTAACTATGATTACTTTTATTCATGGGCAATAAATAGGTATATGTGCCCAGCAAGCGACTAGCGACCCTGCTCATTGATACCACCAAGTGAGTTTTGTTAATTTCAATTTTATTGATAATAAATTGACAAAGACGTTATAAATACTAAGTAGATGTGCTATATATCGGCGTCGAAAAGCAATTAATATCTACATATCAGACAATGGTAATAAAGGTTCAGCGAGAAGGTCTGCTGTTATTTTAAATGATGTTGACTGTTGACTTCAACACTTCATGGGGCTGCCGTCAGGATTTGTCGGCACTTTAGGCTTACAGATCTTGGTTCGGCCATTTGAACCGTGGACAATGTTGCAGGAGAAGGTAAAATATCCACAAGTCGAGCTCTTCGTATAGTAACGATGCTCGTACTTTCGTGCTGCATTTCTGCTGCCGTTACTATCGTCCATCTTGCCAGCGACACTGTTTGTCACTGTGTAATAATTTGGTCTTCGAGGTTGACCGTAAGACGGGCCAGTATCGGGATCCGCATCGGAATTAGAATTTGATGCAAAATTCGCTCTCAGGTAAGTGTTGGGTATAGAAAGTGAGGGTTGTCGCTGCACTCGATTCTCGCTGAATCTCGATGGGTGGGAAAAGTATTTTCGTTGAGTTGTGGGATTACGTCCACGGTAGCCGTAGGTGTGCGATGATCTGGTTTGTAAAGCGGGAGTTGCGTCGTGCGTACCATGCGACTCGCTAAGATTCACGGCGGGTCGACTCTGAGAGTTGTGTGTATCAGAAGCTTGGGCAGGCTCGGAGAGCGAAGTGACACGACCACGGAATCCTGGTGGCACCGTGTATCCTGGCAATGACTGTCCAGGCTCTAGTACGTCACCTGCGCGTGGTATCGTTGTAAAAGGATCTTGGGTCACGTGACTGCTATAACGATGATTCGTTGACTCCTTGCTGCCATTTACTTTTTCGTTTTGAGCTAGCTGGACGTTACTGTTAGCCTCGTCGGGATTTGCGTCATAGTCGAATTTGTCATCGTCAACATTTCCTATATTTGACGGGATTAGATCATGATGTTGAAGAGTGGACGGCGATTCTTCTCGAGGAGCGTTTGGCGTCGCGGATGAGTCGTAATCCTCCTCCTCCTCCTCGTATTCGTAATCATCAGTCATGTTTCCGGCCTCATACGCAGTGTCTACACTGCTGCTCGGTAACACAATGGACTTCTCTTCCTTTTCCGTCGTTAGCGGAACCGTAACAGTCTTTCGCTGTGAGCTCGACGTTTGAAGGGTGCCAGTATCCGGTCCACCACGTTCAGAGAAGAGTTTGGTATTACTTACCGATTGATTTTGAGTTTCCTGTTGTATGGCGGTTGGAATATCTTCGAATTTGTAGTTAACGCTTAGATCATCGTTCGTTGAAGAAGAATTTCCGTCGGGTGCTGATACGGAGAGAGCATCGTAGGGTTCGAATTTCTTGAAAAGAGGTTCATTCGTTGTAGAAAAGTTGAAGGGTTTTCGAGAAGCAGCAGCACCAGATCCAGATCCAGCTTGCGCTGCTCCTGTATAGCTGATCCCGTAGAGGAAAGATCCTTGTATTTGGGATTGGGATTGACCTCTATAAGTGCCACTTTGGGCAGAAGCAGTACCACCACCGCGGAATGGCCTCTCCTGTTCGTGTTTCTCATGTCCGTCGTTAAGATTCGAGTTTCGATTAAGATACGGTTGGAATCCAATCTGCGCTTGACTGGAAGTGCTACCTTCACCATTTGCCTGGGCATCCGCCATTCCGCCTTTTGAGCTCGCTTGCACCTGACTGTTAGTTCCATGATTCCAACCGTTACTCTGCGCTCCTGTGGAGGTCGCACCAGTCTCAGAGTTCAACTGGACTTGACTCTGACTCTTGCCGTGGCCACCGACGCCCTGAGCATTACTTGCCGCTCCTTCCTTGCCTCCGTTCACTTGACTCTGGGCGCTTTTTTTTGCATCACTTGTGCCAGCTTGAGCAGAGAATGAGCCGCTACCGCTGTAAGTTCCGCTCACTTGCGATTGTGCGGTTCCTCCTCCGTAAGTTCCTTGAGCCGATGCACTTGCTTGAGTTCCACCTTTTTCTGCTTGTTTTACTGAGCTTGACGCATGCGAATCCGCATCTGCATCTGCCTCCACTATCGAGCCTGCCCCCAGAGTCTTACGATCGGCACTAATATCAGTAGAACCACCAATACCACCAACACCTCCGATAGATCCAGGACCACCGTTAGTTCCATACCCACCTCCTGGAACAAGGCCGTAAATACTAGATGAATCAGGTAATCCAGTTGCCCCATTATTTCCTACGGATCCTGAATAGTAACTGTTCGGCTGATTGGGTTGTAATCCCGAAGGAGGTAAACCACCAGCGTTTCTGTCGCGATATCTGTTATCGGCGGCTCCTGTAGTATCGAACGTCCTGACGCCGCCAGGGCCAACTCCAACGCCATTAGGATATTGTTGTCCTACACCTAGTGGTCCGGCTGCTCCTCCGATACCAGGAACATTGGTTGGATATCGTATATTAGTTGGATACTCCTGGACGTTGACTGGGTAGTTTTGAGAACCTCTAAATATACTAGTGGCACCATTGTTACCAACCACATTTCTATCTGGATAGACTGGCCGAGAGCCCAATGGTTGGTTGTAGTATTGATCTCCATCGAAAGTCCCTCGGGAATCATGGCCATCGTATCTTCCTTGAGGTATCGAACCTGGTTGGCCGATTCCAGACATTGTACCATCTGGATATAAGACTGCACCGCGGCCTTCGGTTGGAATACCAACTCCGCTTTGTGGCCCGGAATAGAATCTTCCTCCTCCTGCAGTTCCTTCCTGACTCTTTATCCCCACTGCTCCGAGAGTTGCAACACCGACGCCATCTGACCCTGCTCCACCAGATTGTCCAAAGTACACTGGGCCCTGATTTGCTGGCGAATGCGGATATGGAAATCTCGTTGGGGCAGTTTCATCTAAGGACGGCCCGTACAACCTAGTCCCATCCATTCTTCCACCGCTGATTCCTGTCGTTCCTCCAGTTCCCTCTACTCGATCCGTTTCCCTTGTTCCAGCTGTTGCCGGTTTTCCTTGTGGCGTAAGTGGCATTTGACCGTAAACATCGCCAGGGTAACCGCTTACCCTTGAATAGTCTGCAGGGATACTATGGCCTGGATAGACTGGTCCCCTTCCCGCGCCGTCATTGCCAGCACCAGTATATATTTTACCACCAGTGGCTGTCCCTCCGTATTTATTAGTGGGATAAGATTCTGAAGATACAGACGGCCCTGAAAACGGTGGAGGCTGTCCACTATAGACGTCTCTTCCCGAGGTGTAGCCATATGATGAACCAGGATATGTTCCTCTGCCATCCGGACTCCAATAAGGTACATTTCCATACGTAGGTCCCTGGCCCTGATTTGTTATACCAGGATAAACGCCGGCGTTACGATTGTTCTGGACGTCAACATTTGTACCATGAGGTCTGCCATCGAAATGTCGTTCAGAAGGAGGTACTGTGCCACCTGGATAATATGTGGGATAGCCATTGCCGGAGACTCTCGTTCCTCCTTGAGTGTCAGGGTAAAATGTTGATACACCTGGACCCGATGCGGAAGGAATTGTAGCTGGATAAGATCCGCCAGAATTTGCATTATCTCCTGATGAACCAGGATAAAACTGTGATACGGGAAGAGTTCCATGAGGGCCTATACCAGCGGACGTGCCTACAATCGCTGAGCCTGTAAGAGTGCCAGAAACTGCTCCGGGTCGGTTTGTTGTGCCACCCTGCACAGATCCAGATATATCAGGATGTGTCGTGTCTTTGCCCGGCGAGCTCGGATAAAAGGTTTGCGAAGGAACCGATCCTGGGATAGGACTCCCACTGATGCCGCCACTATCAGGTTGACCTCTGCCAGCTATGCCCATATCAGGATAGAGCCCCACTTCAGGAATATTTCCCCCAGACGATTGGATACCATTATTGCCAGGAGTACGATACAAATAAGGGAAAGGTACCTTTCTGTCTGAAGAATAGGGATTAAAATCCGATCCAATTCTAGACCCAGTTCCAGTTCCGGATTCTGTTCCCAAGCCGGATCCAGGGCTGCCACTGACACCAGATGTTGGTGCTGAGAACCGCGAATCGCCTGGAGAAATCCATGGCTTTCTGGGTTCCAGTGTCTGAGTGATAGGACGGGTGCCAAGGTTGTTGCCAGGGGGCGGGCTGACTAGTCCCGGGTATCCTTGGCTTCCTACTTGAGTGAACGATGGACCTGCGGTCACGTACCCACCGCCCTTTGGAATTAAATCTTTCGTGCTGGATTGAATAACAGCGCCAGGATAAAGAGTTTCTCCTCCGGCAGAAGCGGATGGACATCCCTCGCAACCAAGTCCACCAGCCGACATGCTCTGTGCCTGGCCCATTCCACTGTTTCCACCTGAAAAAGCAAAAAGTCGTCTTATGCTTCTATAGTCCCCCTTCAAGCTGAAGGGGGAGGAAGAGGGATTTGCCCGACTTGGCGGACCAATGATACTCACTGACAACGGCGTGCGAAGACTCATGGGTGGCTTCCGCTTCGGCTCGGCCTTCCTTTTGGCTGTCTCCGTCGACATTCAAATACTGCGACTGCGTCTGCCCGCGGAATCGACCTCGATAAGGACTGGGCGGTGCTTGTCGTCGGGTGCGCCGCTGTCCTTGCGACGTCTCCCACTTATCCTTTCCCTTCGAGTCAAGAGCTTCGCGATTCTCCAGAAGCGTTTTCCTTTTGGTGCGTTCAAGCAATGGTGTCAGTAAAATGTCCGCTACGCGTGTCTGAATAATATCATTCTCGTCTTCAGGGATTTCGTTAAAGAATGGGTCATCGGTCCAGGTAGGTACAGGTCTTGTTTCTTCGAGTAGCGATATCGTCAGTCCACTGCAAAAATCAACGACTCGACCGCCAGCCAGTCGCCAAGCCTGTAAGGTTCGATTTAATATTTATTTTATTAAAATCGGTTCATTAAAAACATTAACCTTTCTTAGGGAAGGGATGGTCCTTATCATCGTGTTAATATGGTTCGGGTAGTTTTTGCTGTTTACCAGTAGGTAGGGAGGGAGTATAGAGTTACGATAAAGCGCGGTCATCGGTCAAGGACGTTCTGGAAACCATTAAACAAGTTTAATGGAGCTCGAGGAAGCGACGAAGGAGAAGAAGTAGCGCTGGGAGCGTCTTATTTGATATCTCGTTAAAATCGAAATGATAACTAAACTGCGAAAGCATTTGTAAGGATTTACCTCCAGTCTTGTAAGCGAATTAACCGAGCCGTATAATGTTCTTGGATCGGATGAGTGCAATTTCTGTAGACCTTTCGAAGTTTCAGTCGGCTGATCGGACTTCTCTTGCATTTTTTCCAAATAGCAGTTTTTCCATTCCATATCCCTGTACGCTATAAATTGCTGAAATATATGAATCGTTAAATTCAGTTGATGACTCACAAGATGAGGTTAATAAACTGAAATTCATAGATTGAACGTGTCAGATAAATTATGCAGCATCGAATATCGGTGTCTCACCTACTGCCATGGACCTTACCGTTTCGTAGTCGTTGAACGTCACCGAATGATCCTCGACGTGATTAAAAGATTTCGTGCCGCGATAATCGTCTCTCCGTGCCTCATCGTTTTGCGAAATATTGTCCTGGGGAAATAAAAAATTTCGGCAATGATAATACGCAAGGGGCCCGCAAAGTCAGTTCCAGCAAGATATAAGGTGTCGAATCACAAGCCAGAAGCGGCTCGTATAAATTTCATTGCTGGTAGCAAAGGTTCATTGATGTTTGTCGAACAGAGCGTGGGCAATGTAGGTTGCCCGATACTGTCGTTCGCTGCTCGGATGTAATGCGAGCATGAAAGATCAGGAGGAAGAAGGCTAGAGTCGTTTTATCGGCACTTTATCTGGTATGAACTCTGATCTTCAAATCATTTTATTGGGCTGGAGAATTCTTGACTCCGCGTCTTTCGGATGGGTTTCGCCATGTGATACAATCGGGCGTCCATGCAGGCTTTCGCATGATCGTTTCAAAATTTCGTTTAACTAATCGAGCATCCTCAGTCATCTCGCGAGGTACTGAGATGTGAGGACCGGCGATCGGGGTCAATGGATTCTGATGATTGTGAATTTTCGTGATTAGTCCAATGTTTCGAATTCTTTTACCGTAAGAAAGTGAATTACAGAATGGGAGCAGCGAGAAAGATGGGTGACACTTACGTGAAGAGGATCATTCGCACCGATGCCAGAGCACAGAGTGGAGCTGATGCTGAGCTCCGAGTGCCCTGAAGGTACCGTAATCAGGATGATGCTCGCGATGATCAATTTGCGAATTCGAAGGGACGACACGAACATCGGCGCCATGGCGAGACTCGAGGTCGTCCTAGACTGTCGTTGGTATCCCCGTTCGACGTTCGACGTTCGACGTTCGACGCTCTTAGCTTTTAGCTTTCCCCCAATCACTCTCGATCACTCCAGATCTCGATCCCGATCTCCCTCTTCGAGAGCCGCTAGTCGCCGCTCCTCTGCTCAGCTAGAGCTACACGATGGGAAGAGAGTGGGCCTAACTGGGGATGGCAGTGGAGGTGGCTGCTGTAGCAGGACGGAAGAAGCATCATCTAGGAGGGGGTGGGGGTGGGGCAGGTCGGTTTAATTAATTATGGAAGCGATTATTCTCAGTCACGTGAATTCCCCAAAATTATTCAGCCGAAAAATTTCAGTGAAAAGACGACCCGTTTAAAGTTTGGTCGTCTGGATTTCAAAAAGTAATTATTATCGATTCTTGCGTGCCATAAGACCCCGTCCCAATTTCTCTTAAGTTTCCTCTGATAGCAAGTCCGAGAACGACTCGATCAGCTACGATTGATGATTGTTCGCGAAAAAGTCTGGCTGGTGTTGCGATTGGAGATCCGCCGGGTGGCGCTTCCTTATCGAAATTCTTTCTCGTTTCTGGGCTAAATGTGGCTTCTATCCAGGGCATGAAAGACCGAGTCTCGATTAAATCTACTTACTTGTTACTCTCAAGCGTTTGATAGGCTGTTCTGCAGGCGGATTCCCCTTAGCTGCCCTAATTACGCGCTAGATATTACATTCCAGTTGTAAAAGACAGCCAGTCGTTGTTTATCCGAAAGTGGCTCGTCGCATACACAGAGAATGGAAACGTCAAAATGTGAAATGCATCAGCATTTTCGAATTTCCTTTGACTTCTTTGAATTTATTCAAATGCTCAAAAATACGTAACACGTTACGTTACGATATCGTGCTTTGTATAATTTTACGTAGTTAAGGGAGCAACAAAAGAAAGTATAAGCAAAAAAATGATCTTTCCTAAGCGGGATAGTTGGAAAAAGACATGACTGAACGCATGAGATCGAGTGAGAACACAAACTTAAGACATCCGATAAAACATCTTTGGGATGTCTTTGTATTATCCGGGTATTTTTATGTATTTTTTTCCAATCGACAATTTCATTACAATTCGTAGAAAAATGGACATGCAAGAGCTATAAAAGAATATTTATATAATTCGCAAGTCTTTAGATATTAATGGCTACAATAAACTAAACTGATTTTTGGGAATGCTATTTACAGTAAATGTGCTCATGGAAACGGACATGGGAATGGACAGTGACATGGATGAGGTCGATGATGTGGGTTAGGATTCGAGGCTTATAAAAAGAATAAGTCAAGAGAGTAAAGGAAGTTCAGAAGGAACTAACAAAAATTCTGCATTTCAGAAAACTACTCTTCCATTTGATCCGTTAACTGTTTACCGATACAACTATTTACTCACAATAATATTACTATTACTGTAAATTATTGACGAGCCTACACTACGACTACACACTGGACGGTTCGCCCAGTGTGGACAATGAATACATATAGGACTAGCGAAGATGCATCGAGTGTATTCTAGAATTATATGTTTACGTGAATCGCGCACATGTATATTATATATATGTGTGTATATATATATTATATATATATATATATATATTTGGATAGAGAAAATGTAGATATATCTTGATTATATACATATATGAAACGAACATCCCCACCATCATCTTCTGCGTTACATCCCAGTACCTACAGCAGCTAGTTTCTTACTGAGATTCGATAAGAGATCAAGTGCCCATGTTTCTTTGAGACTTCACAATCTGGACGAATAAAGGTGGGATCGATCACGAAATAACTTCGACTAGCTCGTACACTCTCTTTCCGCTACTTGACTATACATTTGGTAACGGAATATATAATAAAATAAGGAATTACAGATTATGGATTACGGAATACGGAATACGGAATATGGTAATCAAACATAAAGATCGCGAACACACATTTCCTTTGTTTCTCTCGCGCAACACTGAACTCCTTCGTATTTACAAGGAAGTGCGTTCGTAGCTGCCTCGAAGAGCGCGTCTCTACAAGAAGGACTATTTTTCTTAACCTAATAGGTCCAAGTACAGGGATAAGACTCTGATCCCTCTCTTCGAACAGAACATCGTTATTTCGCTGCTCTAATTGTTACACTCTGTCGTTACACACACGCACACGCACACGCACACACGCACACACGCACGCACGCACGCACACACACGCGCGCACACACACAGTGTTTGCACACTCTCTCTCTAGTACTCCTCCTCGATGCGCGTTACTTAAAAGGCTCAAATTAGATTCTAGATGGTCCCCTAATAGGATGATATTTGGAATAATAATCGGTGATCTCAGCCGATAGCGAGATTCAGGCCGATCCTCGAAGTCCTTGAAGGTTCAATCAAATCGAACGTGGTCGGGTTTTTTCCAACGAGGGAACTTAAGCGTCCCAGATGTTCAGGATTGGGCGATATCACGGAAGTCCTTATGACCATTCGCGATACGTATTCGGATTGCTCATCGGAGTCGGAGGCTTCAATTTTTGATTTGGATTTCGTAGATTGCGGCGACTCCTTTGATATAATTTTGGACACCTCTTTCGTCCTTGAGATTTCGGCCATCTTATTCAAACAAGTAGAGTCTCTTGTATTTGGCTCCCGACAACGGCGCTTCGACAGTGTCGGTTGTCGTTCTTGCCCATCATCATTTTCATCTTCTTGTTCCAGCTGCTGAGGTTGCTGATATTGATGCTGGGAGAGCTTCGTATGTTTTATAATGGCCGAGAACGCGGAGGGCCTTAAAGTTTTTCCTGAAGTTTCTGCTGTTCGACGTAGGCCACCGAAGGGATCGGACAAACCCCGTCGCGGAACAATGACACTTGGGCCCGACCTCTCTCTCTCATTGATCTCAGAATCAATTTGCGCTCTCGCTGCCGAGCCAAGCGTCGTATTTATGGATGTCGAACTTTGAGTAATCGTGACCGGAGTCATCGTCGTCGTCGTGCTCGATGTCGTTGCGGTCGAAGCTGGAGAAGCGGATGATGAAGCAAAGGCCAGACTCTCGGAAGAGGCCTCACGTTTTTCGGTGGATGTTCGATGATGTGCTCGCATACAGGAAGACTCCTCATGCTTATAAAGGTAGGACTTAAGGGCGAAGGCCTTGCCGCAACGAGTGCAAACGTGCGGCTTCGTGTTCGAATGCGTTTGAATATGCGCCCGAAGATTCGATTTATCGGCAAAAGCCTTGTTGCAGATTGTGCACTTGAAGGGCTTCTCGCCTGGAAGGATTACACATGGAAATTAATTAGTTAATATTCTTAGGCACGTTAGTAGATTCTGTCTTTAGAGACGATTGGCTTACCGGTGTGTGTGCGAATGTGACCCTGAAGAAGCCACGGACGAGAGAAACACTTTCCGCAGTAGTGACACTTGCACCCCTGATTGTGAGTCCTGACGTGCATGCTGTACGCTGGCATGCTCACGTAGACCTTGTCGCAGTGCGGGCATCTTCTTGCCTTCTTGTCCCCCAGGGACCTGTGGGTCTGTCTGTGTCTTGCGAGATTCGACGAGGTCGAGTATTTCTTTCCGCAATCAGGGCACTCGTGCTCTTCGTTGTCCTCGCCGCAAGCCTTACTTGATTCTGCCTGAACCGTGCTTGTGATTCTTTCCGAAGCTGGCTGTGCGGCTCCTGGTAGAACGGCTGAGGTCTTCTCCGAGGGTGCGGTCGCAATAGGGCATCCACGCTTGATCTCCTTCTCCGAGGATGAGAGTTTTTTCTCGGAATCTCGTGGTACTCCTTCGAGGATCTCACGCTCTCTTTCGATTCTCTCAAAGAAGAGTCGCGATCTCTCCCGAAGACTCACGTCCTCGATCGTCGCTGGTTTACGTAAAGTCTCGTATTCCTGCTCATCTCGTTGCTGTTGTTGTTGCTGTTGCTGTTGACAGGACGTATGATGACTTTGTTGATGCACCTGACGCTGAAAGCCATTACGGTGATAGGCATGATGCTCCAATCGGATATCCTCATGATTATGATACTGGTGCGGATGTTGATGATGGTGGCGGTGATGGTGTTGGTGGTGCTGAGGTTGCTGATGATACTGATTTTTCGAAGAGGCTGCGGGGCTCAACCGATATCTGTCGTTTGGTCGGGTCGGCGAGAGGGATCGCTGACAAAGGAGATTGTCGGGATGAATGAGAGTTCCTGCAGCTGCGGCCAGACTGACCTCCGCGAGTTTAGTCAAGTTATAAAGTTCCTCGGGACATTCGGATGAAGTTTCACTTCCACAGTCACTCACTCCGTCCGATGTCGGCTGACCGCCTCCGTACTCGGCCAGTCTCACTCCTCTTTCCGGACTGTAATCTGCAAATGTAACAAAGAGGAACCATTGAATCTTTACTATTAGAGTTATTCGCTCTTATTATTTACTCCGATCTTAGAGAGTAATGGTGCTGTCTGTACTCTCGCTTCTATGGCCGTTGCTGCTCCTCCTGTTTTCCGAATGAACTACCGAGAATAACGGAAATAGAGCGACGTACCTTCGTACCGGTGGAATGATCGTCATGCGCGCGCATCAATCTACCTATTCGCTCCCAAGTGGAGCTTCTGACCTCCATTTTCTGGGCTGCTAGGGCCTCGTCTATGGTAGCAATTATGGCGTCGTTGGTAACGGTGGTACCAACGACGTTGGGGATGGTATACGTCGTGTACGATTTGCGATCACTTTAATTTTTACGTCAGACAATACTAAAGATAAGGAGGCAACTGAAGTCGATCGAAGGCGAAGCTGCTCACAGATTTTTCCGAGACGCGATCTCATTGTCTCGCGTCTTCGAAGTCTCATTTCAATTTGAAGCACTTTCTCACAGTCGCGGGCCATGCACTCATCATTTGTTATTTTACCTTCACGAATCACCGTCATCGCCGACGCCATAACCACTATGGTCATCACTATATTAATAGCATAACCGTTACGTCGATCAACCGACGCGAGCTTTATATCGAGGATATGGATAAAAGCAATGGAAACCCTAGATTGTCGTGAGGTCGTCACGTCGTCTCTTAAAGAACCGTCGTCGTCAGAATCTTCGTAAAGTCATTGTCGTTACTCTTGGGGGCCAATACTTTTTAATATCATCGAGCGAAAAGCGTGCGTAATTGATAACGAAAAGGGTGAGACTGAGGACTGGATAGCAGCGTGAAGCGGAAGCAGAAGAACTCGAAGATGCGAGAACGACCGGTGGGATCCGAATGAAAAGTAATTTGTCGTAACGAGTTTGTATTTACCTTGAAGGGTTTCTGCGAATTCTTCGGGGCCGTTGTAACGGCGATGCGTTATCAGGAAGGCCCGTGGCATCGTGGGCAGCTCGTGGAAGAGGATCTTCGAGTCTAGGAAGATGTCATAGCACACGATATCCAATGAGGTTCACTCGCGTTTCACGTCTCGCGATTCACTGCTCTTCGCGTGACACCATCACCAATCCAAAGGAGTCGCGAGTCGGTCTCGTTGCTCTTCCGGAAGTTAGCCTCTCGATCCACGTGAAAATATTCAATAACCGCAATGACGAATGACGGAGTCGAGCGAGGGAGGAGGATCGGCAGGAGACGAAGGAGCAAAGGGTGCGTACGCTACGTAAGATTCGAGCGTAGTAGTCGGTTCGGCTAAGATTCGGGGCTACATATAGAAGCGCAGCTTCCCTCCGCCGCGTGGACCCCTTGCCACTCTCGGTCCCCTCGACTCCTCGACTCCTCGATTCCTAAGTTCTCTCAACTACCTCACCCTCGTCTCGACGACGGCTGCTGCTGCTGCTGCCGATGCTATTGCCGTTGCTGCTCCCTCCCTTGTTTACGCTACTGTACGCTCGGCATGCTATAACTTAGCCTTATACGTCTTCTTCTGTGTCTCGTTGGCCACTTGGAGGTACATCCGAAAGATTCCATCATTGCGCTATTGTCATCCATGAAGTACAAAGTTACGTCAAAGTCAATTGTCACTCTGTAATTGTTCGAACTTTTATTGGGTATCAGCGGAGTTGATGCCTTCTAGAGAATTATTAGAGAGTTCCGGTTTATAGGGAAGAAAAAAGCTCAGGGCTGCACGAGCAAGTAGAAACCGAGCGCTTCGCCGCGACGAGCAACCCGTGTGTCCTCTTCTATTTTTATCCCCTTCTTCGGCAGGGGTTCTACCGTGAACTTACCTCGCGAGCATGGCTACACACGCGCTCTCTTGAACTGCCGAACTAAATATGCTCTATCGAAAGAAAAAGATAAAGATAGAGCGAAAACTTTCAGGAGAATGCATTATGCGTTTCTTGAGCCTTCCACCTGATTTTTTTTACGAGCCCCAAGAATTGACCCTGTTGTCCTTACTTGACCCGTTACTGCTTGGCCTCTTCCATCTTCCTTCGCGTCGATTAGTTTACTCTTGTCATCGGGATCATTTTGCCCAAAGAAAGGTGGACTAAGAAGTTTCTTCAACGATTGAATGAATGCTTCGTGAGTTAGTCAGCGTCGCGGTGCTAAATTCGGCGTACGCCTGGCATCGCGCCAGAAGAACCACCCAGCGCACCAACCTGCTTCCACCGGCTACGAGAGCGCGACGCCAAGCATCTCTCCTCCTCTTTCGCGCCTCTTCTTCTTCTTCTTCTTCTTCTCCTCCTCTAGATTTTTCTTTTCGAATTGGCAACGACCGATTTCGAATGCCGCGACCTCGTTTATTTATTATTGCTCGATAATATCAATGCTACCTTCGCGAAGGAAATAATATTAAGGAACACATCGTTTTCCTCGATAGGATGAAACAATAAAATGAATTATTTCTCGTGGCCGAGTGTTATTCGAAGGGATGTGTTATTTAGCGCATCCGAAGAAACAGGTGGCTCCTACTAGTGGTACCGTATTACCCTAGTATCTCAAGTATCCAGAAATAAATTTTCTAACGTCAGACTATGACGCTAGATTAGTAAGCTCGTGGAACTTGTTAGTTTAATAACTGGCAGTTCCTCCGGAAAGTCCAAGAATTCTTAAATTGTTTATGAATATCTTAAAAGCTGTTTGATGAAGCTTCAGATATTGAAGAGAGTCCCGATATTAAATCTTTTCTTGTGGAAAACCAAATAACATTCCTCGATAGCCTTATACGACTTTCTTGGTTTTGTATCAGACTATCGTCTGGGCCTTGGGATTGCTATTTAAAAGCATGGAGAAATTTTAGCAGGGTTCAGGGGAATCGTACTTGCCCTCGGCATGGGGTTCCAAAGCTATTTCAGTCAGTGCCACCGGTGCAGCTGTCGAGCACGCGCCCACCAGCTCAGTCAACTACCTTCGTGCCTCCTTCTAGGGAGGTATTTTGGGGCCTTATGCTTCCAAGACGATGTTTCCATCGACATGATCTGAGAGCGGTGCAGCGGGATAGCCTAACGTTATTATTTGGCTCGGGGTTACCAAAGCATTCATCATGGTCATCATTAATTTGCTGTCAATGACAATCAGCTGCGTCTTGATAAATGCTCATTAATATTTTTGGAAAATGTCTTATATCAAGGAACAAAAAATGCGCCTGGTAAATAAAGCTTCGGACAAAGAAAGTTTGGCCAATCGACTTTCTTGTCTCAGATGGCCATAATAGAGATTAAAGGGCGGACACGAGGAGTCACGTGAGAGAAATCTCGGTGATATAACGTGGTCATCCATTGAACTTTTGCTCATATTTGAAATAAAGAGAAAGATGAAAGGGTATGGGGGAAACGAGGGAAGGGAGCAGGAAGTAAGGAAGGGCACCGCAACGGAGTCAGAGGTCGGGCCGGAAAGGGCCAGAAAAGTCAAAGAGGGGAGAGTGAGTGGCACGCGAGTGCCACGCGTCCAACCCCAATCCCAACCTCAAACTCGGCGCATGGCGGATGGCTGATGGCGTATGGCGCACGATACGAGTAGATGTGGGAGCTCAGCCCGTGTTCTGTCGTTCGAAGTGGCCTTGCCTATGAGAGTGGATAACAGGATAACGAGTAAAGGAGAAGCAAGCTGGCCGCTTGCGCCGTCTGCTGCGTCTAGTGGCCCATTGACAAATCCAGAGCCCAACAGGGAATACAGCCTCTTATCTCAATCCTTTCAAAGTTCTCTCTTCTCCGAAACAGCTGACCCCGTGGGAAGAGTTCCTTCCTCCGAGAGGTGTATCTCCCTGTTGCCTCCGATTTCCTATCGCGTCCATCTTCTTGTTCTTCGATCGCATCCGCACACCTGGGGATCGCCATTATTTTCAATGAGAAAGGTTGGTGGCACTGCTGGTTACCGTTGGCGCCGACAACGACGAGTCGGCGAGGTGGTTACGAGGAGGTCGAGAGGCCTCCGTTAAATTTAGCCGTGGTTTACGAATAACAGCGTAACGTAGTCATACTCTCGTATACCGGCGACAGTGCGTAGCGTCTAGATTCCCAAGATCCATTACGAATTTCCCCGATGGATTTCCGAGTCAAGCAGAGAGCGAGGAATTCGCTTTTAAGAGAGTCTAATTGTAAGAGCAAAAGGAAGTCGCTGGGGGCGGCGGAAGGAGAGGGGGAGACACGTGCGCGCAAGGTGGTCTTCGGAGGTGGCGTCGATTTAGCGTCGGTGGCGTCGGTCACGACGTCAAAGTGCGAAACGCAACCACGGCAATCGCTCCTCCTGCCAACTGCCTGCAAATAGATCCGAGCGCAACCTGCGTTCTTCTTCGAAATAGCCGAGATAAACGTCAATACGTTTGGCACTAGAGGCAACTCCCTGAACACCTTCGCTGCTCTCAATCGTTAACCCGCATACCGAGAACAAGATGTCCAGCGCTGGTGCCTATTTTTAGATGAGATTTTTAAGACTTTTATTGAGATTGCCTGAGATCGCGTCGATCTACAAGTACGAAGCCTTGATGGTTGGGTGCGCGGGCGTGTCACTTCCGTCACTGTCACGTGGCTGACGGAAAGGTGCTCCGGGGAAGCGAAAGAAGGAGAGCACGAACCAGGACCGAAGGAAGAGAAGAAGAAAGGAGGTCTAATTATAGTAAAGTTCGTGTCGGTTGTCTCCCCTGCCCGCACCGGGCGTGTGCGGCTCCCGTCGCACTAGTGTAATTCCGCGCGCGTGCGGCTGCGGCTGCGGGTGTCGGTTCACCAGTAAGAATCGGTTTCAGTGGGCGCTCACATAAAATGCAGGCTGCATCCGCCCTACGCAGATGTGCGCGTGCGAGTGCACCGACGGTGCCTCGTCCATCTCCTCCGTGTGCTGCTCCACGCTTCGCGATTCAGTCTCCGAACCCCTACGACGACGCCCACAGGATGATCCTGCGACTGCGCCTCGCAACACTTCTTCTCCCGTCGCATCTTCACTGACAGTTAACCCAGCCGCGAGGACACACGTCACTCCTCCATATATTTCGCGAGCCTCACCGTTCTGTTTCTTATCATAGCCGAGTCCTCCGATCGGCTTCGCGCATCATGCTGTCTCTTCCTATGCGCAGCTCCTACGGGGCTGATTGTGGGATTCTGGCGATCCATAAGAATTCATGGCAACCCACCCATCTACAGACTAGCGGGGATCTGCGTCTCGCTAATTTTAGCCTCACGCCGTTTTCCGAGAGAAGCTCGACTCGACTCCGAGACCATCGACACGGGCAAAACGCAGCGGCAGCTGCCGAGGACCGAGGAGACGCTTCTCTCCTTATAGCCCCTTTCTTTATTTCTTCTCTCACTCCCACTTATGCGTTCTTCCTCTTTTCCTTCCTTTCTCTCGTACCTATCCGACCCCTGCTGCCCATTCAGTCACTCACCCTTTCCGCGTACGTGCTTCGGCGAGTTGTTCATGCTCATTAGCTCTCTATGTTGGCTCTAAGCAATAGTGTTTGCTCAAAATCATATTTGAAATGGGATTCGCCGTGCGATTCGTTGCTGCAAGTTTGGCGTTTACTCTTACGTAACTTGAGTCTAGAAAAGCCCCCCCCCCCCCCCTCAATATAATATGGTGCCAGTTCGTTACTCTGTGTATCACCTGCCAGGTCGCTTACAATCGGCTCAATCCTTCGGAGGATATTACGTCGTTGCAGCGATCAATCTTTGCGTTTACAACTATTGGTGGCCATATCCTCGCATTTCACGTCCTTGATAATCCTTAAGTTAAAGGAAGACTAATTTTCGTTTATTTTGTATATCCGAGTTGAGAGCATCTATCGTAAATATCGAGGAGATTCGTCGTTTCTTCGACATATTTTCTGGCCGCTTAGGAGGAGATAGGTGAGGAAGTAGGGAAGGAAGGGAAAAGAAGGAAGGAAGGAAGGAAGGAAGGAAGGAAGGAAGGAAGGAAGGAAGGAAGGAAGGAAGGAAGGAAGGAAG
>JARQSV010000295.1:534947-545356 GCA_030142285.1 Calameuta idolon | reverse complement strand
GGAAGGAAGGAAGGAAGGAAGGAAGGAAGGAAGGAAGGAAGGAAGGAAGGAAGGAAGGAAGGAAGGAAGGAAGGAAGGAACGAAGGAAGGAACGAAGGAAGGAACAGAGGAAACGGTAAAAAGAAAGAAGAAAAGGGTGGCGCAGCGGCTGGTGCAGCAGCGGATGTTTGAAGCTGCCGAGTGCAAAGCGGTGGTTTCTCTCTCGGCTTTTCCTGGGTAGACCAACATCCAGAGAAAATACGGAGGAGCGGATGTGATGTTTAAGACACTCGAACAAAAACTTTATACCAAGCGCGCAACGTCATTTCCTAATAATGAGCACGTGGCGTGATTTAAGACAGAAAACTAACGATAAATAAATAATCTTATAAAGAGCCCAATCATTGGTTAGAGACAATTGTATTATTTTCATTACTGCCCTTCTTAGAATGCAAACAACAAATGGTAGAAATAAGAAGAATTATCTAAATGAATGATGACGACTCTAAGGTCAGTCGACGGTAGTTCGTTAAAATGCACGGAGCCGTTCTTAACCGCAGCGGACGGCTGTGAGTCAAAAGAAACACAAACATCGTAAGAGAAGCGCGTGCTTCTGCTTGCTCTCTTGGGGCGTCGCGGTGCTGTGCTAGATATCATCGTGATCATCACGATGGTGGCTCTGGTGACACGAAGCGAGGTTGAAGATCGCGGGTGGCAGCCTGCCTGAGGCTATCTCCTGCTGAGACGGAGAGGAGACCTCCTGGCATTCGCCGACGTTCGACCTCCGGCCCCCGGCTCTGAGGAGCACTGCATCACATGGCGCACTACTTACCACTTTGAATGCTTTCGTGTCGGCGGATTGAAGTTCGATGCAAAGGTGGGAGTATCAACGTGACTGTTACGTGGCGATGAAACGAGGATGTCCTAAAGGCGGGTAAAGGGGGTGGAGGGGGGAGTGGACGGATCGCCCACCGGGCGCGAGAGGTAAGGGAATCTTTTGAAAGACCAACGCATGGGCCACGCATTTGCCCGCTCGCCCCCTGCATGCATAGTTGCATACGGCGTCTGCGGCGACGTCCTTAAATAGATGAGATAACTGGGGTCTTTGTGGTGTAGAACGACGGCACCGGTAGAGCGACGGTCAGGATGGAACCAGAGACGATGACGATTCGATGCTGATAACCATACGTCAGCATCCGGTAAAAGACGAAAATGAATATACACGCGATATTCCGGTTAGCCGAACCGAATGATTTTCGGCTGGGTTAAATTTATTCGCAGATAACGATCTTTACGATTGCTAGAACGATGAATCATGGTTGGTCTACGTCTAAAAAAATAATGGTTTTTAAATCGAGGATGTCGTAGAGCCATTTCGGTTGGAAGGGCCAGTTCGCCCGATGAACTAGTCGACTTCCTTCGAAGACGTATGTTACCTTGCAAACGGAATGTTGGCCAGGTCAGTAAAGGAGTCTAGTAAATTCAGTGGACGACTGGGAAAAGAGGAAGGCACCACTTACGTCCACGGGATACCATTGGGGCTTGAGTCGGCTAGCTTCGACATTGAAGAAGACGCTGGCCGTCACGCGAGGTATTGGGCAGGCCGAGGTCGGGGCACTCCATTTTGATCGAAAGGTGTAAAATTCGGAAGAGCGACTCGAGCCAAGACGAATAATGTCCACGTGATACATCCAATCTTGCATTCCCTAGTTGTACGTAGCAATCAGACCCGATTAGATTCTGATTAGGGACATGATACTGGCTCTTATATCAGCATTCCTTTGAATTCGACAAGCATGACAAACCGGCATTGATTTCCATTCATCCATCATCGTTTCGATGCATCTCAGAGCATTTTGAGAATTGACTTTACCACAGGTCGGCCAAGAGATGTTCTTCTCGCGTTTGGCACAGTCGCGCGGGATTTTCTTTTGAAGAAATGTCAGCTGTGCAATTCGTATGGTTAGCGCCTATGAATGGGATGCGAGACGACCTAACCTCAACGCAGCTAACCGTTTGATAACTCTCAGCCTTAAGCGCGAGGCACACTGCATCTGAGATTGTGCGATCCACAAACCTCTTGGCAAAGTCGCTAACATTCATGAATACATCGCAGTCGTAGTTCCCCAGGCGAAGGTAAATCCCGTCCATTTTTTTGTATGCGAATGGCAATTACACTGGCTTGTTTTAACATGAGGAAAGGAGTCGGTAAATAAAAGATGGTCGGTTCGCATTCAAATGACACCTTTTATTTCTTTGTAGTTATATGTAGTCGTTTATAATAAGCGTGACGATCACCAAGTAATATGCACACTGGATGTACAAGAAGGAACAAGAACTCTTGGATTACGACGCGTTCGCCCTAGAAGGTTTTTAATATGTAATAGTAGAACTGCGGGCCTATCCCTGTGTCTCTGTCAAGTTGCGGGTGAACCAAGGGCAATGTGTAAAATAGTTCAACAATCTGTTTTAGAAGCATGCGAGTGTTCGAGGGTTTGTGCTCTCGTAGCTTTCGTCGAAGCCTCCAAACCTGTAACGCCGGCAAGCACTTGAAACAAACTTTCCATGAGCTTGCCAAACACTTCTGACATCTCTCGGTCACTCCGCGTAACTACGAAGACGTCTGCAACACGTGATATAATAGACGATTAGGAGAATTACTACTAAGCAGTGTCTACATAATATTGGTAAAGGGAGCGAGGTTTTACTGAATTCTGACGGCGCAAGTCACATTATGAAATCGAGACTGGTGCAATCACTGCGTAACACGGATAAAACAATGAGAAAAGTTACCTGATCTGTCTTGACCGAGATGCCTGCAATACATGTTTACAGCAGTTGTGACGACGTCATCTTCGTCGTGAAAGGGATCGGCTGGCCACTGCGCTCTGTGAAGTCTGACAGCTTCAAGAGCCGAGGACCATCTGGCTGATCGTAGGAGTTCCGCGACTCTGGCCACATCCTCGAGAGCCCCGGCAGCCGCTCCAGGCAGTGGACTCGGACTGGGAGTTGGTGTCGGAGTGCCACGTTCGCTTTCGGTGCTCTCTTCAAGGGCTCTGCTGAGAGCGATTCTCATACAGGCTACTTCGTTCGAAGCATCCTGTAAAGGGCTCTGGAGATTTCTAGCAGCATTTGTCAGCGCACCGAGCATCTTATTCGATGCTTCGATTAGCAATAAGAGCTGAAAGTGAAGCTTATAAAGAGCTCTCCCGAGGTCCAGGAGCATTTCCTCCAGCGCTGTTTCGCTCGGTTGACTTTCATCCAACGTCTGCAATTTGCTGGTCGTCTTCACAGCCTCTAGGCACTGTACACATCGTAATACTCGTATTCACATAGTTACGCAAAGACGACTTGACTAGTCAGACTTACCTCACTAGCATGATCCTTTCTATCGAGAAACGTTTCAAGATGTTCTTGAATCTCTAGCATACCGAAGCGTAAAGATTCATGAAGTCTCTGGTTGGCAAAAACGGCCGCGGAGAACCAAACCAGGGGAGGCTCTGCCTTCGACCCAAGAAGTTCCGCGTGCCCAGAGAGGTGAGACCCGAGAAGAACGGAGGCAGCTCCTCCAGCCCTCAGCAGGGCGCTCGCATCACGCGTCAAACTTACCGATTTGTTACTTGCGTCCTATCTCGACATTTAAATGCAGAAATAGTCTCCTGAACGACATTTGAGCTTACACATATATAATTACCCGTAAGATTCGTCCAATTAATTGAAAAAAGTCAAGAGTGTTATAAGGAGCTTGTGTGACTAAGGCTTGTATTTGCTGTCTCCAGATTTCCTCAGTGTCATCTCGCACCGCGTGTCGGAAGGGCATCAGGCCCGATAAATTGGGCGAGGCGTTGCACGGTGTCACGTCACCAAGATCGCCAGCACTCGAACCGCTATGTCAATTTTTATATATAAATATTTGTCGATCCAGATAATGAGAATAATCGACCAGAAGAAGCGAAAAGACTTACGAAGTGTCTGACCGTGTGGAGGAGTCGTGGCGCGTTCGTCCTGGAATTAAGGATAACGAGGAAGGTGGAAACATTCCTGGTAGAATACCGGTTGCCTCAGGGCCACCAGTCGAACCGCTACTTCCGGGCGGCACTTCGTCCAGAGGTGATTCCGAACCGACTTCGTCGTCGGATGACTCCTCGGCGACGCCTCGCTAAAACATTCCGAACAAATCTGTCATGCTGTATTCTGTTGCCACGAAGACCAGATGTTCTCGTTCATTACCCTGGTACTCGGGTGTTTGCCAGAAGAAGATGGTGTCCTCTCGCTGAGACTCTCTTCGAATTGACGCAGACTCGGTTCTCTTTCCTCACCCTCACTTAACGGACGTCGTCTTACGCCCCAATTGAAGTTGTCCGTGCTTTCACCCTGCATACGTGTTAATCACTTATTATCCTCATCCTCAACATCACGACAAACGTGCTCATTGTCGAATTTTCAGCATTCGGTAGGTTCAGTTACCTCGACGCTCTCGCTTTCGTATTCAAGGAAGTCAAAGTCCTTGAAGACACCAAACTGCTCGTCGTCGCGCCTTGAGCCTCCGCTTAGGTCGTTGTTTGCGCCGGACATCTCCTCAGTTGACGAAGCCATTGACGATTGTCGCTCCATCAAGTCAGAACTTTGACTAAATATTACCTGTTCGAATGTCAAATCCCAGGAGCCCAGGAAATTCCCGGTACTCCGTTATAAATAAATGGCTTTTACAGAAGAGGCTGCGCGACGACATCGTGAATTATTTAACAGTGCCAGTAAGAACGTGTATCCGCATTTAAATTGCACAGCAGTGATCTGTGATTATAGAAACTACAAGCTAGATGCAAGTAATCGATCAGTGCATTAGTCAGAGCTTCTGCTTTACTCTTGCTTCTCATGAAAAGGACAATCCCCGTTACCTTAGAATACACTGTCATTGAGCTAACGTGTTCGTCCTAAAAATGAGGAGATAACGAGAGTCAGATATCATTGTAAGCTCAGGAGTTCTCGCAAGGCTTGCGCGGGTTTGCCAAGCAAGGAGTCGAAAAATCCATCACATTGATTAAGCACCCCCCCCCCCTCCCTCCTCCTCTATAGAGGCATTCTTATCAAACCCCATGCAAAACTTAAGAATCCGAAGACAGACTCTATACTCACAGACGGACTCTTCGGCAAGCCAACCCTTTGTCCGCAGGTGGTTAATAGATTGACCAGGCACTCTCGCACGCGACCCTGCAACAACAAAAATTCATCATTTATTTATTTTCTCCTTTACTGCTCCCTCCCCCTGCACTCCGTGCCCTCTTCAATTTCTTCTTTAAATCTCATGCAGTTGCCCCTGTATGCAATGTGTGGTGCTTTAATCGGAGGAGAAATTGCAAACCTGGGACATCCAGGGTCTCTTCCAGCCAGCAATGGCATTGCTATCAGCTGGTGAAAGCGAGATGGAACGTCGCGGTGAGCCAAGCTGCGATCTGTCCTCACCACTGGGGCGAATTAACCACCGTCGACCAATCACCGGTGTTTGGGACAGGTCAAACGTAAAATCCATGGTCCGTCCTATTGAAATAGGATCGTGTAACATATCTACGTTAATACATTTATACATATATGCACCACCATTCAAAATGTACTTTCATCGCCTCAACGCTTATTCACGCGAAATTCATTCTTTGCTACTCGCGTGATATAACGTTGAATCGTATGTGGACCTTTATGCATGACTTTTAAGACTAAGAATAAATAATTACGACTACCACAACAATGACGATAAAAATAAAGTGGAAAAAAAAGCAATGAGAGGGCAATTCGAAAACGGCCAGCCATATCAAAATGGTACGTGGAACTATCAATTTACAAGTTTATTCAATAACGAAGCTACAGGCGTCTATCGTTATTAGTTGTATCGCAACCTGATCGTTGTCGAATAAGTAGTCCGATCGGAACGTAGTCCACGGTGCCAAACAAAAAGAGCAAAACAACGTTATTTCTGTGCGCGTACTACCATTAAAGTCGTAAAGCAACCGATCTCACTTACCAGGTAACTCCTTTTTTGTGAATATTTCGTTGTCGGCAAAACTTGGATGAGGCGAAGCAAGTGAGGAATCCCAGGAAGAGCCATGAACTGAAGTCGGGGGAGCCACAAGACTCGAGGATCGCGTAACCACCAGTTTCAAGATCTTCAATGCTTCTTTCCAGTGGGTTCCCTATACGAGCATCGTAGATCCAATAAAATGACTGTTACATTTTCATGGGATTCGAAGAAGATATCTTACGTACTTCGATATATTTTGAAATCACTCGCAGAAGTTCCGTATTGACTGGCTGAGCGCTTGGTGACGCTAAGTCCACGTAGTGCAACATACAATGTATAATACTGAGGACTGGCAGAGCCACGCTCGTCGGTCCCTTTTCGAGGACCTCCACGAGGAATGCCAGCATGTTGAAACTCAGATGAGCATAAGTATCGTAAAGATACTTGACTACACACTTCGTCCACTGAAAGCTTTCCTTGCTGAAGGTGCGTCGACTGTAGAGGGTCATAACCGTTCCTAAATTTTCTAATTTTTTTCCCTTTTCGGCACTCACCTAATATTGTTTAAATGGAAGACAGAGAATGAAAGGCGTGGTGAAATCTCCACAAGGAGATTTTGGTAGCGTTGCAAAAATACTCGACTGTGATAAGATTTACCTGAGCAATATTTTCAGCACTTCGTATGCACAACTCGTTGGCATCTTCATAATTAAGCAGCATGTAGGGCAGCAACGAGACAACATTCATAGGAAACGCTAGACTCTGCGTTGGATCGACAACAGGCAAGTCCAGTAAAGGCGTAAATTGCGACAGAAGCGTGACTACGGGCTCGTAGGTATTCGGGCTCGTGCACCCTTTGAGTAGCAGGGCATGAACCCCAGGAAAAGAGTTCCATCTGAGCTGCTGCTGTAACTTCTCGACCTTGTCTCTAGCGTCGGGTCGATCAAGCGGCAGCCTGTGAAGGACGCGGCTCAGCAACCTCAGTGCCAAGAGGAACTCGTGTTCATAATCTGACTCTAGCAACGACACTGAGAGCCAGAAGAGTTGAGCCAGAATTGTCATCTTATCGTCCTGGCTTGCAGAATCACCGAGGAGCTTCAGCGATTGAGCCGATCTCGATCTCGCCAGATTCGAGCTTGGATATTTGTTACATACAGATCTGCCATCTAATTCTGCAAGAGTGACCGATAAGCGATATTTCTTAATTAGAAAGTTCATAATAAGTCGTAGCCTACCCTTCGAATCTGATATAGATGACGCAGAGATGCAACTGACTCCACCACTGCCATTAGCCCCACTACCATTAACACCTCCAGATGTAGCACTGTTTCCGGTTACACCACCGGGAACACCCCCGACGCCGACAACACCAGCTTTTTTGGTACAGTAACTCACGGAATAGCTGGTACTGCGCGTGTGGCCCGTTTGATTTAAATGGGAGAATAGATGTGGACTGCCGGGATAAACATTACCACCACCAGGACTGCGTTTGCCGCCTACGATGATTCCCGATACGGGATCCTTATTGTTTAGATTTGGAGTGGATTTAAAGATCTCTTTCATGAAGTCAAGCGGCCGAAAATCCGATTCCAGCGAGTCCACAGCCGCTTCGAGTGTCAACAGCAATTCGGTTACATATCCCTGAAAATAATGAAGATAAATGAAAAAGGAAAAAAAAGGTTAGCACATCGAAAAATGACTATTTATCAAGAGAATTTTGCGCTACACGTGTTGTGATACCTGCATGTCTTCTCCCTGCTCAGCAACAGTCTCCACTAGCCTCGAGAGAATATCCGACAGCATTCTCGAGGTGATCGGCACACGAAGTGCACGAAAAACTTGAAGAGATCTACCGGCGTAGTGCCGAGACGAACAAGAGAGGCCTAGTTGGAGTGCCGTTTGGGCCCATCGCTGACTGACTAAAGCGTGTGGCAGTGAGTCCCTGAAGACGCGCAACACATGGCGCAACAGCACCGTAAGTTGTTCTGCGCTACGCACCCACCAAACTTTAGCCGTCATGTCCTCGTAATTCCATAATGGTTGATTAGCCCTACAAAAAATATAAGACTTATTAATAATGTCGCCTTTAATTTGATGCACGCTCGCCACTTCCGCTACTTGCCTTGAAGCCAAAAAGTTTATCAAAGATTTTATCACGTCCTGAATTGACATGCTCGGTCCTGTTTGAGGGTACGTCCAATTTGTTCCATCAACTTCTGGCGTGACTATCACTGGCGGTGCCATGGCACTCAATGATGATGTTGAAGACGTCGCATTCCAATCACCGCAAGATCCTGTGGCCGAGTCTACAATTATTATCACATGATGAAGTATTTCATCCATTTCATTCATTATTTATGTTATTGTATTCACCTCTCTTGCCATGAACATTGAACTCATTACTGCCATCTCTATAATTACACTCTCCGCTTTGTAACAATTGTTGTTGTTGCTGTTGATTAACGAAAGAGATAGATGAGATTGGTGCAGCCGCCATAGTTGTTGCCGAAACTGTCACAGCGGCTGCCGACGATGACAACGAAGTCGATGGTGATGTTGTTGTCACAAAGTGTGCGGACGAAACATTCGTAAGGGTAATTGTTGAGGCATTGGTAGGTTGATTGGCGACGGAAGTCGTTGCAGAGGTTGCTGTAGAGAGGCCGACAACAGCAATTGTACCGATGTTAAAGGCCGTATCGACGTTGTTTTCGAAGTCTGCGCCAACGTTAGTATTGCTCGTACCCATACAGACTGTCGAGTTCGGCATAAAGATAGAGATGCCAGCTGAACTGACGTTAGTAACAACACTGCTAGTATTGGTAGCGGTGTTGCTGTTAATCATGATGCCGGATGTCAATGTTGTATCATTTTGCAAGAGTAATGGCGGTGGTGGCGGTGGTGGCGGAGGAAGTGGAGGCGGAGGTGGCGGCGCAGGTGACGACGTGAGTGATGAGGATGATGAAAATTGTGGTAAGGACGGTAGTGTAGGTGAAGGAGGAAGCGGCGGAGGTGCAGGCGGCGAAGAAGGCACACTAGACGCAGGGCTGCCACACGCGGAGGAGTTCGATGAAGAGGAGTAGGAATAAAGTGTGGTCGGGATTGGGGCCGGGTTTGTAACTGTTACAGCTACTGGCACTACAGCTGAGGCTGATGCCGCGTAGGAGGAGGATGCGCAGGAGGAGGATGATGAAGACGATGAGGCTGATGCTATGGTGGCCGAAAGAGTAGAAGTGGCCGCAGCTGGTATAGACGATGAAATCGCCGACGAAATATAAGTGCCTGGAAGTTTGGTTGTTGGAGGAGGGGAAGTTGTATGATGAGAAGGGGGTGGTTGGACAATCGTTGGTCCATATAAATAGCTGTCGAATTCGGGATCAAGTTCAGTGAAGTTGTGTTTCAGAACGGGCAGTGCTGGAGTCGTCAGACCGAGGCCCAATTGTTCAGTGCGAGAGGCCAAGAGGACCCTGGCAACACCAAGATGATCGCGATGATCACCGAGAACCACCAGCAAATTCAGTAGGAGGCAGCGGCAGTGCTCGCGAACGAGCGGCCTTGAATGGTCGAGTCCAAGGAAGACGATATGCAGCATGAGCGGCACGTGAATCGACCAATCGAGCTGCACGCCATCTACAACTACGTCCGTTAACAGCATTACTGCGATGTTGCATCTGGAAAAGAAAAGTAATTGCATTTATTTCATGATACAGCATTATTTTACGTACGTAGCTAACTGTGCCAGTGTTAGTGTTTTTTAAATAATTTTTCTTACGATTACCTATGAAAGCCACTTATGGGTAGCGAACTATCTGGCAAGTATTCCGTGAGCGGCGCAAAGTAGCCGCCATACTCTGGCATCGGAAGTGGATGCGGCTGAGGGATGTCAAACTTTTCAACACTGAAGCCAGCCTTCCCAGGAATGCGGTTTTCGGCAGATAGTGTAGCTCCATTTCGTGCAATGTAACATGTTTCTTCGACGATCAACTGAAATATCTTTCTTTTAACTCTCTGTCCG
Source organism: Calameuta idolon (assembly GCA_030142285.1). Lineage (NCBI taxonomy): Eukaryota > Metazoa > Arthropoda > Insecta > Hymenoptera > Cephidae > Calameuta > Calameuta idolon. Next base: position 535,352 of record JARQSV010000295.1, on the reverse strand, counting down.
TTCTGCCGATCACCAGAGACAGCTGCGTTGTTTTTCGCTATCATGCAAAAACGTACCTCTGGTTCACTCGTGGTCATTGAGAGGTCATCAGGTAGTAGCGATGCTTGAACACCACCAGCATTCGTACTGCCACTGCGTGATTTATCTGTTCGCGGAGTCGAGAAACCAGCAAGTGCTCGTAGGGCCGTGTCTGATTTCGAAGCGCTGATTTCAAGGAATCACGATAGAAAAAAAAAAAGAAAAAACTGAGAATTGAACATTGAGAGAGAAAGAGAAAGAGAAAGAGAAAGAGAAAGAGAAAGAGAAAGAGACAGAGACAGAGAGACAGGGGGAGGGAGAGAGAGAGAGAGAGAGAGAGAGAGAGAGAGAGAGAGAGAGAGAGAGAGAGAGAGAGAGAGAGAGAGA
>JARQSV010000295.1:504246-534847 GCA_030142285.1 Calameuta idolon | reverse complement strand
GGAGACGGAGACGGAGACGGAGACGGAGACGGAGACGGAGACGGAGACGGAGACGGAGACGGAGACGGAGACGGAGAGAGAGAGAGAGAGAGAGAGAGAGAGAGAGAGAGAGAGAGAGAGAGATGAGAATTAACTTACCCAGTCTTGACAGGATCCTCTCCAGAGTGTCGCTTCGTGTGTATCGTGCCCTTCTCGACAGCCAAATCTCGAGGCGGATTAGTCGGATCGGCTGCAGGCGCATCGCTATGGGACGATGCTTTTCTCATGCTGGTCAGTCTGTAAAATGGTGGTGTCTCCGTACGTTCTATCAGGCAATTTAGAGTTTCGACTGTTTGCAGTTCCGTCATCATTTCGTCGACGAGACGTTCCGGACGTGCTCGAGCCAGATACAGGACCACACGCTTAGCCTTTAAAGAGCAATGTGATCTCAATTTCCGTCGCAAAGCTCATTTGTTCTCATATCTCTGCATGAGCAATATCATTGTCGAACAAGTTTTGCATAGTCGTTTACTCACGTATGGTAATAATTCTTGGGGTGCCATTCCGGATACGATTATCAGGTAGCGGATTATCACTTTAAGATTGTTGGGCCAACATCCACAAAGTGTACCCCAGAGTTCCTCTGTCTCTTTGGGATGTTCATCGGCAAACTGTAATAGGAAAATGAGAATTCACGAAACTTGAGAACAAGGATCCCTACAGGACTATAGTATATTATTATTCGCATGATTAATATACTTTAGCTAAACATTATGATGTTGATATTACACGTGTAAAAGTATTAACCTTTGCTGTAATGTAGAATAAATTATTGAGGACCATTTCGGTGGCTTCAGCGCTACCCCAGCCCTCTCTTCGCCCTCCAGAGCCAATTCCGCCAATTCCCGAGTTCCCGGCAACCCCGCCAATACCATGATTTACATCACTTGCATAATACTGTAACGAAAGATATATGTATTTTCTTTTTCCAATCAAAATAACTACCGAATATTGCACTGAAGCTTTTTTCATGCTTTTAAAATATCTACCTGGTAATAGCTCAGAGGATTCGAAGGAGGTGGTACATTTAAGTCTACCAGTTCCATGTTATGCAGCCACGGTAATAAATATTGAAGAAGTAGCTGGCGAACCTCGCGGCGAGCAGTTTGGAATCTGTGAGTGATTTCTACAATGTAAAGTACATAAATTAATTATCTGTCTTATATATTATACCATTTCTATTTTCTCTTACGATTATAATTTCTCTTGACATTCTAGTTGCTCACTCATGTTTTGACACATTGAGGCCACTTCCGTTACCAGATGGAAATATTTACACAAGTAACGCCTAGTTTCCTAAGTACCTGATGCTTAATTGCTTTCAGTACTACCAATATTAGCGTTTTTTCAACTTTTGAGTGTGGTAATTTTCAAAGTAATAGAAAGATAATGAGAGACTTAAATGAGGTCACACACGCCAATAATTATGGTGAAATATTTTCATGCTGCAACGATTGATTCATTCAGTTGCTTTTCTCACTGTCCTCATCGTTGCGATAAAACAACAATTAGGAATCGTCTCTTTAATTCAGATCTTGAAAGAGGTTGATGAATTTTACCGCTAAACATTGGCATGGTGAGTTCGGGATGCAAGTGGGCCAGCTGCCGAGAAAGATACATTTGGCTGCGGCAGTAGGTGGTAGAGAGGATGGCATCGAGTGTGCCAGACCTAACGACACCACTACCGACGGCGGTCGGTCCGACTCCAGCATTTTGTTCGGTTGAAGGCCCGATGATGTGTTCATCCGAGCATCCTAAAATTATTTAGAATCGGAATATCAGTATCTTTTGCAATGTTATACGAGTGCGAGAGCTTGCCCACTTTAACAGACACGGCGACGTAAGAGTAAAATTGAACGTGGTGTATATGGAGGAGGGACTTCGTAACGAAAAGTGACGAATGTACGCAGGTCTAAAAGAAGCAGCCGACTACTGAGAGGCTCTCAGTCGGGCGACAATCATAGAGCACCGAGGTTCGGCATAGGTGGCTTCGCTATTATCCACCATCTACGAAATAACGACGAACGAAGAGAAAGAAAAAGAAGAAATAGAAAACCCTAACAGGATGACGACAAAGACGCTTGAAAGTGAAATGGGTATTGCCGAGCAAGTGATGCATGGCTTGCAAATGTATTACACGCCTATCCTAGTGTACTTGGGAGTCCTTGGAAATTGCCTCTCAGTCTGTGTTCTCCTCTCGGCCGAAATGCGACGATCCTCCTCAAGCTTCTATCTGGCGGCCATAGCAATCAGCGATACTGGATTCCTTATTGCACTTTTCGTTGTTTGGCTGGGTTTGGTGGACGTGGAATTATTTAATCAACAAGGCTTCTGCCAGTTTTTTATTTACTTAACAACACTCTGCAGTTTCCTCAGCGTGTGGTTCGTCGTAGCTTTTACCGTGGAAAGATTCATCGTAGTACGTTACCCCTTAAGACGACAGTCGATGTGCACCACAACCAGAGCAAAGACTGTCCTTCTTGGTTTAACAATCCTCGGTCTTGTGCTCTGCAGTCCTGTACTTTTGTTCTCGAATTCACGGCCGTTCAGTGAAACGCGACATAATGCCACTGCCCTTTGCCACTTAGCTGCTGAGTGGGAGGATTGGGCGAGCATCTTTAACGTTGCCGACACCCTGACAACGTTTGTTTTACCATTTTCGGTGATCGCTCTCTTAAACGCACAGATCGCTCAGGCAGTCTGGCGCCTCACTCGTATTCGCCGAGCCATGATTTCCAGTGTCCTCCGTAACGCGAAGCCATCCTCTTCGTTTGATTCTCCAGTTCCTCAACCACATCCACGTCTACAGTCGGGTCCTCGTAACTCGTCTACGTCCCTCAAAAGTTCTTGCGCCCGAACAGCCTCCGCGATCACTGGTAACAGTCTTACCGTCGACGTCAACCCTGCCAGCAACTCTAATGAAGCTGAATTCCCAAGAAACGATACCACAGTCATAGTAAACAGCATAAAATCTACGCAAACTTCCGTCGCATCTCAAACTAAAGTAACGAAGATGCTGCTCGTCGTATCAACAGTCTTTTTACTTTTCAATCTACCTGCTTATGCGATGAGAGTTCACGCTTTTCTTGAGGTACGTTCACTCAAAGGCTCTGCTGCTAATTAGACTGACTTATAATAAATTGACTTTCAGGACGATGCAGATCCACCGCGAACTATCGTCGTACTCCAGCACGTTTGCAATTTGCTTTTCCATACCAATTTCGCGATAAATTTTGTTTTATACTGTGTGAGTGGTCAGAATTTTAGAAGAGCCGCAATACGTATTCTCTGCGTCTGGTCTCGTCAAACAAACACAGACATTCTGCATATCGCAACTGCCACAGCACATTGATAATACCAAGTATTTAACCAAATACCAAGTATTTAACCAAATACCAACCAGCCTCGGAATCGACAGTAGGCAGCGGTCCGATGTTGCCGAAAAATCTTTGATCCAGTAGTTGTAGAAGCTGAAGGGCCGCATCGTGAACCAAAGCGCGCGGGCATCCTGTGCTCATCAGCGTGACGTTAATGACACTAGTGTAATGATCACAAGGATACTCTCTAGAAAAAATAAATATATTAAGCATGTTTTAACCTTATAACTCCCACATGCCGTTCCTCTTCGTTTCATGATATGGCGGCGGTCAGTCAGTCGATATGACGACTACTTCCAAGTATTCAGAAATTCCTACCTTGCACTGAAAATTGTCGCCAGGGCTAGGAAACATCCATCAGCTACTTGCGGAGCACCAGTATAACAACGATCGACAACCCAATCAAGCAGAGCACCGATGTCGGGATTACACTCAAGCAGTAAGACTACGGTCTCACGGCCGAGAGCGTAAATCTATAGAAACACATTAAAATATTTGATAATAACTGTGTGTCATCAGAGCCTACAGTTCATGCTCTGCATTTACTGCATTTTACACCTCTGATTTCGAATGGATGACGTTGTCACTGACCTTCTCATCCTTGCTTGCTAAAAGGAGATCGAGCCATTGATAAAGAATGGCTCCCTCTTCAGACAACGATTGGGGATTAAAACATGGACCGCAACATAGCAGCCCGCTCATCGCCTGTAGCGCAAATAGTTGCAAGTCAGAAAAAAATCGCTCCTCCTCGTTGATAAACGCCGTAGACGTGAGGGGGCGCCCGTAAGGACCTGCCCAGCTTGCAAAGAGTGTAAACAAATTGCGACGTAATTCTCTCTTAAGGAGCGCATAGCAAGTTTCCACTGAAAAAAAAAGAAATAAAGACTTATTGAGATGTCTGTCGGTCACCATGGAACAACTTTCGGCAGGCTCTTGTGGGGCAAACAAGTATAAAGAACAGGTCGTTCGTAATTTTAGCATAAGGAAAAGTTAACGGGTAGTCGATGAGTAAGATCCGGACAAACTACACTCACGCGAAAAGCTCTTTATCATCTTTCGAATGAAATTGCAAAAGTGCAACTTAATATCTCGAATCGCTGGTGCTTCTTTGTCAGTTTCATTTTCAAGGTAAAGTCGAGCACCGTCGATGTATTCGATGAAAGTAGGATGTAACGATTGAGTCTCTCGATCCAGAACTGCTGGGCTGAAACAACCAATTGCATCGTCACTCTCGAGTTTGTCAAATACTAGTATTTTTTAGTAGTCAAAAAAAATGCACAAACCAAATTCCAAATGTGCCATATTCAGCAATCAGCTCGAGGACTCGCACCAGCTGCAATCTCAGAGCATCCCGGCGTCGCCTCCTTCTCATATTCTCTTGCTTCCTATCTACAGCCTCGCGAATGTAGGGGACCAGCTCTTCCATTAAGTCCCTAGAAATAAGGAGCGGTAAGTAAGTGGAATACCGTGTGTAAAAGAAAAACCTACTTCAAAGCGTCCGCATTGACTTTTCCAATAGCTTGGACGGCAGCGTCTCGCACGTCGACCGCCTCGCATCTAAGTAGTGGCACCGTCAGTTTATACAGGGCAGCCGGATTCGCGCTAGAACCAGGTGATTTGTTGTCGCCTCGCTCAGCAGAGAGACTGTCCGGCGAGGAGCTGTGATAAAAAAAAAGTAATCTCGCTGGACTCATTCTTCCGCTTTCAGTAAGTTTCATTTAAGGTGGTCAAATCTTCCGCTCTAGGAGCGTTACTTTCTGTTAGTACGTGCACCTTCATTCGAACACCTTACCGAGGTACAGTATACGCAAGTATACCTCCAGACGCATTCAAGAGGTAATACGTTACGTACAAAATGGCTAGGAACGGGGAAGCATTTTAAAAAAACAAGATTCATCGAATGAAAGATCGTGTACGAGGAACACAGCAGAATCTAAATCATGGCAATTTGGTAGGTTCCTTGGGACGGTCAATAGGTAGCTCACCTGGTCCGCTTATGCCTGGTGTAGATGCCGGAAATCGATGGTACGGAAAAGCGGCCCGGCAGGGTCTGCGCCCCGCCGAGGTTCTCCAGGCTCTGACTCAACTCCTTACTCATGCACAACACACCAAACTCCACCGTATGCTGACCACTAGAGTATGTAATACAGTGTACCACCAATGCTTCTTGTATCAAAGACATTATTTACTTTCGAAATCTACTCTACCCCACAGCACCTGAGACGCGACACAATTATAGCTAAGTGCCAACTTGATAAAACTCTCTTTCTCTGTAATAAAGCTGATAGCTTCTCTGCTTCATCACGAGAAGCAATCCAATCAATTCTGTACATATCCTCTCGCATCCCTATTCCATCCTATTCTAGCTCCTACTTCATCGTTCAATTTTTCACTCGGCATCCAATTCTTATTAATTTTTTCAATGAATTTAATTCCGTATTGAAGACAAATGAGATTCTTTTAGACATAGGCTGAACATTGAAATGGATGGAAAGGTGAAAATGGTTGGATGAGTACACATGGAAGAGAAAAGAGAAGAGAAAACAAGTATGCATTGGCATTTACTAGGCATTCAAAGGCCACTAATAATGTATAACATACTCTGAAAATACGAGAAGGGATAGGTCAGCAGGTGGATGCACGAATGACCCTGAGAACTGACTAAAAGCGAGCTATTCGCGGTACAGTCGCCAAATGCGATTTGGTTGAACAGATGGTATGTTACAACAGACATAAGCAGACAAGATCCAACCCCAATTAATTTTAAATATCATAATGTTCATAAAGTGACTTAAACGATAATATCTCTACCGTTGGAGAGTACCTTTCCTCGTTCTCTTTCTCCATAACTTCTCGGAACACGGATTTTTTATGAATATTTTTTGATCATGCATTTTCTACTTGAACGATACTCGGAATGAAGTCTAGGAATTGACAGATTGCTGCACATGGCGATCATAGATTAAGAGAAAGAGAAGAAGAGCGGGTGATCAGTATACCTGAGGCTAAGATCTGGGCTGGCGCAACGTACAACCGGACTTGGAATGGGCGGCACAACGCGATACCCGAAGGTCAAATAGTTCTTCCAGACATGCATGTAGACGTCTCTCTCATTGACTGGTTTTCGTACAGTGTTCGAACTGCGTAAGAGCGAGGCTCTGTTATCATTCACTGGCCTAAAAGGAAACGAACAAAAGTTGAGACACATACAGCCATCAATATCGCTATTGAGATCAGCATCAACAACACGCAATCTTACGTGGGATCGATAACAGCAAAAAGGGAATTTATTCTAGTGAAGACTATCGGCCAGGAATGAGCCACGGCGCTGGGACATAGAGTTAAAACTCGGTCCTTCTCAAGGAAACCGAATAAGCAGCTGCTCCAAGGATCCGCTCCATTTAAATTCAACGATGAAGTACTTTTTGTACTATTTTCATCGTGAAAACCTGTACATCAAACGTTTCATGTTATTAAAAATGCATGCCTATAGCTGCAACTTGATCTTGCAATACTATAATCCACCTGCGGTCCAAACGCAGCTACTTCTCTCGGCTATCCATTGTAGGTCGACATTTGACGTCGACGTCGCAGCCGCTTTTTCCGCTGGTGGCAACATGTGATAGCATTTCTCGAGTACAAATGGGCAGCAAGCGTCCATCACGTCGATCACTGGTTGATCATCTTCGAGAGCACCTGTCAAAAATACACATATGTCTTTATCTATTCTTCATTTCGTGTCATAAATTTGAAGTATCAGACAGCAATGAGCAAATCGTTGTTACCCAGCATCTTCAGGAGAAGTTTAATCTCCCGTAAAATATGAACAGCTAACCGACGGGGATACAATCTGCAGTTGCACAGCATCACTAATGCGAAGCCCTCGACAAGATGAAAAACAGTCGATACTGGTTCGGCTTTCTGTATTATTTGTTACACGTTAGAGAATAGTAAAACTACAGGAAGTATCTAAAAAGAATCGAACCTGAGAGGATTCAGATGTCTTCTTTCCAGTGACATCGGAGGGGCGAATGTTACTCCGTACATTATCTATGGATTGATCCTTAGATCGTACCAAAGATCCAGGGCTCGACAGCGCGTTCTTCCAACTGGTTAGCAATTGAAGCAACATTCGTAATCCGTTGTCAACCAACTGTGGAAAAGTATCTTGGACGTCCCTTGCAAGAAACTGAGTGAATCCAAAGACGACATCTTGCCGCCAGTCCGGGAAATCGAGAACGAGTGTCTGAAGACTCTGATAGGCCAAACCACGTAGTTCCTCATCCATATGAACAGTAAGACGCGAGAGCATGTCGACCAACTCCGCCCCAGTCATACCGTCAGGAATGAGACGTGGTACCGCAGCCACGCAAGTACGGAATAAATCTATCCTCGGTTTGCGCTCGCCAGTAATCATCTCGTCTGGTTCTTTGTTCATGTTTTGAGTACTCGTCATCATTAAAGGCCGTCCATAATGAACGTCGAGAGCCCGCAAAATATCTACGAAGACACGACGCACATGTGGAAAGTACGAGGACATGCCTATACTCCTGGCTGTGTCCTCAGTAAGCATCTGCAAGTTTCAATGGGACGATGTCGCAGTCTTAAAAAACGCTTTAACGTTCCTAAGTTACTCACCTTATTCAAAAAAGTCTTTTTGACGCGGACAGTATTTCCACTGGGTAGTACGCCCATCGTGCGGGGCATTGGTGGTTCGCCTTCCTTTTGCTGCAGACTGTCCGCGACCACCAAGAAGGCACGTAGTCCAATGCTCATTCGCTCAGGCGTCAAAATTATTTTGACCGGCCGACCGACAGAGAGCAAATCAAAGACGATCTCTCGCATTGCAAAGTCTAATCTTTCTTGAGCAATGAACTGAATAATCTTGACGAAGATATTGAGAGGAGTGTCTCGAGGTACAACGGCCTTTGAGCCTTTTGGAAAGAGAGAGTTGACTATGCTTTGCAATCTGCTCTGCGTAGCGGAATTACTTTCGCATTTAATACGAATCATGTAGACCCAGAGTAAACGATAGAGAGCCTCTGTAAGACGTAGAAATTCTTAGTGTTACCAACTCGGTGATCCTCTGTGATATCCCAAAGATTGTCAGTCTTACCCAATGCGACGCGACACATCTTAGGATCCCGATTTTTCAAGTGGGATAGACACATAGCCAGAAAGTAGTGCCAACTTTGAAGGAAGAATGTCTTCTGGCTGACACAGAGGAGACATGTCACCAAAGGGAAAAGTGCCAGTCGATGTTTTGACTTTGTGCACATGTCCAATGTCGTCGAGTACAACATTTCAACGAAGTTCTTCAGACACGGAACATTTACTTCGTTCTTTACAGCCTGACAACATCAACACATAGACTTATAGATAGGAGAAATTTAAAAGGGGCTAATTAGTAAATTGGCATAGAATAAAATAGCCTAATCTTTCAGGTAAACTCAAAGATGCAACTGTATTTCAGAAAACCCACCGCAGCCACTGGAACGAGAATTTCAACAAAGAGACCTGCCAAAGCGTGCTTGACATCCTTGTCTTTGACCTCTAAAAAATATTGAGCACATTCTTGCATAAATTGAAAAGATGCCTCGAATTCTTCTATTGGAACCATCTGAAAATGAACAATCATTAGCCTACCTCACCCAAGCCATTGCATGAAAAAGTGGATGGACCGAAAAACACCTACCTTCACCCTGAAAAATTTCATACCCATTAGCAAAGAAATTATGCTTTGCGTAGTGTGCGGCCCAGGCTCTCTGGCACGAAGTTCCTTTAACTCGACCATAAATCTTTTTCTTACCGACATAAATCGAGACTGTGCGAGAACCCCTATCACTTCAGCATACAAGTCTGCAATAATATGAATGTTCCCGGCATTCGGTTCGTTTTGTATTCTTAAAAAAAAAGAGAGAAACATAAAACATTTACAATTTATGTCTGGTTATTTCATTTCTAAAATTTAGTACTTGCGATATTGCACTAAAACGAAATCCGCTGTACTTACCCTTCTCTGTATTTAAAATGCCTAAATGCGATGTTCTCAATATAAACTAAGAGATCCTCATGTCCCGGGTGAAACGGCAATTGACGCAGAACTTCAATTAACATTAAACAGAATATGAACTCAACCGCAAGGTCTCGTCTTTCTTGTAGTAAATCTGCTTCGCTCCGTTCCACAGTTTCCACGCTCCCAGATACGATTGTATACATAATACTGATAATCATCGTTTTTGTTAGTGTACAAGACATCACAAACATTTTTAAAAATGAAGAGACACTAGAAGAGCATTATTTGACCTGATAGAACATTACCTTTTTCCCTTTTGATCTTCCTTGCCTGGGATTGTTTTTTTCTGATCCGTCCCATGATCGACCAGCTGTCGCTCATACCAATTGAAGAGCGCTCTTAGAATCGAAGGCAAACAATGCTCTGCCACAGACCCAAATGCAGAAAGAAGTTGGTCAAATTGAGCATCCTCCCCTCGTTGTAACACCTTGGAGAGAGGCTTTTCCTAGAAAGCAACAAGAATGCCCTTCAACATCCAATTGTATTTGGATAGAACTCAACTACTTGACTGTCCATGTAATGTCTGTATCTCTAAATGAGTTTCATTTCTATTTGTAGAATTCGAATTTAACAATACTTAAGATATGATAGGAAACTCTTTATTGAAGTACTTACGTGTTCCGTCATAACAGCCTCCATTTTCTTTTCCGCTTGCATCGTAAAATCCCAAAATAATGTTCGCATAACGAACTCACCAGGCCTCAAATCCATGTCCCCTACCTGTTGACTTTTAACAGGTTCCTTTTGAGCACCCCAAGGCAATACTACTGTAGCTGCACTCACTCTACTTGAACTTGATTCTACAAAAAATTGGTCATGAAGGTTCTACTGTTAAAATACTTTTTATTTATTGACCCTCTCCTTTTGTGCGTTAGAGTATAATATTTACCATTACCAGATACTGAGGTGCTGACGGTATGAACGCTAATAGCATCGTTACTTTCTCCCTGAACGGATCCATGAGCTGCAAACTGATCTTGCTGACATGGCCCAGGAAAACTTTGTCCAATAATCGATGATGCTCCTTCCTGTAAACCTTCGCTATGTTCTGTTCTTGAGTCAGCTGGTTCTGATCAGACATAAAGGAAATATACTTAGATCTTGCACTGCGGATTCAAACTAACAAAAAAGCCACTTTAAAAGAATTGAGACTATGCAGAATCTGAAGTGTTCATAATTTCAGGTATATAACAATACATGCTACTAGAAGAAGCCCTATTCTGTAACGTAACAGATGCCTATGGCATACTCTAATTTAATTATGTTAAGCTTGACGCTTGCTTTTTCATTGACTTATGCAAAGGCAAACTAGAAGAAGTCAATGATGGAGTAAATAAAATATGAAGACGGAACCAGAACATAAGTAATGTAATAAATACAATATAATGTTTCAGCTTACCACTTTGCACATCATGTCCTAGTAATGTCCGATTTTCACTTTCTGTAAAAATGTACATGGAAATGTGTCTCCATACAGTAACCATACATTTGTCGCTGTATATTTAAAACTATTTTTTTTTATTTATATAACAATGTAGTTGCATGCATAAAATTTATTTTAAGAATCATTATGGTTGCAATAAACCAATATATTATAATAACAAACCTTCCATTGTGCTTTCAGAATTTCTTTCTCTCTCTTGCAGCATGATGGAGCGGCATTGTCAATTCATTAGCAGGGAATGCTATTTGGTGATGATATCTTGGTCAAAGACTGTATGAAACTGTCGCACAAGTGTCAGACAAGAAAATATTATTAAAACTTCAGATAAAAGGTAGTATTTGTGAAAAAATATATGCAACAAACATTTATGATTCAAGTTCACAATGCACAAAGAAATATATTTATAAAAATCACATTCCATGATCCAATACTTGTTTGCGTACTATTACGATTAAAAACGCTTTCAGTTACAATAATTTTAGAAATTTTAAATAATTTGTTGATAAGTGCGCAATAGTAAAGTTTCAGTACCATCGGGCATTAACCTGACACATCAAATAACACTTTTGTCATTTCTCTTTTAACGCGATGGTATAAAAAACTACTTATTGACACAGACAGATTTTAAAGAGAATCTAGAAACGTTTAGAGGATTGGATTAGCTAACCTTTTAAAGGCAGTAATGATTTACTTGATTTGTGTCAATTAAATATATACTTTTGACATTTCTAAGGCAATGCCAGAAAACACTATGCAATACCCATGAAAGCTAGACAGAAGGAGACAAAACTGTAGATACCAGGACAGAGATGAGCAGGGAGATACGCAACGCTACGGTTTTAGGCGATACCAAAAAACATGGCGCTAAATCGTAGCGGCTAGTCCAGGAGTAGGATTTTGTGATCATCGCCTCCGTCGATAACGCATATCCCGTCGTAGCCGAGCTGAACGTGATCATGAACGAGTAGCTTAGTGGGTAGCGGTTCTCCGCTACTTAAATCTTAAATTCGAGTACACAGTGTAAGCTCGATAAGATTTACTAAGCCAAAAGCCACACCTCTCGCCTGCCTACATTGAGGAGTGCAGCGATACCGTGCTAACTTCCAGCATTATATAAACAACAGTTCCAAGCGGAAATATGGTCCCAACATTGAGAACTAGAGGGAACGGTCCCGAAACTGTTTTAAACATCTGATAATAATACTGAAAGACAGCTCCCTATTCGCGCCTCCATTGAAGTGTATGGTGCAGTTTATGGTGCGGTGTATTATCAGGAACTTTAGAACTCCTCGAGAACTATTGAAAAGTTGGAACATTTTAAAGAAATTGCGGTGCCAGCTTTACACTGGTAAAGCACCTCAATTCTTGAATAATGCATCATCAACAAGCTTTTTCAATAGTTCTAGAACAGTTCTACAGTTTCTGATATGATTTAACAATAGTTCTGCTACGTAACACCGTTAAGATATTAGCATACAATCATTTAAGATGTATACGCTCATAGCTGCCCTTATCTTATTTCTCATTATCAACTATAATAGTTACCATAATTTCGCATTGTTATTTAATAATTATATAAAATACTTAGCGCAGTATACTGCCTACAATTATTCTAGATATATGCGCACAAAACTGCTGTCATTTGTCTTCGCCTTAACAATTATTATGGTTACCATAAATTTCCTATACTATTTAATATTTTTATAAAATACTAAGCCCAACACAGTGCCTACAATTATACTGGATGTACGCCCTCATATCCGCCCATATTTTGTATATGGGCTAGCTTATAAACAGGGTAAAAGCCGAGGACATCGCGCAACACTGTGCGCGGCGCGTTCCAGTGCGTCTCGGAGGAAGCAGTGCGCCAGAAGTACTCGTCGTTATAGTGGTTACCATAAATTCGCTCTACTATTTAATATTTATAAAAAAATACTTAGCGCAACACAGTGCCTACAAATGTTCTGGATGTACGCGCTAAAAACCGCCCTTATCTGGTATATGGGTAAGCTTATAAACAGGGATAACGACACTGCGCTACGCGCGCTCCAAGAGAATGTCTGCCCGCCAAACTACACGTTCATGATCACGCCCAGCTCGGCTACGACGGGATACGCATTATCGACGGAAGCGATGACCACAAAATCCAAAATCCTACTGCCGGACTCACCACTACGATTTAGCGCCATGTTTTTGGTGTCGCCTAAAACCGTAGTGTTGTGCATCTCCATACTCATCTCTGACCGTGCCGCTGCCTTTTCTGTTCTTGGTTCGTGATTCTTTTTACTACGCTCTGATTCTCGCAGTTTCCTTGCAGCATTGTGCAACATCTTGCAGTTTCACGTTTGATAGGTGTTGTCTGTTTGAAACGCTTTGCCCAATTGCTGTTTGGACTATTTTGATTAATTTTTTGTTTAATAGCGAAATTAAATAAATAGAGAAAATGTCTCGTCATCGGGATGTACGATCTATGAATTATTCAGATGGTATGTACTCTTTATTGAAATTGCAGGTTAAAGAACTCACAAAATACCAATTGCATATATGAAAATATTTAATCGTTTATTATTCCGCTTAATACTTATGTCCAATATGTGATCATTATTTCTTGCAGAATATGATGGGTATGACGATGTTTATGGTCATTCTGTTGAGGATGATTATTGTGTTTCTCCTAGTGGTAAGTATTATTCAAGATCGACAGAATATAGCCTTATTCTATGCTAGTGGCTGTAAAGTAGTATGATAGAGTTTGACTGAAGTCAAATCAATAGCTGTATGTAGTATGTTATGTTCCATAAAAAAATAGAAAAAGTATATTAAAAAATGTGAGCTTAATACTAATAAATAATTGTTCTCATAAATAAAAGGAAATGCTTACTGCACATGCTAATCTGCACCAATGCTATTTTTCCCAGCTTCTACGGATGGGAAAAAATAGCATGCAAAATAGAGAGACAACCGTTGCATGCCTTTTGTTTAAAAGTAATTTCTCAATAAGTGTATTATAAATGATATTCATCTTTTTACAGTAAATGGCTTAAATATGTTTTAATGCATAGGTTAACTTACTAATTTTAACATCTTAATTCTGTCCTACTATAATCATTAATATCTCATTAATTAGACGTTAATCGAGCTCTTTTGATTAGACATTAAAAATATAGGGTTAACTTTATAGTACAATTCTACCGTTCTACCTTAATATTACAGCCGAGCAATTTATGTTCGACCGAAATAAACGGCAAAATATTGCCTCTTACTTCACGGAAGAAGATATTGTTGAGGATAATGAGGACTTGGATAACACAACAACTTTAGTACCACCTGGAACTTCTTTTACTCATAAAAGCACAGAACTTTCAAATTTGGATGCAGCAAAATTGTCATCTTGCATCGAAGCCATTAGAAATGTGATAGGTGATACAGTTTCTGAATCAACTCTCATTGAAAAGATTCTACAATCAAACTTCAATACAGAGGGAGCATTGGATGCAATTTTAAAAGAATCTTCACCAAAGGATACGACCGGTAATGTGTGCCTTGAAGTAATTCTCTTATTCTTTTCTAATTCAAGTGAAGAAGGTTATTGCATAGCTATACTGATATTTGCAGATCGTGTGGCCAATTCAGAACAACCAGATGCATATCAAGGTATATTTCAATTCAATAAAAGTTCTCTAAATGGGAGGTTCTTCAAATATATTTTAACACTTTCTACTTCCCATGGAAAAAGGAAAGTAGTATGTAGTTATGAATACTATTTGAAATTTTCCATTATTTATGACAAAGTAGACAACAGTCATAAAGTAGAAGAGAATGATATCGATTTGAATTTTCTTATTTCTGTTTCATGTAATGCCACACTACTTCGCTGGTAAGGTATGGGTTCCTTAATCGGTATATCGCACGGTCTTGCTCACGCATTGACCACATCTTCTGTAGAATCTAATAATGCCTCAGCAGTGAATGAGGAGTTTCCAAGAAATAAGCCCTTCAGCGCCGACTATCTTGACAAACGTAGTTTTCAAAAATCTTCAAAAATTTCGATGAACTTAAAAAATAATGCACTTATGAGTAAGCAGTTTCTTTCGGTATTTTCAAGTGACATTCCGAATAAGCACACAGACTTTTGTCCGAAAACAACGGATGCATTGCCAGCATCGCTCCCCAATCTGCCTGTCAGAAATACGCAGTCGTTTGCGTCGTTGGCAGATCTTGCATCACACCATTTACAAAATTCAAGTGGTTCCGTAATTGCGCAAAGTCCTATACCAGTATGTAAAACCAATTCGAGTTTCGTTATACCGAAATTTCGCAAAAAATGCAGTCCACTTTCTGCTGACGTTTCGAACTCTGCGAAGACTCATGAGACACTCGCTATGCCGATGGGAGATTCGCCGATACCAGAATCGCAAGTACCTGCTGTGTGCAATGAGAATACGGTCGACCGATTGGGCAAAAGTTTTTCGGAAGCTCGTATCATGTCGGACGATAGTGTTGTTAAGGATGAAAGTAGTAGTACAGTGGAGGAAGGTTTGAGAACACCGTCCCCCGATAACTGGGTGATCGATTTGAGTAACGCTCTCAGTGAAAGCGTGACTGCGGCGAGACCTCCCTCTAGAGGCACGTCCAGGACAGAATGGACGTTTCCAATTAGCGATGGTTCTTCGTTAGATTTCTCTATCGACGCTGACGATATAACTCCGTTGGGCAGCGCGTTAACTAATCTCGAGCACGAGTGTAACTTGGATTTGCGTAATTTGCAACATGCTGAGCTTTCGTACTCAAAGAAAGTAGCATCTTTATTCGGAAAGACATTGTGCAAGAGGTGGAATTCTAGAAAGTCTTATATCAGAAGTCCAAGGAAGCAGTTAAACACTGTGGAACCTTTCGATTTTCATAGTCCGTCCCCCGACAGCATTATCCTTGCAAATCTACGTAGGAGAGATGAGAAGCGCGATGCGCTTACGTGTCAATAAGAAACTAAGTAACAAATGATAAATTACAATTCCTCATATTCATGGAAATTCGATTAGCTATTTCCTTGTAAAAATGTATTTTAATATATTGATTGCCGCAACGATTGTTGCAACTGTAAATTACATCACATTCACACATGCGAATGCGCGAAAAATTGTCCATGGTATTATTATGTTTAAATTCCACTTATTGAATGTTTTTCTTTTGTGCCGACATACCTCGACACATGCGTGTTCATTCATTAAGTTGACTAAATCCAAGGTACATGAAAAATGGTGATTTGTACGAAAATGCCATAAATGAAACACGAATGTGCACGAGTGTGACGAGGTTTGTCGGCAAAAGAAAGATACCCGTTAAATAAAACTTGCTGAATCTTTGTCGTAGTATCTTAAATAATGATCGTTAGAATAAATTCAAAGTCAGTGTACATAACGACCTGCAGGGCGAATAGTTACATAGAGAAGGATGTCCTATAGCATAAGTCATAAAAATAAGGAATGAAGCTTGACCCAGTGTTTGACATTAGGTAATAAGACAGCCTCGAAGGCAGCACCGTTCCAAACCGGAGTATCTCCTGCAGTAAAGGTGGTACCAGCTGCAACACGGTCCATCGTTAAGGGATTCGATTTAAGCGGCTCGGACAATTCCGACCTCGCGCACTCCAGAATTAGCAGCAGCCCACGCTCTCAGAGTCCATCGTCCGGTCGAAATTCTCCAGATATCAAACGAAAGGATGATCAAAATCAGAAAGACAGAAGGACCTTGATCGTTTCTTCCTCAAAATCGAATACGCCGTCGAGATGTCAGTCGCCGGCTTCGGGTCGCACGACGCCCGAATCCGAGTCGAAATCTCGAGAAAAAAATCTAAGCATGGAGAATAAAATCGACGCGACGGCAGCCTATAGGAAGAAGCGCGGCGATGCTAAAGAACAGTTGCATCTGGTGGTCGTTGGACACGTGGACGCAGGTAAGAGTACCCTGCTCGGGAGACTTCTTTGCGACCTGGACCAAGTGCCCGCAAGACTTATTCACAAGTACCAGCAAGAGAGCAAGAAGATCGGAAAGCAATCGTTCGCGTACGCGTGGGTCCTCGACGAGACTGGCGAGGAGAGGTCAGTGTTCATGCTTCGATACTTTACTCTTGTCTTATTCTTTCTGATTTGTGCGCGTATCATGTTTTCAGAGAACGTGGTATTACAATGGACGTGGGACATTCGAAATTCGAAACCGCTACCAAGTCCATCACACTCTTGGATGCACCTGGGCACAAAGATTTTATACCGAATATGATTACCGGTGCTACGCAGGCTGACGTTGCCTTGCTGGTGGTTGATGCGACTCGGGGTGAATTTGAAACAGGATTTGACAGTGGTGGACAGACTCGAGAACACGCGCTATTGTTACGCTCTCTTGGTAATTTCTCCAGTTGTAATAATATAATTAATAATACGATGATCATTCTCATCAAGTTGTAGTTAATTGTCATGCTTCTCGTGCAGGCGTCACCCAATTGGCAGTAGTGGTTAACAAGCTGGATACGGTCGGATGGTCAAAGGAAAGATTTAATGAGATAGTCGAAAAGATGAATATCTTTCTGAAGCAGGCTGGGTTCAGGGATGCAGTGCCTTTTGTACCTTGTAGCGGTTTGTCAGGCGAAAATTTAGTTATGGAACCTAAGGAGGAAAGATTGTCAAGTTGGTGGGTGAGGCGGATTGTCTTTGTAAGAGCATCCTCTTCTATAATTTAAGGATCTTAACCCTTTATCAATTAATGGATTACCGTTTACCGGCATTTAGGTACACAGGCCCGACACTGCTTAGTGTAATCGACAGTTTCAAGTGCCCCGAACGACCTATCAATAAACCATTTCGCTTCTCCGTTAATGATATATTCAAAGGAACTGGTTCTGGATTTTGTGTTTCCGGTCACGTTGAAACTGGGATGGTTTCCGTGAGCGACAAGGTCCTTGTATTACCGTACAATGAAGTTGCGCTCGTAAGAGGTTCGATACTAATTTTTTCATATTTGACTTAATGCTTGTAAATTCAGATCAGCGCTTCGTTGTTATACACCTGAAAACGATACTGATTCCAGTTTCTCAGATTCTGACTTATCAATAATCTTATGTTTGGTATAGGTTTGCAAATTGATGACGTTTCAATAACGAGTGCGTTCGCCGGCGATCATGTGGCATTGACTTTGTCGGGTATCGAACAGCAGAGTGTCGCCGTGGGAGACATCCTTTGCAGTCCTCAATATCCTGTGCGAACAACGACGCGATTCGAAGCTCACATTGTTCTATTTGCGGTCGCGACACCAATTACCAAAGGTCTTCCAGTGGTGATGCATCAACAATCCCTCGTTGAACCGGCAGTCATAGTCAAATTGATAGCACAGCTTCACAGAGGTACCGGCGAAATTATTAAAAAAAAACCACGATGCCTTCCGAAAAACTCGAGCGCAATAGTTGAAATTACAACACAAAGGCCGATTTGTATGGAACTGTACAAAGATGTAAAGCAGCTTGGCAGGGTAATGCTTCGCGTTGCAGGTACCACTATTGCAGCTGGCTTGGTTACCAAGGTATGTTCAGCATAAAAGTGAATCCTCTTCCTTTTCTCTTATATTATTCTCTTTATTTTTCAGATATATTAAATCATTGGAATACAAGTTAATAATAATAATAATATTGTTACATCTTTTGCCAACATCTTATATGTTACACACATACATATATATATATAAAAGTATGGAAACATTGTAATTTATAATATTTTTTATGTAAAAATAAAAATTAGTATACAACATACTAGTCTCTCCCGTCTCATTTTCGCCCGATATATTAGCATGACTGAGTCATGTTTATCAAAATCATATATGGTTAAAATTATCTTTCAAGACAATTGATAAATTTTACGAGGTATCGCGCGCGAGCTGAGTATACATAGCGCTGTACTTTTGAAAAATGCAGAAAGTGTAGGCAACATGAAAAAACTTATTAATTATATGGTAATAACGCATTTTTGAGACATGCTGCACAGCTTATGTCCATCTTGGAGTAGTTAAGAATAATATGTTAAAATTTGATGAAGATCGATTTAGCAGTTCCTGACTTTTGAGCGAACATAAAAATAGGCTCTCTCTTTATATATTAGTAGAGATCAGGTTACAAGTGGATTTTGTCTTTCCTTATATTGTTTGATGATTTTGCAGTAATGCTACATATTGAATATTATCATATTTAAGATGCTATAAATTAATAGAAATATAGGAAATGTTATAGAATTCATTAAAATTATTCGATTACTGCCGGGCGCATGAACGACAACCTCCAGGAACGTTATGAGTTTCTCCAGTGTATGGTCTACCTATCCTTCGGCTGGGTGGACGTGGAGGTCTATCCCAGAAATTTTGTAATGCAAACGTTATTTAAATCAGTAAGACACGAGATTTTTCAAGCTAAATTATACAAATAATGATTTATTTGAATACATTACCCAGAACCAGGTCTGTAGTCCCGAGAATACTGATCACCATGTTTGGTTATACCAGGATTAATTAACGTTCTGAAACTAATCATCACAAAAATTTTATGTTTAATAGCAAAAAAGGAACTGTCAGAGTATTTGAGAATCAGTACATTGTAGTGAAAACATCAACATGTTTATCCAATACTTCATCACCCTTGATTCAATAACAACACAGATTTTTGACATTATACATATACTCACAACATCAGAATCATGAAAAAGAATCCTGTAAAAAGCGAGTAGATTTTGCTGAAACTCCAAGGGTTGGATTCCAGCACGCGTCCATCTGAAAAATTCATTACAAAATGTCAATATTGGCTATGTTTTCAACGGAGTCAGGTGAGAAATGAAGTACTTGTATTTCATATCTATACATTAGTGAACTATAGGTATGCTTTCAATGTATTTCAACTCTCATTCGGAAACATAGTGGAAACGTTGTCATTATCGAAACAGAGGTTTCACTGTCATTACCTTCGGATATGTAGACCATATCAATTGTTATATGTAGCAACAAGTAGTATTTTGCAAGATATTTTTGTGTAGGTTAGCAACAGTCGATCGGAAAATCTAAGTACAAAGACAAAAAACAAAAAGCGTTTCGTTGACGTTGAAAAGTACTGAATAAGCCTCCTTCCCACTGATTACTACCAACTATACGCTGTGATTTACTAATGATTCGATTCCTCGAGGAGACCGTTTCAATGACGTATACGCACACTCATGTATCTATAGCACACTGCAAATATGGTACATGGTTGTTCGCGGCAAACGCATCAGGTGAAGTTGGTCGCGATTGAACAATCTGTTAATAATCGAGGAAATGTGGCCTTGTTAAACAAATTATAAAATGCGAAATTCACATGATCTTAGCAATTTTATGACGTTAACTTTCATTTCTTTAATGATGCCACCCTGCTCTGATTCGAGAAATCATCCATTCAGGGCCAGTTTCAGCTGCCGTTTGTCGTGAATAACCCTGCATATGTATCTATATACATGCGGTCACAAAATCGCGATTTACCGCGACTGACAATTTTGCTGGTATCTGTTTGGTGTCATTCTGTTTCATTCCGTCACATTTCATGTTTCAGTTCGATGCGGTACGATGAAATAAAATTAATAAAATGTGCCAGTCGAAAAAACGTAAAGTGTGAGTTATAAAAATAATTAGTTGGGCGCTTATGAAAAACATCAGACGTGAAAGTTTTCGGTCAACTACGATTATTTGTCTTGTGCATTACGTGAATGGTTGTTGCGAACTGCTATTTCTTAAAAATCTTCATCCTATGAATGTAGATATGCGGTGCCGGTCAACGGTTTAAAGCAGCCACGTCACATACATATTTTATTTAGACTTTGTCTCTGT
Organism: Calameuta idolon; assembly: GCA_030142285.1. Taxonomy (NCBI): domain Eukaryota; kingdom Metazoa; phylum Arthropoda; class Insecta; order Hymenoptera; family Cephidae; genus Calameuta; species Calameuta idolon. Next base: position 514,026 of record JARQSV010000295.1, on the reverse strand, counting down.
TTCTCTCTTAAACGGTTGCATATCGCGTTACGGACATCAGAATATCTCCAAGAAATTTAAAATATTGACGGATGGATGGATTCCAGACTGCATGATAGCTTTTGATTCCGGCTGCGATCTAGGATGTGGGCCTTTACAGCAAGAAAGAAGAGTTTCTGCAAGTTGGTTTGTGTTTTTCTGTGATATCCAATGAGATATTTGAAATATCTGTAGATACCTTGAGATATCTCCTTTTGTCGGTATCATGAATCATCAACACTGATCAGCATCAACATTGGCCAGTGTTGACCGCGACCACCGGAGGCAACCATTCGGCGTTTGTTTGAGTTTTGTGACATTCATAACCTAGCACAAGTTTTCTTTAATCTTCTATTCGTTGACACTGCTTAATATTCTTTTCCTCGGCGGAAACAGCATAAGATCATTTGAACAGCTCCTACATGACATTCCACTATTTCGTATAAAGCGAGATCGTTTGATGCACTAAAGGAATATTTGCATTTTAAAAGTTATTTATCAAAAGTTATCTTCACAAGTCTCAAAATTCTTTCTCTGTAGCATTGAATCATCAAGTGGAACTTGTCAGTTTGATAATTCAAATAAAAATTGTTAAATTCCACTTATCAAACTCTTTGTAAAGATATTTTTTAAACATCTAACGAAAAAATAATAGCGTTTATTTAAAATTATTTTTAATTCTTATTGTTATGTTTTTTGGAATCATTACTTTTCTTCTAATAAGTGACAATTGCTCTCTTATAGTTCTGTAAACTATACATCGTGCTTACAGCATTGTAAGAGCCTTATTTACTTCCACAGAGGAATTGTGAATATTAGAAAAAAGTGTATGATGTGTGCTGATTCAAATGCATTGTAAAGAATTATTAGCAAGTGCAACATAACGAGAGAGTGTTCTCTTGACAATCTGTGGGAATGGGCAATTGTTTGTGTAAAGACACCTCTGAAGACCACGATGCATACAGATCTCATAACCATGCTCAAAGCGGAAACACAGTCTTGCCTGTTTCAAATGTGGAAGCAATCGCTGCAGGCGATGGATCTCCACCAAGTTTAAGATTTCCAATATCGGGCCTTGTCGACAGATTGGTATGGGAAACACTTGGAGTCATTGGAACTCTTGTGGACAAGTGCGTTTCTCCTTTAAGACACTTTATACGTTGCTTTTGAATTCAAATGACTGTTATCTTTATTGCTTCTAAATTCAATGACAATCACTCTTCCTTTAATTTAGTGAACAGGAGCCACCACCAGCAATGTTGAAATTGCATGCTATTGCGGATAAAGAGGACGGATGGATTCAGGTTGTCAGCTCTATGGTGAATGTTATACCCATGCACAATCCATTGGGCCCATCCGTCATTACTTTGTTATTGGATGATTGCCCATTACCTTCTAAGGTAAGATTGATTCATTAAATGATGTAAATTTAGATTTAACAATTTTACTCAATTTTTTGGTTTTACAGGACTCTGTATTGAGGTTGGCACATACGTTCCAATTGTCTAAAAAATTTGGTAAAATGCAAACTAATGCGACGCAGCAGCGAAATATTTGTGTTGTACTTGGATGTATAGCAGAAAAATTAGCAGGTCCTAGCAGTATAGCAATACTGTCTGACACAACTTTAGACTATTTGGTATCAAATCTTGTAAGTGGTACAACCGACAATTATAAAAAAGAAAGTATAAAGTTTCTTTGAGTGAAGGATGGAGATGGAAAAATGCGTATTTTTACAGAAAGAAGACATTGAACCATATGTGGTGTTGTATTCCTTAATAGCATTGGAAAAATTTGCCCAGACGAGTAAGTAGATAGTTTGTAGATTTATAAAATTCTCAGGTATTGATTTTCTTAATAATTATTGTTAGGTGAGAACAAATTAACAATTAAGAAGCGATTATTAGCGGAAAAGGAAAATCCATTGTTGGAGTTGGAAAAATGGGCAACAGAGACCCATTACGTGCGACGTCAAGTCGGCTTTTGTGCTCAGTGGTGCTTGGACAACTTATGTAAGAATGAAAAAAAGTCGTATTGGGCACAGCTTGTTCCAATGACTCGGCTGTCCGTTTGTGCCAATTTTAATTTTTCTGGTTTCAGTTTTAATGGAAGGTAGGAAGTACTCTCATGACACAGTTGACATGACTGGCATAAACGTGATGTTAAATACGAAGGATGTGAGCGAGTACCTGAAAATTTCACCTAATGGCTTGGAGGTATTTAGTTCATCATTCGTAGAACTGTCAGCCGATTTATTTTTGACTGAACGTCGTCTTTGTTTTAGGCACGCTGCGATGCTTATTCCTTCGAGAGTGTACGCTGTACGTTTCAAGTCGATTCCGGCGTTTGGTATTACGAAACGCTCATTATAACTACAGGAGTGATGCAGATCGGTTGGGCTACCAAAGACAGTACATTTTTGAATCATGTGAGAGTTTAAGAGCATCTTCCCTATCTGTCCGAGACGTACGCGGCAACTTAGGAATCTCTGGGTTTCAGGAAGGTTATGGGATAGGCGATGACGAATTCTCCTTGGCGTATGACGGCTGCAGACGACTGATTTGGCACAGCGCGAGGAGTGAAAAGTATCAGGAAAGACCGTGCTGGAAGGCAGGCGATGTTTTGGGCTGTTTGTTGGATTTGAAGAAACCTGAAATAATATTTTCATTGAATGGAATTCCGTTAAAGCCATGCGTCCAGGTTTTTAAGACCGCAAAGTGCGAATATTGTCTCTGAACGATTTTAACACTTTTAAGAAAGCATTTAGCTTATTGACGGTTTTAACTTTTTCCGTAGGTCTGGATTCTTTGCGGCTGCCAGTTTTATGTCATTTCAGCAATGCCTCTTTAATTTCGGAAATGTACCATTCAAGTATCCGCCGACGGACAGGGAATATCAAAAGTTCAATGACTACGCGACTTTAAATCCAGAGGATAAAATTGTTCTTCCGAGGCACATATATCTGGACCAGCTGAGGAAACTGAGTGTTAGAGAGGACTCCTGCACTCTTTGCTTCGACCGGAAGGCTTCCGTAAGACTGCTTCCTTGTGATCATCGGTGAGATTAAGAATAATCTGTAAATTCCGCGAAATGGCTGCACCTGGAGTCGCGTGGCAATGAAGTTTTTCTTTGTTTTTCAGAGGATTTTGCCCTACGTGCTCTAAGCAGTTGATCGAGTGTCCAATGTGCAGAGCTACGATCGAGGAAGTCGCCCTAGACAACACATGACACGCATCGGGAAAATTAGCATTTATCAATCTAATTCCTTTCGTTTACCTACCTTTCGCAGTTTCTGACAGGTATCACATGGTAATCATTAATCTAATGCCTTATCACTCAAGCTGTACAGAGAATACAGATGAATTATTACGTGCATTTCCTTTTCCTTGCAATACAGTATTTGCGTAGAAAATAATTGGGAATGTGCGAGTTATTTTTCGAAAGTCAGACCGACCCGACATATTTTAATACTTTGGGGTTTCATGACTAATCAGAATATAGTACTTTTGATTCTACACATTATACGTTGAATTTTGGCGCATATCGCCTTGTAAAACATAACCTGTAGAATAAATATTAAGTTTACACACACACACACACACACACACAAGTAATAGAATGTATACGTACATGCATATATCATGTACAGAACTATGCAGCCATAGACGCGCCGCTCACATTTGACATCTGTCATGCAATTGATTTTCTTGATCACCGTTTGGCAACATACTGCGGCACGAAGACGGGCCAAGGTTTAGTTGCTCGTCCACTGCAACATTCCATTTGTCAACTATCATATCGGCTTCGCGCGATAGTTCTCAAATTCGACCGGTGAGTTTCGGTTGAACAGTCTTGTACATGTACATGTATATATTATATTCTGGGAGAATATAAAAGAAATCTAATATTTTATCGTCGAAGCATTATTGCATTTCCTTACACTCCCCCTTCAGTTCATTCATTCTATGTATATTTGAACGTTTCAAGCAGGCGAACGCGACTAACTTCTCTCCTGACTTTGATCCGTTCATGGCAATAGGAAGTTTCGAAAACTTTCTAACTTTTTCATTCTCTGATAATCCTGGATTGAATTCTACATCACATTACTTCAGGTTTCAAAATAAATATTTAAATAGAATTTATAACGGATAAGTATGTGCAGAAAGGCCGGGAAAGATAATAGGAAAAAAAAAGAACGGTCTAAGAGACAAACAGTAAATCGATCTGGTATGATTTCGATTTATACAATACAAACGTGTATCGACGCACCTATCGACTCTGCACATCGATCAATTTACAGTTGTTGACGATTGCGAGTCGATTGGCTGGGCAGAAGTTGAGTCGCGTGGCCGCGAGGGTCGCGGTAGTTTGTTGCAAGATGGCGGGTGAGTGAGTGCCTGTGGATGGGACGAGGCTGCTCAAAAACACGAGGGATTTTCCGCTAACCCATGGTGTTTGTGGGTTTCAGATATATCCTACCTCCAGAATGACGACCTGGATGATTCAGACGAGGGTGAGTCTCAAGGCTTATCGCATTTTTTCGGGGTTGTTCGAGTTCGGGAGGGGGCGGTCGGCATGGTGGGTCTCAACACCGAGGCATGCCAGTCTTCTGGTGTGCGGATTGCGTCGTGCGTGATGCGTATTGCGTATTGCGTATTGCGTGTTGCGTATTGCGTGTTGCGTATTGCGTATTACTCGAATGCCTCGTGGTCTTCGGTGAACCGTGAGCAGAAGCGTGAGTCTGAGTTTTCACTAGTTGGCAAGGTTAGGTATCCCCGGCGACGACGCTGTCGCACTTCTCGAGGAGGCCGATTACCTCCTCGGTGGGTGTCACGCCGTGGCTCGCTCCCGAGGCGTGTGTCACGCCGTGATTCTCACATGCGCGAGCGCTCCAAATCCTCCTACTATACATATAATAGACACGAGAGCACTGATGGCGTTTCATCGGCGGCCAGGAGGCGCCACTGCTCGTCGCACATTTACCTTCGTGTTTACTTCGCATACCGCAAAATAGAACAAAAAACCTTGTGCTTTCCTTTTTTCTCATTTACTCATCGTGTCAAAGTGATATCCGCACTCGTTCAATTCTCCTCTGTTCCTTGCCACACAGACCCAGCTGTTTCTTTCGGTTTATTCCATTTTGTTATTGAATGTCTACTGCACTTTCTCGAATCAACTGAACGGGCGACTCAAAGATTCGCTGAACGTCTGCAGTCTTTAGGATCCAGTGCCCAAACAACCCTTGAAACGATTAATTGTTCAAATCGAACACGACGTTCAATCGAAGGTGTGCGTTCTTGCGCTATATGCTTGTTCCTTTCTGTACGTGTCTCGTTGCAGTTTGACAGAGTAAGCCCACTAGTCAGCACACACATAGAATTTGGGGATAAAGACGAAGGTAGAAATTTCCTTTATTTGAAAAACATAGTGGAGCTGGAAAAGGGACGCAAATTGGTGACAACACTGCAGCTCCAAGTGTGTCATTTCCTATCCTTTCTATGGTAGTCACTTTTTACATACTCACAAGCGTGCCATTATTTCTACATAATCCAACGTAAAAATAATACATATTTTTAAGTTTATAAAAAATGAAGTACCATAGAAAGGATAGGAAATAAGAAGCTTGGATATACAGTGAAGTGTCGAGTGGCGGCATCTCACTGCTGCGAGGCTCACGTTCTCTTGCACGAGGGTTGCTGATCTCCTCGTCACCCCTGCTCGCTGGTGCCATCTGCCGTTATGGCCGTTCAGTACCGAGAACCCTCCCCGATTCCCGAGTTACATGCGGTCAAAGTGAATCTGCTCCGAGGCTGCTGAACTGCCGCTTGGAGAATCAGTGTGAGGTCGCGGTCAGGGCTGAAAATTAAGCGAATGTCGGATGCGCGCAGCTCTAGTATTTTCAACACACGTAATAGAAGTTTCGTTCCGGTTCAGCATCCGCTCTCGACACGCGGAATGCACGCGGGTTCTTATCTAGGTACGCGGTCGCTTGATATGCGATAAAACTTCTAGGTACCCAATGACGCAATTATTTTTCCCTCATACTCCTCCTCATCCCTCCTCACCTTTTCATTTTATACCGAAAACATTTATTTCCTCCCCGATTCCGCGAGCCTCAGGCGTTCATACTGCTATTCCCGACATCGCTGGGATTGCTGGGAGTCCGTAGCTGCTCCTAGCTCTCTTTATCTAACATTCCGGAGGCCGGTTATCAACTCGGCTAGCTTGTTCTCTAAACGGCGGCGTAGTTGGCGATCCTCTCGATTCGAGCGTTCAAATACGATCCTCTATCTCTTGAAGGTTTCGTGGCTTTTCCTCCGACAGGCCAAAGGCGTCGTGACCAGGTTGCTCGGAAAGGACTTTTTCGAAAAATTTAAATAACTTTCCGCGTAAGTACGACAAGTGGTACGGGAGGCGATGCGCGATCAATGGGCAACAAAGCTAGGGGGGAGGAGGGCGAGGAGGTGGAGGGGCTGAGGGGTTGAGGGACGGAGAGAAAAGAGAAGAGTGTGGCGGGTCCGTGGAGGAATGTGCTTCTGTCCCTGTATAACCATATTGGCTGAACTATCATTGACAATCATGAAAATATCTGAAGATCGACACGCGTCTGGTTTAGTTGATTAATTGCATCGGGCAAGAATCTGCGTGGCTTCTTAGCAAGAAGATCGTTTAATATTTTCTCACGTATTCTGTTTTGGCTGTGTCTCTCGATCGATTGCGCGCATTAGGGTTTGTACCACCTATAAAGGTTAAAAGGCGGAGGCCTTAATAAAACAGAAGAAACGATCGCCGAGACGGTAATAGCTACGCACGCGGTCACACAATTCGAGTTTAGAGATTCTCAGCGACTTTGATCCTTTTCACGTCTCCAGGATGTTTCTAGCTCAGGCGTGTCCTGAGAGTCTTGCTAGAAACGTGGAAGCACGCAGCATGACACACGGCTGCCTGATTCATCTTATTAATCTGATTCATACGCGCATTCATTCACTTGACTTAACTCGAGTCACTCATGGCCGAATTCTTCCAACGGAAGTCACTCGAATCGACCAGCGAGTCATTCGAAAAGATGCTGTTTTCTTTGTGATTCTCATGACGCATTCGGCTGTTTTATCGGAAACGATGCTTATTCCTCAGCGATTGAGCCGGCATCTCTTTCTTGCAAAGCGCCTCCTTGATAGCTAGCACGAGTCGGAGTGATCGATCACGCGGACGCCCGGGGCATCGCGAATATACAAGTATCCTTCTAACGAGGTCCTCCTCCATTTCATTGGGAAGACGAAGCCATTTTTCAGACTTAGGGAGCGAAAAGCGAGGATCGAATGGAGAAGAATCGAAGGACGGGCCGGGGGGGGGGGGGGGGGAGCTGTTACAATTAATTCGCTAAGGCGGCGACTTGTCGATCTCTGACTTTTCTTCTTTTTTTTTCCTCTTTCGTCCATTCGTGTACTCCTAATTTTTGACGATTCTTCGGAGGCCTCGTGGACAAGACGGAAGTTACAATTGTAGTTGGAATTGGACTAGGGTTGTGCAGATTGCCAGTCGGGGAGTTTGCGAAGGCCTCATCCGGCCGGGGCCTTTCTGGATGCCCGCGAATCGCTACTCGCCAATTGGAGAATCCAGCTGCAACATCAGAGCCGATCAAACGGCCAGTCGGTCATCGAGGACGAGTGATTCGTCAAATTTATTTTTGACTCTTCGATTGGACTTTAGAGAATCGATATTGATTAGGTCGGGGAGACGAGTCACTAAGAAATGCAAGAAGACACGCGGTTCGGAAGGTTGGACTGGTAATTGTAGGTCTTTCTCCTTTGTGTATCTAACGGTGGGTCGAAGGTGGCCGTGGCGATTAAGGGGATGGCAGTACAAACGTCGATACTCCAGATTAATATGGAAGCGGAGGTCGGCTGGCGGCTGCCGGCTGATGATCTTCGCTTGCGCTTCCCAGGATGTTGCTCGAAGTCGCCGAGTCGCGCTTCTCACTCCGTGTAATACCGGCTTCGGCCGACTATACTACAGAGAAACTTTAATTTCTTGGCATTGTCAGGAGTTCCTTGCCCTTTCAGCCTCTTCAGTTCGGTGGTCTGTTTTTGATAGGAGGCCACGTCGTCTAGACACTGGGGTTGCCCTGCCTTTTATAATCTCAACGAAATGCATCCCTCGTCGAGAAATACCGGTTTTTTTTCAGCGACCCTCCACATTACATTAAAATGATTTATTCTCCTTATTAAATTCACATTCGACTCTCACCGCCACTGCGCGTCGCGACGCGCTCTCGGCGGTTAACGTCCAAGGATCTCCCTTTTGGCCGCCGCCTCCTCCGCCACTACCGCCACTACCACCACCACCGGTCTCCTTCCTAGCTCGTTCTTATTATTTGCTTGCTGTCGGTTCGTTTTGTTCTTTTGCTCTATTGTTCTTCTTATCGGGTCTCTGTCTCTTCTTCGCACCCTCGGATCCGTCACAAGGGTAAGTGACCTGGAGAGAGAGAATGAGACAGAGCGGGGCGGGTGGGGGTATGGCAGCAAGAGAACTCAGATCATCGATAGTCATTTGGTTCCTCGATCAGGAAGGACGAGGGACAAAATCGGCATGACAGGTTGGGAATGGCTGGGGAACTCCTGTGCGACCAGGTGAGGTGTCAACTTTGCACCACCATAGGAGAACGAGGAGTCAAGGCTGGTAAGCCGAGACGTCATTTACAACAGTTTGTCAATGGCATAACATGGGCGTAACGTTATCTCCTCGAAGAGCATTGTTGTGGCCAGCCGGCTGCTGGCGCCGCCTGCTGAGCTCTCGCCTGAGCGTTCGCTCGATTATTACATGGAATTCCTCGGATGCCACCGAGACTCCTCTGGCCCCTCCGCCCCTTCTGTCCTCGTCCATGCATTATGGAGGAAGCCTCAACGTCGTCAACCTCGTTCAACTCTTGAACCAGACCTCCAGACCTTAAAGCAACTCTTGTTGCAATAACAGGCTGTAACGTCGAACCCCTTTTTCCTTCCTTTACTTTCCTCGCAGACTCACTTGGAGATGCAAGTTTGTCCACGAGTCGCCAGAAGGGTCGCATCCCTCAAGGCAAACTGTGCACCGAGAGTCGGTGCGACGCAGCTGCTTGCCTGTGCCGCAAGACCAAAGAAATACTGCCATGAGCGTCACTCTGTGGGGCGGGGTGAGGGGGAAGACTGTCGGCCGGCGATATGTAGTACAATCATTCCTCGTAAGCCAGCAGCTCCACTAGTGGAGCCATTCATAAAGAGAAGAGCGTGACGAACGAGTAATGAGAAAGGAGTGCGAGCAGCCAACGTGAGGAGCACCGCCCCCCCCCACCTCCCCCCACTCTTGCGCGTATTGGAAAATTCTAACTTGGCGATGACAAATACGCGCTCTGCGAGTCACTGTGTCCAGGTACAAATAAACGTCCTCGACGCTTTTCTCTCTTCCGCGAAGGAGATTCGCGTTGGACGTCGTCAGCGACTTCGTAAAGTCGCAGCACGTCGGACGCTATCGAGTGACGTCAGGCATCGCGACGGCATGGTAGCCAGGCAAATTTGCGACGTAGAATCGCGCGCCGCGCTGAGTCTCGAAAGCCCGCGGAGAGTTAGTTTCCGTGTTCTTCCTGCCCCCTACTCTTCTTTCTTTCTGGAAATATCATTCCCTAATTAGGGCCATAATAAAGTAAAGCCAAAAAAGGGGGGGGGGGGGAGAAAGAGAGAGGGGGAGGGGGTAGGAGAGAGAGGGAGAGAGAGAGAGAGAGAGAGAGAG
>JARQSV010000295.1:449523-463320 GCA_030142285.1 Calameuta idolon | reverse complement strand
GAGACGGAGACGGAGACGGAGACGGAGACGGAGACGGAGACGGAGACGGAGACGGAGACGGAGACGGAGACGGAGAGCAGCAAGATACGAATGGTGAGTGAGGGCTATCTGACGCACTGGGTCACCGACTGATATCTCTCGACAAAGCTTGTGTTTCTCCAATTTTCTGATAACCATTGAATCTACTGTACACAAACACTTCCGTTGCTATCGGCGCCCTAAGTCAGCGTTAAGCCTGGCCGACGTCGGTCTGCTCTTCTCCTCGTAACACCATTTTCATTCATGGAAACTACAGTCGTTGGCAGAGAAACGAAACCCACCAGAGGGATAACGGACGCTGCTGCGATTGCGCTATCGATCGGATGCTGTTATCACCACTGGTTGTTTTACTCCCTCTTACTCAATCTCACCCCCCCCCCCCCCCAACATGCCTATCTTAATTTTCATTTTCATTTTCCTCATTTCTTTTTTCGCTCGTTATATCAGAATCAGATTCGTGAATTTTCGTGCAGGACAGAGACACTCGGTTAGTCATTGCGTTTGGAGGAAGAGAGAGAGAGAGAGAGAACAACTCCCCCTTGTTAGAGTTTCCTCCCGCTAGAGAGTAAGAAAGGCCCCAGGTTCTCTCAGTCGGTCGAGCAGCGAAGCCCTCCGGTTCTGTGCCTGGACGGCACGAGGGAAATTTTTCATTAAGCCGTTCTTCTACCTGGCGCCCGCGCCTCCTCCTAATCTCGCCACTCGAACAACCTGACTCTATGCCGCATCTATGAATGGGATTCTTTACGTCCCGTTCACACGCACACAATGACGCACTCACGCACACAGACCCACGGACGCACGCTACAAGCGAGCTTCCCGACTCTGGCCCCATTCGCTTCTGTCTTCCCCTTCCCACCCACCCACTTCTCCCTTCCTCTCCTCCCGCCTCTACCTACGAGTACCTTTATGCATTCCAGCCTAATCCGACTTTCCTCATCCCACTTCACCACTTGACCACTTGACTAATTGACCACGGCATCCAACGAAACTCAAGCAAAAATTACACTTGTTTCATCTACAGTTATTTTCTCTTTTTTTTTCCTTTCCGTCCTCCGAAGTCTCCCACCCTGATCCCGGAACATTTACGCAGTTACGGAGATTCTCTTAATTATCCGGAGGAATCCCGCGGAGCTCCATCGATGATGTGGTAAAGGTCAATGACAAAAGTTTCATTCGATAGGCTAAACTCGAGTGAATTCGGCAGGATGGGCAATGTATAGCGATAGGAATCAAGAGGTCCCCGTATTCATTGAGATTTTACGGTTTTATCGCTCGACCACTTCCTTATCGGGCGCTAGGTATACCATAATTGCTCCTTCCGCAAAATCGAGATTGCCTGACCGCTTCCCACGCATAACACCGTTTACTAAAGTTTTTCCCGCAGACCCTCACACTCGCATGGCTCTTGTTTCGTGTATTAATTCGCCACCTGTTTCTTTGTTTTTCAGGTAAGTCAATCGGACCGCAGCGCGTGAAAGTAACGATCCACGTCCAAGAGCCATAACTGTGCGTGAGTAGTTGAATAGTTTTGACGTCTGTCGCGTTTTCGACTTTTCTGAGCTTGCTCGGAATTCGGAACGGGTCGCACCTCGCCCGGACGCATCGAGTCGTTGGCTCTTGACGCAGAAATGCCGAAAAAAACTGCTTGTCATCGAAGAGAGTGTCCAGAGGAATTTAAGAGAAGGAGTAGTGGAGATTGCAGTATCTTTCCTCTCCGAGGAGGCAGAGCGGCGGGTTGTCCTGAGGGGCGGCACGCAGGGGGTTACGTAGGAATTATATATCATGGGAAGGGAAGCAATTATTGGGATGATGGATGGCCTCGGGGCGCCGCTGCAGCGCTTATAACCAAAGTTCTTTTCCTTCTCGCCTCCTCGCCTCACCAACCATTTCCACGTTCTCTTCCGTTCTCTTGCGCATCTACCTTCACAGCTACCCTCTGTTCCCGTCGTCTACCTTCTTTCAACGCTACTCTTGTTTTTCACCTTCCGCTTCCCGGTCTCATTCGCACCTCTCAGTGCTATGATGATCCACCTTCAGAAAAGAGTGTCCCGATCCAAATAGTCTAATCCGGGAATTCAAATAGTCCGGGAATAGTTTAGAACCTTTTTTTTTTGGAAACTCTTGAAAGCCTCGCGGAAATTTATGAAGAAATTGAAATTGCTTTGGCATTAATAGATATTTGTGGATTGAAAGTTCGAGCAGTTTGCAAAGTTACTGACGCCATCAATGATTATCGATGAGCGAGCTGGAAGGTGCAGCTGGCACAGATAGAACGATGGTCCTGGAAACGAAGATGGGAGCATAGAGACTGGACGCTGCGAACGTATGAAAACAAATTACGAGGCGGCGCCTGTTTGTTGTGTCCGAAAGAGAAAGAACGAATGAAGAGAGAGAGGGGGGGGGGGAGAGGGAGAGGAAAAGAGAGAGGGGGGAGGGAGAGGGAGAGAGAGAGAGAAGGAGAAAAAATGGGGATGGAATCCAGTCTCCTCCCTTGATGGTTCTCTCGTTTGTTGAGCTGTTGGACCCGATCATTTGGTCGATGCATATACGCCTGTGGTAGAGCCGAACGATGCCCGGAGAATTTAAAGGAAGACACAGGTAGGGCCTCGAATGTGCATTCCATTCCATCCCTCTCCATTCCCTTTGGACGTCTTTCTATCGATCCCAGTCCCTTTCGCCGCGCGTGCGATCACCACCTTCCATATTCTCGACGGTTTCCTTCCTGCTTGGTTAATTCTTCTCGCAGTCCCATCCGCACCTCGAGAATCGAGAAATTCATACCAGGGCAAATTCGCCCGCACGGCGCATGGATCTGCCGCATCCTTTTTCTGCCGCTTTTTCTCTTCTTTTCTGGCTATTCTTCAAGAGTGCAGGCTAGCACGCAAGTGTCTACGCGAACTGCGTGAATGAACGAATGGCCGAGCAGCCGGCAACGAACTTCCCATCACTTTGCAATGCCCCGCTATCCATGTTCATCCCATACCTATCCATAGTCATCCATGGTCATCCGTGCGGTCATCCTGAAGCCCTAGGAGCCGCAGGATACCGATAGACAACGGAGCATCGAGGGTGCAAGAGTTCATTTGCGAAAAAGAATGATGCGTCTGATGCATCTTGCGCTGCGGGTGAGAACGATGAAGGAACGGTGGGGGGGTGAAGAGGGACTATTGATACCTAACCGCGGAAAGAGACCTAACGTCGAAGCGGATGGTCACAAGGGGTCGAGGACGTAGAACGATCTGACAAATCGTTGACGCTGCCTTCTTCCTAGCGAGCATCCCGTTTCTTTATTTTCATCTTTTTTTTCCATTTAATAGATTCCCATGATATTTTTTCTTATTACTATTTGTTAATGTATCTTGCACCGTCTTTGTTGTTTTGCTAGAAAGGAGCAAAAATTCTAGGCACGATAGAAGGGTTGCTTTGTCTCTCTCTTTTTCTCTCTTGACCCAAATAGTACAAACACGAAGCTCCCTGCGGCAAAAGACTATTGCTCGCGTCTATGCCTTCCATAAAGTTTTTCGGCTGCTTCCTTAAGGAATTGGTCAGACGCAAGGAGGATGCAGCAGCGAAGATGGTCGAATTGGTCAATTGATGCATTTTCGCTGCGCTCCGAAATTGGTGACTCAGAGCGGCTACAAGGAGGAGGAGGAGGAGGCGGCCCACAAGGTGCTATGATCTTCACATCGCGTTCTCTACAGCCAATTATCATATTGGCTCTGGGACCAGTTTTTCGTTCCCCTCTCCTTCTTGCTCTTTATCCTCTTTCGATTTCATTCTCTCTCCCTCTCGTCGTCTCGGCGCACCGCATAGCCTCCTCTCGCTTCCACCTGCCAGCATAATGCATCTTAAACGACGGCGCCTCCAAGATCAACGTCTGGACTTGACTCCTCGAAATTCTTTAATATAAATTAGATTCTTGAATGGGGGATCGCGGATTGTGACTTGGTGGCTGGTCGAGAGCTCGGGGGAATCTCGGCCCTACTGAACTATGGATTTACTTATCTATACCCCTCGGTACGGACGAACATTGCGTTGCTTTCGCAACTATAAATCCTTTTTACTACTAGATCTTTTACTTTTCCTTCTTCGTTTCCATCTCTTGAATCTCTGATCTCACCATCTTCAATAATTTCTCGATGTCAACTTGATAGTTACAAAAAGTCTATCGCCTCAAAAAATATTGATAACAAATTTTTGTCATGCAGGTCAACAAGTGATTCGTGCATGTGACTTCGTATTTACCCTTTGTATCCGCAAAACCCACAAAACGGTTTTGTGGACAAGAGATTTAAAAAGTGTATTTGATACATCCAACACTCCGTACGGAGACAGAGATAGATGGATAGGAAGGGGGAAGAGCAAGAGAGAAAAGGTCTTTATGCGGTAATGGCGCTAATGACCGGAACCGGAAAACGTTCTATACTTGGACAAATTTGATTCTTTGGAGATCTCGGTTGTACGAGTCACGGAAGGATTGATGGAGCGACGTGAAAAGATATTTTTAACGTAGTCAGTAACTTCAAACCATTACCGGGAGCTCGCAAAGAGAGAAGAAAGAGAGAAAGAAAGAAAGAGAAAGAGCGGCCGGAGGGCGAAGGAGTGTGGAGAAGCCCACAGGAGTCGGCCGGATACTCACACTTCCGGTCGCACACATGCTCGCGTTCTTTGCCCTGTATGACATTCGCGCGAACACACGACGCCAACTTTGGCCGCCGTCCGTTGTCCGTGGTTCACGCACACATCTTTATTCAGTCTCTCTCTCTCCCCCCCCCCCCCCTCTCTCTCGAGCTGCGCCTCGCCTTCCCTCGGCTCACCGCCGCGTCGCGTCGAGTCGCCCTGCTTGCCTCCTTTTTCCCTCTTCGTTATTCTGTGATACGTCTGACGTCACGCCGACGACAGCTACGCATCGCGCACTGCACGCACCATCGAGCGAGCGTCCTCACGCACACACGCCGTCCAGTCATTCACTGTGAGTCGCGTCTGCCGCTTTGGCCGCTTTCGGCGCCTACGACACTCACGACTCCTGCCATTCTGGACACAGGAATCTTTGGGACTTTGGTAATCCAAACCACTCAAAACATTTTATCTATGGATGAAATAGCCATCGATAACTAAACTGAACGCGTAATTCCGTGGGAGTGGAAAAGAGAGAAGCAAGACGACACCGAGGTTCCGTGCAACTTCCGGCGGTGCATCGATCCTGGCTGAAAGATTCTCGAATGCGACAAGGTTTGGATGCTGGACGCTTTTTACCAAGTTCACAGAGCGCTCGCAGTTTCTTTTTTACCGACCGCCGGTGGCGCTAGGCGGCAATCCGTGGAAGAAGGAAAGGAGGAGAAGGAGGACGAGGGGAAACTAGAGATAGAGGTGGCAGAGTCGGCGCGCGCATCCTGTACGTCCGGTACTTTATGAATGCGCGGCAACCGTATGTAGACAACTACGCGTACGTACGCTGGTAGCCTATATCTATTGAGCACGAGGGGGGCGGGAGGGGGGCGAGCGAGCCGAGGGCAAGGGTGAGGCCGAGGGCTTGGCGCAACGCGTAGTAAGCGCTCCCTCCGTACTCGACATGCGAGTGTGTAGGCTGGCTGCGTGCGTGAAACGTAGAGAGGGAGAGGGAGAGGGAGAGGGAGTCAGAGAGAGGGGGAGAGAATAGTGAGTGAGAGAGGACGGGGGCGGGGGGCGTAAAAGAAAGTGAGAAGTCAGAGAGACAGAGTAAACTCGTGACGCTCGTGACGCTCCCTGCCAGCCGGCTCTCACATACGGCGCATGCGCATCGCCGTAGTGCAATAATAATTGCACTCATTGACATTTTTCTCCGGTTCATTCACCGCTTCGGCGGGCAGCCAGTCGGCATGTCGTTCGATTCCTTTACTTGCCTTACGCATTACACAAGGCAACATTCTAGACACGCGTTTTATTTTTGTTTATTACTCAACATTTCTCTATTGTGAAATATGTGTCTATATGTATTTGCTTTTTGAACCTATCGGCCATGCATGGCTGCGTCAGTCGATTCTCTTCGTCAGATTTCTTTATTCATGAACAATTACTCTGGGCCTCCCATTACGATATCGAGCGATATCATCGTCTACGCGCACTGCTGCGATAGAAGTCTTGTGCTACGCGAGCAGGCCTGCTGAGCAATGCCGTCCCGCAACGATAATTACGCTCACGCAAGCGCTCATTGACATTTTTTCCTGGTCCATTCACCATTCCGAGGAAGACTGCCTGGTTGACTGACTGACTGGCTGCCTGGCTGACTGGCTGCGTTACTTTTGAACGGCGCCCAATCTGTTTGTGCATTCGGCTGACGGGACCGCACGGGGTCAAAGAAAAGAGAGAGAGAAAGAGAGAGAAGGGTTTGAACTCGACTCGAGACGCGAGTGCGCCGTGGGTCTCCTGGATGCGCCACGAGGAAAGGTGGGGCAACGTCGGGGAGGGGGGAAGGAATTTCCTGTTGTGAGCATCTTCGGATGCATCTGCTGCTCTTAAGTTCGCTGCCTACGGCCGCTGACTACGTAAACCCCAATTACTGTAAACGAGTTATGACGAGTCACCTCTCGTCGGACCTGCCGCACTTGCCTATATGTATATACCTAGAGCTACCTGGTCATCTATCCATGGATAGATGTCTACCTACACTACCTATACCTACTCAGCACACTACCTACCTACCTACCTAACTACCTACCTACCGTGCCTACTTAACCATCAATCTATCTAGCTATCTTTCGGAGCTTCACATTCTTCGAATCCTTCGCAGTCTCGAACGATTTGACAAGAGAATTGGCAAAAATGTAATGGGCTCGTAAAGAGAGAAGAGGGAGGGAGTTCACACCTTGTCTCCCAGTCGTCCGTCAGCGAACTAGCCGATTGTCGTCTGGCATCGCGTCATACGTATAGACTAATTAGTAATTAAGAATACGGTGCCGGCCGCTTATATCGGTTTGTGCGCATTCCGTCACGTTGTGTGTCTTTTTATAGGTAGGTGCGCCACGCGCAGTGCCGTACCTCGAGGTACAACACTCCCTTAACCATAGTTAGACTCGATCGATCAACCCGAGCGCTACGAGTTGACTCGGCTGAAAAGGCGAAATCCTCCTTCCGCTTTCACATTGTTCCTATTGCGCTACGGTGTATCCTTTACTCCCCTCCGTTTCTTTGCCTCGAATATATTTGATTGCCCGAAGAAGGGTGAAGGAGGAGAAGGAGGGGAGGCAACGTCGTGTAAGCTGCTGGCTGGCAAACAGTCGAAAACCGCAGAGGAGTTCCTGCGACTCCTGCATTCCTGATCGTCGGTTAAAAGTCTTGCTTGGTCAATCGTAGGAAGATCTTCGAAGTCGCAGGCCACTACGCGACACTACGGCACTGACCTTAATAACTCCATACGTTCCTTGCGTGGCTCGCGGATGACGATAGACAGGGTTTGCCGTCTCTGTCGTCTGCTAGGCAACACGCATATTAAGAGTATCGTGGCTCGCGCGCTCCTCTGCTCCTTCGCTCCCACGTGAGGATGGAATCCATGCTCCCTTCTCCTGGAGCACTCTCACTCCGCACCCCCCCCCCCCCCGTGCATCCCCCTAGTCGCTCATCTGGGGGTCCACTCGATCTCACAACGTAGGCAGTCGTGAGACTGGTTCGTGTCGAGGAACCGTTAATGAATCTTGCAGTTCTTCGACCGAATGACGACGCGCGGCTCGCGAGATCAGAAGGAAGCCGGAGAGGAAGTAGGGAGAGCAAAAATGACTTGGCAATTATTAAAAAGATTATAAGCGACTATACTACCATTGCGACTAGCGGAGCACGTAAAGAGACGCCGCGCACGGGTACTTTTCCAGTAGTACTTGCGCTCGCGCGTCGAAAACTCGGATTCGATGAGCTTTCGATAATTTAAACCATTTCTTGCCTGGCTTCCCCATTTCTCGTTCCTCACGCCCCGCAGCTCAAGCAGACTGCTGCACCCGCTGTACAAGGCATTGCTCCTACTGTGTAGGTGTCGTTGTCAATAGTAACTCCCGTGAAGACAAGCACCTTTGCTTAAAAGTAGAAGCTTGATGACGCAGATGGAGCGGGGAGGACGAGGAGTATCTGGGCGAGGGAAAAGGAGAGAAAGAAGGATAGAAGTGACTAGATAAGCGCGTCAAGGAAAAAGAGTAAGAAAGGGTCAATTCGGCGAACGTGGTAACCGAGGTAGCCGAGCGAAGAAGGATCCTGGATTCGAGCCATCCAGCTATCCAGACAGCGAGACAGCGAGACAGCGAGACTCGTCGTACCTACTACACAGACGTATTCCGAGGGTCTCTGTCAGAGTGCGCAGTTTTCGGCTCCCGAGAGGAGGACGGCCGATGCAGGTCTGTTCGCCGGCGACCGCCGGCTGCTTCTCGGAAGTAACGGGTCTGTTTTATCCCCCGTGAGCCCCCGCGCCTCCTCGCGCCTGTGTGCCGTCCGTGTGTCCCTGTGCGTGTGCCTGATTTCCGTGAGTGCGTTGCTGTGCGGCTGGCTGGCTGGCTGGCTGCCTGGCTGCCTGGCTGCCTGGCTGGATGGCTGGCTGGCTGTTTGGCTGACTAGCTAGCCGGCTGTTAGCTCGTGTTCGGGCTGCCGCCTTAACGCGAGCGGCGAGGAAGTGCCGAGGGACAGAGCGAGAGTGCGTGCGTGCGTGCGTGCGAGCGACGGAGTGAGCGCGCTGCGCAGTGCGCGTTGCGTCCGTGCTTGTACTTAGGGCGCGCGGAGCGCACTAGTGTGAGCGTGGCTTGGCACCGATCTTTCTCAGTGTAGGACGGACCGCGACGCGGTACAGTCGCGCGTACTATTGCGTCTCTCGTCTCGCGCGTGTGTCGATTCGACGCCTTTGGCTCTCGTCCCTTGACCCACAACCGCGTCGTGTACGTTATTCGCGATAACGTTGCACTTTTACAATTTCACCGTTCATAAAGAGGTGTTCAACGTGGTGTGTGTCGCATGATCCGGAAATACCGCGATACTTCTCCATCTTGCCTACCTCCTGGCTGCTGACAAAAACACGTGGGACGCTGACCCGACACCGGAAACGATGCGCGCCTCTGCACCTCTGAACTCGCACTGGAGGATGGAGGATGCGTTTTCGTCTTCACGGAGATTCCTGTTGTCGGTTAGACTTTCGCAAGAATGTTCGGAGACATCGTGCGTGCGAAACGTGTCGATTCGCTTGCGGTCACGACGCGCGTGGATGCTCCCTCCCGAGGTTTTGTGGACTTTTGCACAGATTTAAGAAAAAGTCGGGCAAGCAGTCAACTCGTTAAAGAAAAGATTATCCTCATTTCTGAATAATGACAATAATTCTAGAGTAACGGGAAGTGGAGCGTTTTGCTTGTTTCGATTGCTGCCTCTACGATACATCGTGTGCGGGGTGTGTTTTTCCCAGTGACCGCGCGCAACATCCGGTTCGCTATGAGAAAAGCAATCAGCCTCGCCTCTCTCGGCATCAACACCTGCTTCGCTTGTCGAGTCTCGAGAACGTGCAAGGGTGTGCATAGTGTGAGGATTCCCAATAAAGAATTAATTAGTGGAAAGTGCTGCTTCGAAGGTGTTAAAAAAAAGGATTTCGCGTGCCATCGCGAATCCGCTCGAAAAGCAAATTCTCCTGCGCCTCTTGCCGCAGCGCAACGTACGCGTAACGTTAACGTAACGTAAACGTAACGTAAGAGCGTTCTGGGCAAAAATTATACGAACCAGCGGCCGGGAAAACGAGACTCGTGAACTTGCTCCGAATTCGAAGAAGGGCCATGGTGAAAGCGCCCGAT
This sequence comes from Calameuta idolon, assembly GCA_030142285.1. Lineage (NCBI taxonomy): Eukaryota > Metazoa > Arthropoda > Insecta > Hymenoptera > Cephidae > Calameuta > Calameuta idolon. The sequence continues at coordinate 453,496 of JARQSV010000295.1, read as the reverse complement.
AGTGTGAAAGGCGCAAACGCAGAAGGGGGTTGGAAGACGCCGCCGTCGCCGCCGCCGAATCATTTGGCTGCCCAGATGAATCAAAGAAGTAACAACCAACCACCACGTCACTTTAGGCAGTAATTGGAGCATTCCTTGTGCCATTGGAGCAGTAATATAGCCCTTGTAGCGTGGTCACGCTGTACAACAGTGCGCTATAGTACTATAGACGCTTCCGGTCTGGCACAGGAAGCAAGACACACGTGTTCGCGCTCGTATGTGTGTTCCCATATTACATACTATACACACTACGCACTACACAGTACGTACTACGGCCGCTGCTTCCTCGGACTCGTGTGTTCCAATTTTACGCGAACTTCTCGTACGAACCGTTTGGACGTGTCGGCGAGCCGGAACCCAAGAAAAATCGAAGGATGCTCGTTACATGGAGATTCGACGAAGAGTGATGGAAATCAGAGTAACGATATGGAGATGCTCATGATTTCTGAAAGCATTTAATTGTTTTCCACGTGTCGACGGTGCTGACAGCGGCAATGGATACGAACTTTTCTCAAGGAGTATGTACTCATTTGCTTTTTGATATATTCATATTATTTTTAGAATGCCAACTCGGTCGTTCAAAGATCATTCGCTCTACTATTATTCGCACGGACGTAAAATCGTACCGTGTCAATCGGCTGCTGCGTCACACAAACTTGAAACCTTATTATGAATGAATTTTCGGAGCTACATTCATATTTCTCGGCGCTGCGTATACTCGACAGTGTCACTCAACCGCCAGCTGCATTCTTCGACTCTTCGTTCGGTGTTGACTGTCTCTCTCTTTCTGTACCTCCCCCTTTCTCTCCTTCAGCTGGCACCTTCCGTCTATTCATCTAAAATACATAAATGCTTCGAGACAGGAATCAGTTGACTACTTTTGAGACTACGAGATTATGAAGTAAAAACATCGCGGAATTAGTAGTAGGGTGTGGGAAGTGGTAGTGGTGGTAAGTGGGTGGTAAGTGATCCACCGATTATTGTACGACTCGGTTGAGCTTGAAAGTGAAAGGATTTCTGTTTAAAAAATCAACGGAACCTCCGACTCCTGCGTTAAGAGGGAACCGAAGTGGAGACGGGGACTCGCGAGGGAACAGTTGAGTCACGGTTGAGAACCCGTCTTCTCTCTCTCTTTTTCTCTCTTGTATTATGGTTTGGTGGGCCGTTTGGTAAGTCGTGAACGTGAACTGTAGGAGGCTGAGTTAAGGACAGGTACAGTGGAATGCCGTCTTCAACTCGACGCTCCGAGCGAGCTACGTGTTCCATATTTCTGCCTTCTGCCGGACGCTTCCTTTGCGTTTCGCCTGTAAATACGGCCTTCCCGATCACGATGGCCAATCATCGATCCCCTTTGCCTACTCGTCGCTCCTTTCGTATTTTCTTTCGACTGTTTAGTAGCTTCTGTCTATGTAAAAATGCGATAGCCGAATAAAACGCATTGAGATAGAAAAGAGAATCTCTCGTAGTGGGAGGTAGAGGGGGAGAGAAAGAGAGAGAAGGTTAATTTAAAGAAAGCGTGGGTTGTTGTAGTCATAGTCTCGCGGTCTCGTAGTAACGTAGTGTGTCGTAGTTGCGTAGCGACGCCGGCGTCGTCGAGCGCGGCAGGGCAAACGGTTCGAGCCCTGTGGAACACAGGCTGCGCGAGTATAGACCTCAAGTTCATCGCTCCCGCGCATGTGCAAACATACAGCGCATAACACAGCACACGAGGCATTCATGCTCTCTCGTGTTATTGTTGTCGGTTGTGCGTTAAGCCTTTACTCCCTTCGGCGGCCTCCCTTTCGCTTCCACTTCCCCTCACCAATTCCCCTCCACCTCCACCTCCACCTCCACCTCCACCTCCACCACTGCCCTACTACGTTCCTCTTCACCCTTGGCGTTTGTTGTCTCGCAGTTGCGGCAACGAGGGAGGTTACGACCAGGCACTGAACTCTCAAGGGAAGCAGCAGGAGGCGAGAAAGAAAGAAAGAGAGAGAGAAAATATAGGAACGAAGGAAGGATGAAAAGATGGCCGATTGCGCGAAGTAGTCGCCGTGGGTACACACTCGTTGTTGTCGAACAGTCAGGGCCGTGGGGCACGACAGAGCTTGAAAGACGAGGAGGGAGGAGGAGGAATCGTGCGAGGAGGGGCCCGTTGGCGCATCGGAATCGTGCGCGGGACCCGTTCCTTGTTTACGTCGAGGGCCGCTCGGGGCCTAGTAGAGTCCCGGGCAGCGTGAGAGCGGCGGGCGCCTCGACCGAAGCATTTAGTGCAGTGGGCGCTCCCCTCCCCGCCCCTCTCCTCTCCTCTCCTCTCCTCTCCTCTCCTCTCCTCTCCTCTCCTCTCCTCTCCTCTCCTCTCCCACCGCTCTCAGTCCCCATCCGACGCTTCTCCCCACTTGGCCCGACTCGCTCCCCTTGCTTCCCCGCTCCGCTCTATTCCTGGCCCTTAGTCCTCCTTCCTTCTGGCGAAGCATGCCTTGTCCTGCTCTGCTCTCCTGCCTCCCTCCCGCATACCCGGCTCTCTGGCGTCCCTTGGTCATGTCGGTGCGACGAGGACATTGAAAGATGAACGGGGGGTGCGGGGAGAGAGGGGCCTTCCGCTGCAATACCCAACGATGCCCAGCTCGATGCATCCCCTCCCCCTCCCCTCTCCGTTCGTCCCTTGCGGTGCGAGGGGACCGATGCCCGCCAAGAAGGACGGACGAGGCGTCTCGGTCGCTGGCCGCCATGACAGAGCGGAATGTATGAGAACGCAGAACTACTGATCCTCCGCGTCCCTGGCCCAGCTTCTTTCTTGAGCACCAGCACCGTCATCATCAGCAGCAGCAAAACTCTTTAATGTTTATCTCGATGCTCCGGGAGGAATCCGTCCTGTTGGCTGCGCCGATTTGCCTTTCAGTCCGCCGGCGAGTCACGAGCTGCCTCGAACAACAAATGGGTCGAGAATGCCAGTGCTTTCGCTGGGACTTATAAGAGAACCTGAGGCGAACTTGAAAGCGTGTAACGCGGTCTAATGACTAATTATGTGTAAACGAGTAAATTGCCTATAACCCCAAAGCAATAGCTTCAATGGACCTAGAAAGAGAGTGTTCTCGGACGACGTAAATTCAGAGACTGTGTCTCAAGTTGCGCAACTGTGGCGCAATAATTGATGCATTAATTTCGATGCAACGACGGGTCACAGGGTGCTCTCGAGATTTAGTTCTTTCGGTTTGCGCTTCTTCCTGTTTGGAAGGAAGCGCACGGCAGGTTCTTTGAACTCACCGGGAGGCCGGGGGACGCCAGGAGGCCGGGCAGGGTGCATCTCCCTTGCATTTGCTCTCGCTCGTCTTTCTTCTCATTTATCTTCGTTCTCCTTCGTCCCGTCCATTTTAAAGATGTTTCGCTGATCCTAAATCGGTGGATCCTCGTTAAAAGAATCAACAGGATCTACAGCGGATCAAAGAGACTCATCTGCACACCAGCGCACGATCGCGACATAACGACCGAGAATCTGACCTAACAGGGGGATAGACGTGTCGCGTGAATGAATAATTAAGGCTCGTGGGGTCTAGGCATTCATATGGCGCTTCAAGATCAAAAAACTAAATCGGCCTTTGACTAGAGTTTCGAATTTATCACGTATTTGGATATGAACGCCCTCGTGATAGGCAGCTTCTGGAAATTAGGGGGAACTCGTCATCCGTAAGGTCGGCATCCACTTTACCCGAATCCAGGAGCCCTCGAGTCCCAAGTCCCGAGTGCGCCTTTATCCTGCAACGGCTCTTCTCGTTGGGTCGTTGACTCTCCGTTTCTTCTTTCTTCGAATCCTGGGCCCGATCCCCGTCCCAGTCTCCCCCTCTTACACACTGCTTCGCTGCTGCCTTCTTCCTCGCTCGTCGGCTCTCCTTACCTTCCCCCCGTCTCTCTCTCTCTCTCTCTCTCTCTCTCTCTCTCTCTCTCTCTCTCTCTC
>JARQSV010000295.1:420628-431995 GCA_030142285.1 Calameuta idolon | reverse complement strand
GAGTGAGTGAGTGAGTGAGTGAGTGAGTGAGTGAGTGAGTGAGTGAGTGAGTGAGTGAGTGAGTGAGTGAGTGAGTGTGTGTGTGTGTGTGTGTGTGTGTGTGTGTGTGTGTGTGTGTGTTGTATTGTGTGTGTGTGTGTGTGTGTGTGTGTGTGTGTGTGTGTGTGTGTGTGTGTGTGTGTGTGTGTGTGTTGTGAATCTGTACGTATGTGGGTGTGGGTATGGGTGTGTGTGTGTTGTGTATCTGTACGTATGTGGGTGTGGGTATGGGTGTATGTGAGAGAGAGGGAGAGGATACGTCAAAATGGAGAAGAGTTGTAAAGGATGATGATAATAGTGGTGGTCGTGGTGGTGGCGGGTCAGTTTGGGACGTTATTAGAAAGACGCGAGGCTAACCCCGCTGTCAGTTCGACACGAGCAGCTTGAAGTTGGGCAAAGTTCAAAGTTCGCTCGGATATGAAACTGGCTAAAATATTAAATAATAGTGTTGAGGTTAACCTTGAGTGTGCATTTCATGTCGGTCTGCAGCTCATGAGCAAGATGGTGCCGCTCGTCGGAAGGGAGATCACCGAGAAACTCTTTCTCGACAGATTCGTGACCCTCTGCTCGGACAACGCCTTCTTCGTGAGGAAAGTCTGCGCCTCGAATATCGGTGAATTCTGCGCCGTCGTCTCCGAGGAGGTCGTCGAGAACGTACTCGTAAGTATTGCCGAGATATAATTAATTGATAATTGGTCCTGCCTCTCTAGTAGCGGGAATTGAGTCGCATTCTTTCTTTCAGCTTCCGAGGTTCGTCGCTCTCTGCAGGGACGATGTCTGGGGCGTGAGGAAGGCTTGCGCGGACGTTATTATGTCCGTCTCCTTTTATGTCTCCCTCCACCATCGACAGTTCACCCTCGCCCCGATATTCGCCACCCTCCTCAACGACGAATCCAGATGGGTCCGGACATCCGCCTTCCAAATCCTCGGACCGTTCATCTCAACCTTCGCCCAACAATTCACTGGTCTGACGTACAATCAGTATGGGGAACTGATATTCACCAATCAACAGGGTACCGAGCTCAGGTATAACGTGTATGTATGCATGATTTCATTCTGTTAACTTTTCTGATCTCGAGACGCGTCAGTTGCTTCATTCGCACGAGCAGACACGCCATTATTGAGGAGAGGCTGGAATTTAGCGGATCGCTCTAGTTTCGTGTGAAGATGTAGGACATTTGTCTTCGTGTCTTCGTTCCGGGCAGAGAGCAGCGGGTCGCTGTCGGGGGCCTCGTGTAAATTCGATTATTCCTTATAATCGTAGATGCAAATTCCAAATTCAATCGCAGCAATGCTGCATCTGAGACACGTGCCTGTGCTTGTGCTTGCGCCTGAGCCTGAGCCTGAGCCTGAGCCTGTGCCAATGTAATAACGGTAGGTCGCGATGCTTAGGTTGGTGTTTCGTTGAAGTAGATAAAGCAGAGCGCACCTTTTATCGTCCCGTCTCGTTTCGTTACGTCTATCCTTATCGTTGTTTTTCTTGAAGCAGGAGAGTCTGCGAGACAGAATCGGAACGCGCGATAAGAAAGAACTCTGCGGTTCAGAGAAACGATGACAGGTTGGTCGCTGGCGAGAGAAAACCGGAAGTCAGTTTGAACGTGTTTAACGTGAGATACGTCTTTGGTCTGTTTCTGTTTTTTTCAGAATATCATATTCAGGCTCCTCCGAAGTGTCCTTTAACAAATCCGTGATATACACCGAAATGCTGAATCAACCGTACAACGAGGACGAGGACGAGTCTCGTGATAACGTCCGGCAAACTGTGATAATACAAAGCAAGTCCAATCCTGCCAATGAGTCAACTGCCAGCAATGTAAATAAGGAAAACGAGCCAGTGCAGGACACTAGCAGCACCGCCAATGAGGAACCCAGTGGGAATGAGATTAAGCAGGAGAAGTCGAACGAGGCCGAAACCCTCGACGATGTCGACAAGTTCAACCCATTCCTCTATTATTATATATCGCCCGATCTGCCACTCGATCAGAAACTCGTCGGCATTGAGTCCTCCACTAGTAAATCTCTGGATAATTTCGAGGCTACCCGGGAGAACGCAGCCTCGAACGCAAATAACGAGTTTCATTCAAACGTTTCCATTTCCGAAGGGACTAATAAGAATACGGAGACTCTTTTAAATTATGAGAATAAGAATGAGAATCAGCGTGAAGATGAGCGCGAAGACGAGAAGGAAGACGAAAATGAAAATGAAAATGAAAATGAAAATGAAAATGATACCGGAAATAGTTTCGTAAGTATACAGAATACGTCAGAACTGTTGAACGACACGGTAAGCGTGAGCAACGTCTCCGTGGAAAAGAACGGTACGTGGCTGAACGAGAAGGGCGAGAGGATTACTTCAGGAAACTTCACTTATCAGAGCATCGTACCCCAAGTGCTGATTGACTACTTCGTTTCGATGAGCGAACCCAATCAGATGATCGAGGTTGGCGCCGAGATTCCCCATCACTGTGCCTTCAGTTTCCCGGCAGTGGCCCTGACCCTCGGCAAGAAGAACTGGCCGCTCCTGAAGAACGCTTACCAGGGTCTAGCTAGCGCGATGCAGTGGAAGGTCAGGCGCACCTTGGCCTCCAGCATTCATGAGATCGCTATGATCCTCGGGGAGGATCTTGCATCAAGAGATCTCGTGCCGATTTACGATGGCTTCATAAAGGACCTCGACGAGGTCAGAATAGGCGCCCTAAAGCACCTAGCGACTTTCCTAAAGGTTCTTGGTCCGATCGAACGATACGAATACTTGCCGAGGCTCAACGATTTTCTCGTGACAGACAACGAGTGGAACTGGAGATTTCGAGAGGAGCTTGCTACTCAGCTGCTGGAGGCTGTGACTCTTTACAGTCCTCTCCACGTATCAAGACACATCGCTCCGCTTTCGGTTCATCTTCTGGTCGACAAGATTGCCGCTGTCAGACACGTGGCACTTGCTTTGGTAAGAATTCAGACCTTTTCATCCTTGTTTCTCGCAGACGTTCGAGTTGGCAGTATCCACAGGTCTCTATGCAATTCCTTCTTTCCGCAGGTCACTCAAATAATCTCTCATCTGGCTGCTGAGGAAGCCCTGGTGACTGCTCTGATTCGGGAACTGGGGGATATGTTGGCCGCTCATTCCGATAAATGGACGCGCAGGCAAACGTATGCTCTTCTGTGTTCTCATCTGATCAGTAGCGGAGCGATTACCGGCGAGAGATTCGCCAGGGAGATGTTACCCTTCCTGCTGAATCTCTCCTGGGACAGGGTGCCAAACGTCAGATTGGCCGTGGCGAGGACTTTGGCCAGGAACGTGGCGACTATGAGTCGTAAGTTAGGATACTTTTCCTTTTTTTTTTTTTTTTTTTCAAAATCTCGAGAAGCACGGCATTACGATTGATAGACTTTGGGGAATTTTCAGCTGAATGGCTGGGCGCCGAACAGGCCGAAGAAGTGGAGAAGAAGCTGAAGGAAATGCAAAAGGACCTCGACCGCGACGTCAGGGAGTTGGCAAGCTTGACAAGAGGTCAATAGCACTCGGATAAGGGGACGATCCCCTACCTAGGTTGGGCCCGACATTTGCCAGGACTTCTTGCGTAACACCCGATGCAACTAGTGGCAACGTGCTTTGGTCTTTGCGAAATCGAATACTGCCGACTTCCTGAAAGAGGATAGCGAATTCGCTGAACGGCTGTACGATTGAAAGTTATCGATCGATACGACGTCACTCTCCCACTCCCACTCCCATTCCCACTCCTCAAGGCTCGCAACGCGCTGTCCTTCGTCCAGCCTCCCTCGCTCCTAGCCATCATTCTTCTTCCCTTGAAAACTCTTTCCCGACCGTCCTTCACGTATCTCCTACCACCGAGGATGCTGACGTTTCCAAAATAGTTTTACGCAGTGACTGAACAGTTTTTATTTGTACTTCTATCGGGCGTCTTAAGTAACAAAGTCGAGAATATCGCGAGGAATCTAACCCAACCGATGGAGTATAACTATATTCGTGTTTTTATAAAATCTGTTGTCGGGTCACAGTGTACTTTCGCAAGTTGGATATCGCGCCTATATCTTCCACTAGTCCGGCACGCTTACGGGGGGGGGGGGGGGGATATTTAAAAAGAGAAGAGCCAAAAAATGTTGTACCTAGTTGCAGTCTCGGGCGAACGACGAGCTGGAATGGCGATGCTGGCGCAAGCGACTCCGGAAGGAAGGAATCGTCCCCCGTTAGGCGTCGATCAAATATCAAGAGGACGAAATATGGATAAGCTCAAGTTTTACGCATATATATGTATACATATGTATATAGGCATATCATTATTTATACATATGTATATATGCATATGTAGATATACATATATATGTATATATACACTACTTACGACGTAGTAGATAACTAATGGGGATTTGTGTTACCGGTAGTCTGGAATGATTTTTGTGAGATAACTTTTAAGCATCCGAGAAAAAGATTTTGGAATTTTCGAGCGGCCGACACCGCGACAAGATCAAAAGACAGCGCTTACACTGCTCTCAAGTCAATCCGAACTTCGCTTTCTGACCCGTAGACTGTGAGGACACTACGCGGCCGATCCACAACGTTTCTCCTAAATGAGACCTTCTCAGGCTGAGATGATTTTTATTTAGAATTTAGATAGGAAGGCGCTTCGCCGTACGCCACGTTTTCAAAGACCCTTACAACACTTTATCCAAGATAGCAATCGCGAGAAAAAAAGACTCTTGTCGTATGCCAGCCACGATATACACGCGCATGCATATACATTCGTACGTACATAAGAATAATTGCATACTTGCATGCAAAGGGTGGATAATGTCGTACACCTAAATTTCATAATTTTTAAGTATATCTTGTACCAATCGTTGGTTTTACTACTATTACTACTACTGCGCCAATTTTTGTAATAATATTAAGTAAGTAACGATAAGGACGTCGTGCGGCGGAAAGAAAGTGTTGGGCACTGCTGTATAAATAATGTACAATACGAAACTAGGAAACGAACACGCAAACACGCGCGCGCACACGCAAAAGCGAAACTCGTAAACACACTCTATATTGCAGAAGACACGCTCACGCAGTCGTAAAAAAAAATTAAAGGGAAAAGAATGATGTGGCTACATTTGGATATTTAGACATTGACCAGCAGAACCATTTATAATACCGTATGTCACCTGCAACTATCAATTATAAATACTAATATCTACTAGCTACTTACTGCGTTACCACCATCCTCGATAACCGGAAACAATGATTCATACGATAATTGCTAATGCGTTGCTGAAGCGGAGCGATCATTCAGGCGAGATATACACAGTTCATTTACATATTTCCTTTTTTTTTCTTCCGTTCCCATTTCTTTTCCTGCCCCTTATTCCGCGCACAGGGCTCTGTTGTGAATATTGCAAGTGGTATCCTTCGAAACTACTCTGTATTATATATATTATGTATTTGGAAATGAACCTAGGAACGAAATAAACTTCAAGCAATTTGTTACACGATTTCGATGAGCGTCTCGTAAATAGCGGCGGCGGCCATTGCGACGCCGGCTGCCTCGTGATTCTCGCGTGCCTGTCGCTCACTTTCTTTCCTGAATTCCCGATCTCATTCTTCCATTGTAGCTCGAATCGTCATCTCCGTCCCAGATGAATCCAAAAACCTTTACTAGTAGAAGCACGTGAGGAATTCCACCATTGTGTACTCACCCTAAATACCGAGATGATTAATTGACAGCACTAGGCGCCTTTTCCAATTTCCTCGAATGCTGGCGCTGTTCCGCTCCACTCGATTCTCCTGATTATTTTTTTTATTCCCGCGAAACAATTATGACTCGCATTCGCAATTTTCTCTTCTAGATTTGGCGACTCTTCGAAGTCCGCGATTTCAGCGCGTAATTTCGCAAAATTTCGCGATGGCGCTGGGGTTTCCAATCGACGCGTGATAAGCACAAGGCTCTTAATTACGCTTAACAAACATGTATTCCGCAGTACCTCCACTTTGTACCGAATTAAAGTCATAATAAACAGAGGAGACGAACGAACGAAATTTTACCGGCGAATTATTTTCTATCCTCTTCCTTCTCGCTTTTCTCCATTCTAGCAAATCAAAGAGTGAGAGACTTTGATAAAATCGTAAAATGTGTATATCTATCGTAATCTGAATACACGTTCGGCAATAAGATGACTTAATTAACGAGGCATTCTCCGGCGGTATTCTTAAAGGTAGATAAGATTCTAGCAAATGGCGCTCTTATATTACGTGTGTCCTTTCTCTGGGGAACCGAGGACTCGGAGAGACATGGGAATTCTCGCAGGACCTTCTCGAGGTCCTTTCAAAATATCCCAAGAAACTTGCCTGGTGAACAGGCTGGCAATTGGCAGGCCTTCTCCTCCATTTCAGTTTCAGCCGTGGTGCAGTCGTGAATGCAGTGTCGCCACCTGATTTGCCTCCCTTTGCCGCACGTGACACTGCAGCTGCTCCAGTCGGTCCATCTGTCCCACTTTCTATGGGACGTTCTCTCCCCTCGAGCTCTTCTCAACCCGTGACGACGAGCAGCAGCCATCGCCCTCATCGTCGTAGATCCTTCCAGGGACGTTCGATCCTTGTGAATCCTCCCAACGGAGTCGTGACGTACTTCCTGTTTCTGCGTCTCTTGGAATCCAACTTTCCCATTGGTCTTCGTTTCGCTGATGTTGCTCGCTGCGAGCATCGACTTCGGATGCATCAGGACTCTGGGTTTATCCTTGGGTTCCTCTTTGAGTTCATCCTTGAGGCTCGATGAGCCACTTGCCTTCTCGGGTTCTACCTTATTCCTACTTTCCGCACTTTGGTCGTCGTTACTCACGTAATTCTGTAACTCAGCCACCTTGGCCACCAACTTCTCGACCAACTCCTTAATTTGCTCTACCGACTTGGCAGCCCTTCCGGACCGCGAGCGCCTCCTTCGTTTGGCAAAGGACGCTTCATGTCTTGGTGCAGCATCGGGTTCGTAAATGTCCTCGTAGTACTGCAACTCTTCTATCTCCTTCGAGCGACGCTTCGACGTCTCTTCGGCGTCGTCTTCGTGCCTTTTAACGCGACGTCGTTCGTCTTCCGACTGATCGAGAATTGATTCGGATCTTTGAAGACGCCCGTCCCCCTCTTCCTCGAAGGATTCTTCTTCCCTTCGACCGTCGTGAGGCGAGATAGTCGATCGATCCTTCTTCAAGATCATCGCTGTCTTATCGTCCATGTTATCAGCTCGTCTCTTACGGAAATACATCTTCAAATTGTCCTTTACGGGGTCCATCTCGAAAGCAGAGTCGCTAGGATTTCTTTTTTCGATTTTTGGTTCAACCTGCAGATAATCATTCGTCAGTCCCAAGAGGAAATTTTGAACGTCACGCGAGTTCTGCATCAACCGATCTGGAACGTTCCGTAAAAATCTTCTTTCCTTTTTCTTGGCATCGCTTTTCTTATTGTGCTTGCTCTTCTTTTTTTTCTTTTTGTACGTTGATGCAAGACTAAGATATGGCGTTCGTCGCTTTTTTCCTCGTTTACCAATCGCCCAATTTCCTTGAAGCTGCAACGGAGAAGCACGAGCCAGCGAATTTCTCCCCAACGCATTGTAATCGACTTTCGAGAGCATTGATCCTATCACCTTATCATCCTCCGGATAAGAGTCCTCCAGTACTTCGTGAGAACTCGAACGATTCCCTAAGAAATTATTACTCACTAGCATCTGCCTTCTCTTGCGTATAAATTCTACCATCCGCATCGGACTTTTCAAATGATTCATCACGTCTGGAAATACGTCGTTCAATGCATTCCGTGATTTAGCGAGATTTTCAGTATTTTTCAAATTAGAATTGCCTCGTTCGCTTTTCATAATTTCGTTAGCCGGAAGTACCGGTAGCCTCGATTTCGGGACGGGACCGACTTTCCTACTTTCGGACTGCACGGAAGAATCGATGGAGTTCAGGACAGTCGAGTGCGCGACTTTGTCACTGGATTCTCGATCCTGGTTAGGAAGATCATTGTAAGGCGATTCCGACCTAGTTGGAAATGAAAATGATAAATCATGCAGATGACTCGAATTCGAATGCAAATCTTCTCGAAGAGGATAATTCCCTTTCAATGATAGTTTATCTCGTTTCACTCGAAGATGATTAAATTCTTGTGAATTCTGTTCCGCGATGCTATCGACATCATTCAGGATTTCCGGACCAATGATGTTCAGTAGAGTCCTCTCTCGGCTACTGACGTTTCCTCCGTTACCCAAGTCCGGATGATCCTGCGAGATTGATCTCTTCGTGGAGCTACTACCTACCAGAAGTTCCAGTCGAGAGTGAACGATGCCGAAGAGTTCGTTGAGTTCTCTTTCGTAAGTTGAAACACTGGAGGAAGTGGAAGTCCTATCTGTACTCTGTTCCAGCGTAACTTTCGGCCAAGATGAGGTGGAAGGAGGGGCAGCGGTTGAATTATCGCGCGGCAATGGATTCCCTCTCCGAAGATTGTTTATAAATTCCGTGACATTCTCACTGGACGGACTTCCGGATGAACTCATTAAAATTATCGGTAACGCTAAAGTTTCCTTCATCTGGCTAAAGTTTCCAGCGACTTTCGTCGACCTCGATTTATCAACTACTGAATTTACTTTGTTCAGACTCGCGGAGACGGTCTGGAGCCTGGATGAACTTCCTCCCGGACTGAATCGTTTTTTTCTCAAATTTTGTCTTTCAGCGTGACTCACATTGACAGTCCTAACCTCCATTTTAAATCGCGTCGGCAACGATTCGGTAGATCCTGTTTCTAGATCCTGCCACGGAGAAAGCCGACGTGGTTGATGATCGGTTTGGATGCTCTGACGCTGCTTCCTCGGCTCCAGGCAGTCGACGCAGCCAAGACGGAGTGTCAGAAGGATGGTCCAGGCGCAGATGCGAAAGGACAATCTCACCATAACACAGAATCAAGGGGCTCTTGCGGATGATCCAGGAGCCGACGTGGAAATCTCATGGATCGCAGGAGAAATATCGATCGGTGGAGGTTGCTAAGATCGCGCATCGAGAAACGTCATTCGATCAGCCGTCACAACTACTACGCTCGGTCGCTCATCTTTGCTCTCTCGTTACGATTCGGTTATTCATTTTTTACTCTCATCTTTCTTTCGTCCTTTTTTTCCTTCCTTCTTTCTTTCTTTGGCATCCAGTGCTCCTAGTGCAAACCAAGTAGATTCGCTGAATGGAAAAACGACGCAGGTTCTCGGACTAAAAGCGATTGGCAGAATAAATTCTTGTAATCGACGATGAATTCTAAAATAAAAAAGAGATACGAAGAAAGAAATGCAACCGATTTTCATTCGGTTGGCAATTTTAGTTGAGTCTTTGTTTTTCGTTTCGAATATTCGACGCATCGCTTTTCGTATATCAAACAAACTGATTTATTGATCTGTCAGGTTTTCTCAATGTTGCATGTTTCAAATAAATATCGTTGTTGATTTTCTCTTCGAAAAGACAAAAGAAAGTGGTGAAATTAGGAAGGAGGATAAGACACGCATCGCGCTGGGAAGGGGATGGGGGAGAGGGTGGGGGGCATTTTTTAGATCGCAGATTCGGCCTCCTCGTGTACGGTTTCGCTCGGTTCGGCGGTTTCGCTTTTTGATCTGAAAGAAATCAGTTGATGAAGTACTCGGATTTCAGGGGATCATGATAATTAAGTGGATGAGATGTGCTTCAAGGGATAATAATTGCATTTCTAATAAGTGATGCCATTCGAACGTGCCCTCAAGCAAATTCAAGCAAATGGACTCCTCTCCTTCTCCATTGCCGTTCCTAACGATATTCCGTCAGCGATCACGATCATTTTTTACGAAAACATATTTTTATTACATAACTGAAGAAACATCGTGACGGCATTCAGAATCGAATACTTTAGCTGGTAATTCCTATATGGTAATAGAGTCAATATCTCAACAGATACCAATTAATGGGCACTGAGGTAGCTGGTTGGGTAACTGATTGGTAGCTGGTAGTATGGCATTTTGAGGCGGACGGTAGGTGGGGGGGGGGGGGGGGGGGGGTAAGTGGTATAGAAATACGTTGAGCGAAATGTATGCGTGTGATACAAAGTGAATTCTTTCCTCTTTTCTTTCATGTTCTCGGTATACAGTGAATACTATATGTTCGACAGTTAGTCCTACAGTGATATTCCATAAATACACTTACTAGTCGAGATGCGAGATAGGCTCCTGGGAGAATACTTCGTACTTTTACCTATTATTTGACTCTGGGACACACTAAATACTTCTCTACACTTTTTCTTTTCTTTTTTTTCCTTTTCTTCCGCTTATCGTATGAATCTTATTGTAACATTGTAAAACATAAACCGGCTGCCAAGCGTCGTCAGGAACGTCACGAGGAAAAGTCAAGTCGGCTCCTTCCGTTTTAACTGGGAGAAACGCGGCGCAATACGGGGTGGGGGGAGGAGAAGGCGCTACTATCTATCGGAACTTCTCCTCGGGCCTACCCCAACCCCATTATTCTGTCTTTCACCACTGATCATCCCGGCTCTCTGCTTCCTCCCGAGAATTCCGCTATTACGTTGCGACGAAGGAATAGAGAAGAGGAGAAAATATCGAGAGGCGACGCGCAGTCCGTACCGGACCGAAGTCGGCGTCGAAGCGTCGCGACGACCTCGCACTCGGCAACACCGGCAATCATACAGCATATTTATTTAGTAATTATTCATTTAATATTGTCGGTCATTAAATCGGTTTATATGATCATTTTGTGGCGAATCGGGCTTAAAGGGAGTCTGGAGCTAAAAGTTAGCTTAACGTCGTAAGGGCTTATTTCGAAATATTTAAGATGTCCAAGCGCTTTCCCGATTTATACGCTACGTTCTACGTTTTGCGGTTCGTTTTTTCTCTTTTTTGTACGAGTAGGCACTTTGCTATGTTTCTGTGTTTTCGGTATTTACACGACGTAGTCAATCAAAAGTAATTGCATGGATTCGAATGATCCTTTTTTTGTTTAACCGTTTCTTGGATTCTAATTTTCGAGCCCTCCTTTCATTAATCGTAAGACTTACGAACGGTTCACTCTGTCACATTTGCTCGCACATTCTTTCCTCATTCTCACGTTTCCTCCCCCCCCCCCCCCTTCATCACCTTCTACTTCGCGGATTTGGAACTTCAATTAGCACCGTGTCGTCGTCAATTAGCCAATTCCAAGAAGCTTCTCTCTCTCTCGTCCGCATTTCGTAGGATCAACACACTCGACGCTCGCTCTCTCTCTCTCTCTCTCTCTCTCTCTCTCTCTCTCTCTCTCTCTCTCTCTCTCTCTCTCTCTCTCTCTCTC
>JARQSV010000295.1:359217-420528 GCA_030142285.1 Calameuta idolon | reverse complement strand
CTGTCTCTCTGTCTCTCTTTGTCTCTCTGTCTCTCTCTGTCTGTCTGTCTCTCTCTTTCTCTCTGTCTCTCTCTCTCTCTCTCTCTCTCTCTCTCTCTCTCTCTCTCTCTTTCTCTCTCTATCTCTCTCCTTGGCAAGTGCCAATCCTACAGTTTACTATGATAACGTAAAAAACAGCTTAAGGATAACGCGTTTATGGAATTTTGGTTCTTCCGAATTTCTTTGAAATCGTTAACCATACTCAGTCTTTCGAAGGCTCAGCCTAATGGCCGTCTAATGGTGAAGAAACATGGAGCGTCAAAGATTATCGTCCTTATTCTATACTCGACAGATAATTGTCGTCGCACCTATAAAAGATTATCGCTCCTCGCACGTGTCTCATAGTCTCAATGAAATTACACACACACACGCGTCTCAAAACTCCGTGTGTGGATCGTCTTGAGAATAAGGAGGAGGACTCGTGTCGTCCCGCAATAGGAGGCCTATGGAGCCTTCGAGCTAACTAAAAGAGATACCGCGTACCAAAGTCTGTTCGAAGTAAAATTCTAAAGCAACTAATTCAGGAAAATTCACACGTCAAATCCCCCACAGTCATTCTCTTTCACTCGTCTTCGATTACGCCTCCGATTCCCCTTAATTTAAATTCCTCGACTGGCCTTAGACAGAAATAGTTTACTCAATCATCGTACAATGCTAATTAATAGGAAATAACGAGGAAAAGTGCACCAGAGAAAACGCCCACTTCGACCCAACTGAGCAGTCTTTTTTTTTATGTTAGTCAAACCTCGCGATTACGAGGTCGACGGTGGAACATAATTCCGGCACTAGGAATGTTTCGTAAACATTCAATCGTTCAACAACTTATATCATTGTAAGTAAAACTTTTTTCAGTAATAATCGCCGTAGCCTTGTGGGCAAATGCACAAGACGGTCGTCGATGGAGTTTATCCTCGAGACTCCACGGCCGCCGTCTTAAACACGCAGCGGCGACGGTTCAACAAATAAAAGAAGCGAGCAACAAGTATTCCGAAGGACGCGAAATACGTCTAATATTTCTTTTCTTTCGCTTTCTCTTTATCTAGATCCCAGGAGCACGCGGTACGCGTTTAGGGACACCGTGGAAGCCCCCGATCACCGATACTTTCTGCAGCAGAACTTCTTTTATCTCGAGCTCCCGCTTTTTTGGGGGCACGACCGCACGAGTCGCGCGGTTGTCTTGGTTTCTTTTTTTTATATTCTCCGATGCCCGAAGGAATTTGATTAGCAGATTCTGCTGAATTGTGAATGAGCTCTGATCGAAGAACGAATTACCGTCGCGGGTATCGTGACGCTCGAGAACAAAACTTCGTGTGAAATTGTCGTAAGAAGGTGTATTTACCGTTTTATTGCAAAATCGATTGTCAAACGTCATCTGATGATTTCGGCAAGATAGTACGAAATGGCAAAAGGAACACGGTATTCGGCGAAAAGATTTTTTCGTTCAGCGAAAGAGCGTCCCTACCTTCTCAACAATTCTTTTAGATAAACGTGCTTTCTTAAAGTTTTTCTTAATTTTTCGCATTAAATCGTACCTAAATTATCTTTTTTTGAGGAACGAGAAATTTTGTAAAAAATCAGTCCTTATGCAATAACTACTAGTTGAAAATGTTCACGTAGATACTATGCGATCAATAACGCGCCTAATCGAAATATACTAATCATTAATAAGATAATTTTACCATCTAAGTCAATGCTTTTGGTACCCTGAATATTATTAGTCGTCGTTCGAATTTAGATAGCGCTTTGTCCGTATGTCGTCGTACGAACTACTGTTTTTTTTTCACGCTCATTTCTTCCTCTCACTCTGTCCTGTCAATTCTATTTGGATTACCGAGCAAATGGTCGAGGAGTCTTCGAAAGATCTACATAAATACTTCATGACGTATTGATTGTCCCCGAAAAACAAATACAGAGAGAAAGGGAGAGAGAAAAAGAGAAGGAAAGGAGAGACGTCCGTGTCCTGTGTCGTTCATACGAAAAACCACTAGGAAATATTATTGGCCCACGCGCGACTTCTCTAGCTGCAGATCGTGAACACTGAGGAACGTGAAGACACGGTGACATCATTTTCCCGCAGTTATCCCGTGTATCAAGTAAGACAGTGACCATTCGTTAAAGTTGATAAACTTGGTAAACTTGATGACGATAACGATGCCTGATGTGCTTTCGCAGGAATGTCCGCAGCGCACACGCGAAGCTGAACGGGGCCATTATGAGAAGTATGCATGACGCGCATAAATTTCGAAGAAAACTAATCAGAGGATAGTAAAAGGAATTCATGCATTCCAAATATTCAAGATACTCGACGGATGAATCACAATATAAAAATACAAATGCGAAGGTCTCTTTCTCTCCCTTCTTTTTTCTCACGGAATCTGTCAGTGTATCTCTGTGTGCTTGCATCTATAAAAACGTATTGTATGTGTGGTGTACGTGGTTACGGACGCGTCGCATATCCCTCCATCACGTTTCCTCACAACCAGTTACTTCCTGGCGAATCTCGAGCAAAAATTAATCGTTTTTGAAAAGAACGATGAATTTCTTGCCCACAGCCCGCAGGCCACAAGCCATTTCTCATATCCGAACGAACGTTAAGCTCGAGCGGGGCGTAGCGTCCTTAAATTTAATATTTCCGTCTGTCCCTAGCCGCGCATGTATAAGTAACTGCAGAGAGCTATTACACCCCCACCAACGATCGCGGCACCTATGCCTACTGAAAGGGGCTTAAATAATGACCTCTTGAGCTTCTGCCACTCTTCTGTCTGCTTCTGTCGTCGTTTCATCTCGCGCACCTGTGCGGCCAGCCGTTCCTTTCTCTCCAGGTTACGCTGACGAAGTTCGTTCTTTCTAAAATTACGATCGGATTGCCAACGTGAGAATCTGTACAATTGTTGTCAAAGAAATTTCACATTTGGAATCAGATGGCGAGAGCTAATCAATGATACTCACGTGTCTGGACTGGACGGAGGACTGATGGTCTTGAAGGAATTCTCACCGTCACTAGTCGCTTCACCAGGAAGAGCCGCGGCATCAGAATTTTGTTCCTGAAGACTGTTTTGAATGCTTGTGGAATTTTCTGGGGGACTCGTAGACGGTTCTGTATACGTCGGTGGCTCCCTGGGTAAAGGCTTGTCCGGAGGTCCACTGATATCTTCGACTGTTCATCATAGAAAAGTTATATAATCGGTACCTCTAATGGGGAATTCCGTTCGTCTTAATAGAAATTTTATTATTTTTTTATGAAAGCTCTACCATTCTCCTTGGTTGGATTAGGGCTCAAATCCGCCATCATACTGCGCGTAAGAGATTCGCCTCTTGGAGGTGGCAGCGGTGGCGGTTCATCATCCTCGTCCACGGAAGAATTACTGATATTGTAGACCGTGTCGTAGTGATTATTTACGACATCATTATTATCAATATTCTGTAAAAGATCCAAAAACTTAGAAGTTATCCTATGTCCGTCAGTAACACAGCAGAACAATGCTATTAGCGGTGTTTTTAGTAATTACTAAATGACGATGACCATTCTTGCTTGACCTCAGATAATAGAAACGATGGCAAAAGAGAATGCAAACGATGCCACCAGATTATTTCTGAGCGGTGAAATCCCGTCGGCATCCGAGAGACTGAGCGTTCCATACAAGATTTTCCTCTCTTCGATTGTCAATTTACTTGAAATGCAGCTATCATGTGTAATGGCTAATAACACTGTGCTACTGTGCATTGGTATTAGTTACCACGTTGTTGGATGGCAATTGTTTTGCCCCCTCGATGATAGCAGCATAGGAGAATCTCAGCTGATCGGGTGTCTGGATGAGGCCCATCCTGAACCGCCTCATCTCCATTAAGATTTCTTGCACGTTCACGGAGTTCAGGCCGTTCTCCTCGATCTGAATCGACGATGTTACGTATACAGAACAGATTTAGTAAGTGAATATCACTACGACTGGATTAACACACTTACCAGAACCAGGCACGTATCCACTAAGCAGAAGGTTCCTGATCTTCCGATTCCCGCTGAGCAATGAACCACTGGCGGTCCGACATTTTGATCTAACGCACCAGACTGTCTAACGTCCACCAAAAATTTTAAAAATGCTACTGGACTTTGCGGCACACCGAAGTCCGGCCACGTTGTGTAATGGAAGTGTAGAATCTCCCTGCTTTCCTTGGTCTCAACGTCTGTCAGTCTAAATCAGAGGAAGATGCAGTAAGATTAAGGAAAATCAGAAAATTTCAATTGAAGCGACCCCTTTGAATAGAGACGATCATGCAATTCGGTCAAAGAGGTGCCAAGATGACTAGAGAGAACATTGGATATATCCACACCTAAATTAACGGCTAGAAGTAGCAGACAGTTTGTAATTATGATTGATATCGCTAACAAGTTTAAATTGATAAATTGAATATCACTATTCAAGGGTCACATGTCATATTTTCTGATGATCAGAGTTAAGCCTACCAGTATACTCTTTAGATTTTCCTTGGCTAATTGGAAACTCACATTTGATGAAGGATCGTTAATAATCAAACGATAAGAGAAAACCAATGAATGTCTCGTCTCATTTTCTGATAAAATTAACAATAACCAATTGTAAGGATTCCTTACAAATTTTTTTCTGTCGAATATTTTCTTACGAAAATCTTATACATTTTCTACAATTTCAATTGTCCATGAAATATTTTTCTTAATTATGTCAGAATCACAAAGGAAATTGCGAAAACCGCGTCCACATAGGAGTCTTCTTCTTACCTCAATATTCTAGTTGTGTAATCCGAAAACTCGGTTTTGCTGACGTACTCTACTTTGAGTCCAACGTCTGGGAACATCATAATGTGATCCGAAGAACCTTCCAGGGGCCAGTACTGATGACACTTTACTTGATCTTTTTCGATGACTTTGTTTAACATCAACACTGCCTTACTGTTTTGTTCCCACACCATCAGCCAAAAGTGGCCAGTGGTGTTAGGCAGTGGTCCTTGCGTTAGGATGTACTGTCTATGCGCATGGTCCATCTGTGATACAAAAAAAACGCTTCATCGTGCTATTCTTCATTTCCAGTTTTAGTTTCAGATTAAAAATTGTTGTCATCACTCTCATGTCTGCTTACCCGAACAAGATTTGCATTGATATAGTCACATGGGCCCTTTCGTAGAATTATTCTAGTATGATCATATGGTGCTACATCTCTGTATCGATTTAAACTTCTGTTCTGTGGCTTTTTCGATTCGTTGCATGTGTACTCATAGTTATTACATTCGTTACGTATGTGCTGTAAAGAGAAAATATTACACTGTCACATGGCAATCTATCATTTTTTGTTTAAACTTTTTAAACAAATTAGCTATAATAGTTTGCAGTCTGCATTCTAAAGAATAGTGTGTCATTGTAAGAAACAATGATGACTGTATTACATTGGCATACTCCACAGGATATGAAATGAAAACAGTTTTAATGGATAATTAACTGCAGTAACATTCATTAAAAGACTTAACTACTAAGTCAAAAATGGATGCTAACTTGCATGACTGAATTCAGACACATTACATAAAGTAACTAGATAAAAAAAAATCATTCAGTACACCATCTCAAGTAATCAAAGAGCTATAACAAAACAAACTGCATTAAAGTTACTAAACGAACAGTATAAATATTTGATATGCACTTTACATTAGCATTGCATTGTACAGTAACTGTATATGCATATACAGGATAGTATTCACACAACAATAAAACCAGCAATATGAGAAGTGTCCTGTTTCCTGAATGAAATTTATGCCAATGATTCCTCTGATTGCATGTTGCTCACGCCCCCATAGCCAGACGAAGGAAATTATATGACAACTAAATATAGTATATGTTTAAACAAGCAGAGACCCTGACCTTGATTTCAAGATCACCGTAAAAATCTTATAAACTGTGACTTTTCATTTTTAAAAAATTCCATAAGTGAACATCTACTTTACTTGCATCTTCATCATTGAATAACACCATTATTCCTACTACACTTAAATATGAAGGTTTAAAAAACTAAATACAAAATAAGGATGCGTAATAGAAATAATCAGCACTAAACGAATACTGATGTAGAAAAAATCTATTGCTGCCACCTGGGCAGAAAATGGATTATGGTTCAAAATTGCAATAATCTCTATGTAAACTAATGACGGTCAGAATAGACACATGTCAGTTATTGACAGAAGAGAAGAAGCTAGCTCGAGTAAAGTTCTAGAAAAACGTTATGATCGTAAAAAGAACGAGATTTTTCTTGTGCGTCGAGGAGAGCGTCAATCTGCTATTGAGTCTTGAAAATGTCTGTACATGTGGGGAAGAGGAATGACGGTGATTCCGATGGTTCGAAAAAGCATAGCGAACCACAAATTGCTAGCAGGAATACCAAGAAACGCATTCTCTCGAAGATACCTGATAAAGGATCGCCCAAGCCCCCTTCGAGTTGATCTCCAGATACTGCGTCTCCACGTTGCTCACTGCTGGCTCTTGCGTCTCGCTGGTCATCCTGCTATCTTTAAATTTTCTTCAAAACACGCTTAAAAACAGAGTCCGCAGATACACACACCGGTCCTCCTCCGCAACCACGAAGCTCAAACCCGCTGGGCCATGCGTGAGGCAATTTTTGCGAAAAGCAGCCCCCGCCTGACAAAACGCGCTCTGACTGCTGGGACTCTCACTCCAGGTTCTTCCAGACTCAGGCTACGGTTGCTCAGTGCTGCTCAGTACTGCTGAGACGGAATCAGACGGAATCACGAACTGCTCCACGGAATTGCACGGAACGACCGCACTGAGTGACCCCTGGTGATTTCTGCCAACACGAACGCTCAGCCTCAGGTGCTGACATCTCGGTTCTTCACTGCACTCCCCACTTTGGCGTTCTCTCTTTCTTTCGTGCCACAATCTTCTTCTCGCCCTCCCTTTTACTCCTACGCCTTTAAAAGCGGTTGCCTGCTGGAAAGACAGCGTTCGGCGTCGCCTCAAATTATGGCGCGAGCGTACGCGCATCCGGTTTCTATTAATTTTTTAGGAATTCATTATTGTGCCAATTTTAGGCTCAGGAGTCGATGTTGGAATCATGAGAGATGGAAGGGAGTAAGAAAATCCGAGTGTCAAATATATTATTAACTTTTATAAATTGCAGGTACCACAATTTACAATTTTGAGTAGCACGTGTTTGAAGTCTACCGACACATTTGAAATAAACTGAAACGTAAATATTATAAAGCATCTTTCAAACATTGGGTAGTATGAAGTAGACGGCTCATCCTTGTTGATCCATTTTGGCACGTTTTCCTTTGGAGCTTCCCGTTCTTTCGCCACCCTCGACATCATCGGTGGATCGTCTTTTGCTCGCTGTTTTTGAACCAGAGTTCAACCAAGAAGCCATAAGACCGGTGGCACCGCTCTCCTTTTTTTCTCTGCGCGTAATGGAATTACTAAATCAATAGTCTGTCAGGGTACATCATGGGATTATATGCACCCCCCACATCGAGGGATCCGATCTAGAGTCGCGGCTGCATTTCTGAACGTACTTTAGTTTTATGGGTTGAATGCAATCCTCGCCTTTGTATCGTGAATTATTTACCGCCGAACCAACTGGATACCATTTTAAAGTGTCCTCTGTTGGGCCACGTAGAAGCTGAATGGCATCGCTCAATGGAACTCTTTTAAAGTCCAACCATGCCTAAGGAAAATAAGTTTAATTACGTTCCGAAGCGCTTCAAAGCAAAATGAATTTACATACGGACACATCATCCTCCGTTTGAAGAATTGCAGGACAACGCTTGTGCACCCATGAGACGGCTTTGTTCGCTTCCATCGTAATAACAGTACAGCTATAGACGATGTGTCCCTGCAAATAATTTCCCTTTAAGTCTGAAAGGTCCCCTCATGAACGCGTATTATTGATCAGTATGTACTGATAAAAATATGTTGCAAGTACATCATCGCTTTTCCAGATATTGAAAATCCCAGCCAATTTCAAAACTTGTACACCTTCCCATCCCTTTTTCTCGGTCCATTTGCTCGAATCCTCGTGGATTTCTGTAAGGTTCACGTCTTCTGGTTGCGGGGCATGAAAAAAATATGGTTGCTTCGGGTTCTTTGTTTTTTCCCACTCAAAATATCCAGTGCATACAACAACGCATCTGAAACCCTTGTTCAAAGGCGTCGAGAACAACTTTGAGGACCGCATTCCCTCGACGCGACAGTTATGGGTGGAAAGATTGTGCTTTCTATAATCACCCTGAAAAGAGAATATCTTAAGTGGCTTGGCTGAACGACACTTTGTCGAAATCGTCTGTACGAGACGTCGACGAGAATCACCTTGTGATACGGTGGTATCATTCCCCATATCATAGGATAGAGAACCCTCTCTTCTTCTTTGTCGAAGTGCTGGCCGGCTACAACACAAGCAATGACATCTGTTGGCGCGACGTTGTACGACGGGCGATATTCCCGGCCGGCATTTTCTCGACTCTGCCATTCGGCCTTTCGGTAGCGTCCTATGGCGTCCTTGTAGCCGCAGGCGCATCTCAGCGTCTCCGCGTCTAATGTACTGACAACGAGGAAAGAAACGTCAGAAACGTAGAATGTACAACGCATAAGAAATGTAAAGCGTCTTGTAGTGAATCTCGCGTGGTGCGTTCACGCCGTGTCCACGCTTCGTTGAGCCCGGACGCCACGCAATTACGTTAATTAACAACTGCCCACTCACCAGGCTGTGCGACCACACATTTTGATCGTCTTTCCTGCGATTCTTCACTGCCGCTCGCTGCGCAAAACTACAGACTCCTGCTGGAGATGCGTGCGAACTTGTACTAAGGACGCAGGAACAAGCAGGAAGCGTCTTAAAGGGTTTAGATTGCCTCCACCAGGCGTCTCTCTTGTCCATATTATTATTCAGTCTCTCGCAAACAGCGTGGCTGTTTAAGTTTGATCGGAAGGGAGTGTTGTCGTCGTATCTATCGTTTTGTAAAAAATAAAAGATTAACAGGAAAATAGAGAGTACGCAATACGAGTGAATGCCGATCTACGATAAAACAGCACACGGTATAAATCTATACCTTTTTTACTGCGTGACCTCTCAAGAATCAAGATATGCCGATCGAGAATTTACGTTAATTACTTGACGACAAGAGGAAAACAATTTTTTCTTCAGGGTTGACATCGCTCGACGAATAACGTCAAGTGTCGTTCGTCACGTGGAATTGATACATACATATATTGATATTATGAATCTACTTTACGTTTGCCTGATATATACGATTCATATCGTCGCACCTTGAAACGCAATTGTATTTCAATAGTAATATCTGTCTCTTGGAGACGCATTTGAATTGCAGATCACTAATGAGGCCTTTTACGAAAGTCCCGGAGCAATTTGCAATACGCGGATAAGTGACGTGAAGAACCTCGCCACGCCAAGTGCCAAGTGATTTAAGAACTCGCTCCTAGCTGCAGTATGGCTCTTGGCGGATCTCGTATTTTTCTAACAATAAGTAAATTCACACTCGGAAAAGTTAGGGAGTATCTTCTCGTTAGCGTCCCAGGTATTAGTGTCTAGGTTAGAGTGCGCTTCCATTTTTCGTTTCAATTGCAGAGCACCAAGCCACAGGAGGTTCATCAAAAGCAAGAGGTTGGAGGGCACGTCCAGCACATCGCAGGAACTGCTATTGGATATGATGTGCGTATGAGTGCGTAGAGCCAGAGGCACGCAGTCATTCAATGGGAGCCGGTGTCCCGTTTCTCCCACGCACTTATCAGTAAACAAGCCCGTCTCGTTCCGCATGGAGCGCTCGTGGGAGACGGGGGTACCAATGAAAACAAGTCGCAGCCTTTTAAACGAATATTTGACTCTTTTTGATCGGCAGAACGCTGCTCGGCTTCTCACCTTGGTACTTAATCGTGCGTTACCCTTGTCTCGGAAAATAGGGAAATTGACTTTTAGTAAAGTAGAACGTTTTGCTTCTAACTTTACTCTAATAAGTAGCAGCTTCCCGTCAGCTGCGATTTTCTAGTAAGGCATGAGTTACTCGAAGGTGTGGATCTCTCCTGCGTGTCTGGCAACTTAAAATATCTTGCCCAAAGAGCTAAGAATTCTGTTGGATATTATGGGAACTGGGAAGGGAGTCTGTAGAATGAGCAG
Source organism: Calameuta idolon (assembly GCA_030142285.1). NCBI lineage: Eukaryota > Metazoa > Arthropoda > Insecta > Hymenoptera > Cephidae > Calameuta > Calameuta idolon. The sequence continues at coordinate 410,329 of JARQSV010000295.1, read as the reverse complement.
GGGACATTTGGGGGGGGGGGGAGTTATCTGTAAATTCCTCCGTGCCAGCTCAGCCCCGAAGGGCCATTAAAGGGTCGAGTTCACTCGGGGAACCGAAGGGTGGATCTTTTTTCCGCGATTTCATTTAAAACCCAACGAATCAAAATTCATGGACACGCGTCCTACAGGCTCGGCCACCCGAGATAAGGAATTTAATTATTCCAGTAAAGAGCAATTACCAGTTTCGAAGATACCGGAACTAGTTTTGGTAACTGCTGAACGATCGCGGCAAGTTCAAATTGCTTCGCTGTAGACACGAGGTCCAATCGAAGCAACGAGTCGAACTATGTGGCTCCTCGAGAAAGCAGATCAATTTCACGGGAAATCTTGGCAAAACGAGTAAAAACTCTAGTAAATAAGTGAATGACGAAATTAAAGAGGACGGAGAAAGATGAGCAAGGATGAATGAGAATGGGAGAAGTCGAAGTGGGATTAAAGTGAATAATCGAAGGACGCTGCTGAATGAACGTTCTAACCTGGCCAACTGGGATTCCACGTGACTCTAAAGAAAATTCATAAAAAAAGCCAGTCAAAGAATGAAGGTAGAACGGCAAGGGACTTCTCAAGGTAGACACCGATCAGTGGGCATGACCAATCTCCCTCCCCTCCTCTTCCCCCTCCCCGCTGGCGTCGCATCTATCATCACGCGTGCACATAGACACAAACGCGCAACACACACAAACCCATACCCCTTCCTTCCTTCCTCAGTCTCGTTCTGAATCGCTACGCGATGTGAAAGTAAGCGGCAGTGACTCTCAATTTCGAAAATCTTCCTAGCCGCATTTTCAATCTTTCCTTTCACCGTCAATGAGAATTATTTCACGTAAAGTCATCTTATTCGTAAGTCGTCATATTGGAATTTAAATGATTTTCGTCGAAAAAAAAAAAATATTGAATAATCCAAAGAGGGTTGGAGAATTTGAATTTGAGGTTTCAGTTATTTCGAGAGCCCAGATTGAGAGTAAACGAAGGAATTTGGTGACGGCGCAGTGGGACGTAAATATCGGGCAGAAGGGGGAGACGGGCCGAGCGCCAAACGCGCGGCTGAAATCCACCTGTGAGAAGCCTCGGTTTGAGTCTCCCTGACGTCGTGGATCGTGGATCGTAGATCGTGGATCGGGTTTGGTGCTTTGGAGAACACTTTGGTGGGGCTCTTAGGCATCGTTGGAACGCGCGGCGCGCAGGTTCAGTTGTCATTGCGACTCCGGCGACTCCGTTGAGGAGCGACTCGCGCGCTGCGTTGCTTCTATTTTTGAAATCTTCGTGAAACGGGAAAAGAAGAAGAACCCTTCGAAAGTTGTGTCTCTATACACGGATGTCCATACAATTCTCTAAGCTCATCTTCATCCGCCAACCCGAAGGAAGAGAAATCCTGAATGCAATAAGTAATTGTCGCTGAATTTGTAGAAGGTCGCGCGTAGGCATTTCTCAAGGGGACAAGTTTGTCGCCGATCAATCCTGCGCGTCGAGTTTCAATATCGCGGATGCGCTTGTGCGGTCGCGATCGATGGATGTAAACTATAGTTCTCCTCTTCTTAATTAAACAATTTCATTAGCTCATGAATGCACGTGCATTCGCTTTGCCTCGATAGTCTGACGTTTCCCGGCGAGACGACGCGACGAGCCAACCGAGTATCCCGTAGCAATTACGATACTTTTAAACATCGCGATTCCATGTCCGGCAATTTTTCCGTTGCCGTTACGATTGGATCGAATTGTTGTAGAAAGAATTTTTAATAGGCCGTAAGGGGCGGGGAGGAACTCAACGAAAGTAAAGAAGCACCAAGTCAGTAATTCGAAATTGCGCCTACGCAGCCGCCTTCTCTTGTCCGTCCACCTCGTTTCCTGGTAATACTAACTTTGTCACGATTAATTGTAGCAATAGCTAGTATCACGTAAATAGATGCAGTACTCTTAGTCGCAGAGGCCCCTCAGAACGGAGAACGTGTGACGGGTAACCTGCTGTCACGTGACTGCCCGGCTTTACTATTTTTTTCCATCAGGAGTTTAAACGAGATTTCGTAATAATTCGGACAATCAACTGAGGCCGATCGAAAGTTATTTCACAAAGCCCCATTCGCGAGAACGGATTACGCCGCGACGCCGACGCCGACTGGGCGTCCCGCCCAGGCACATTCCTGAAGTACCACAACTTGGAGGTATATCGCTTTCGGAGCTACGTACCTTTGACTTCCTGATTGCAGCGCGGAAGGAGACTCTAGGATTGCTTTTAGTTTCGTAAAATTGCAACGTCGCATCCGCAGCCCAATAACGTAATGACTAACGAAGACGCCGTGACGTGCGTCGCGTCATCGCTGCACGACTGCATAACTTTGCGCTCCCAAGCAACGCGAGTTCCCTTCCTCCCGTTCAGGTTACAGCTTACCGCTCACTGGCAATAAGTCATTACTTCATTTACGCTCTAAAGCATCGTCCACAACGGCACTGGCACCCATCCCATCAAATTCCGCTTGGATTTCTCAAAGTCCTAACTCACGTTCTCTTCGTAACCTCGTTCATCTTCAAGGGGAAAATTGAATCAAGTAATCGTGTGCGGTGTGTCTCTCTTTGTTGTCTGCTCTTGGAATTTCCTTGACGATTCGCACGGGACAGCCAGTGCGTATGGCGTTACCAGTGTTTCAGGCAATTTTTCTTCATTTTTCAGACATCTACGGGGTGACGGATTGCAATCGGAGTAACAGAAACACGTGTCGGAGCACGTGGACCTCGGTGTGAGCACGGAGCCTTGGGAGGGGCAGGCGCCTCCGTACAGCAGCCGGCTTTTCCGGCTTTTCCGTCCCCTCGGTGCACGGGGTACGTGACGTGACGTATGGCCAACCAGAAAAATTACCAGAAACGTTATCGAGAAAAGTGCGTGTAAATTGTTGGCATCGATCATCCGGCGGTTTCTCCGTCTACTCTGAGATTCCTCGGGTGACTCATCGGCAGATCGCGCTTCGATCGACTCCGCCTCGGGCAGCAGGCAGGTGTTTATGTTCCGGGAGTCTAACGATCAGGATGAAGGTTAAAGGTTCGCTGGGCACTGGAGAGCTGAAGGTTTGAAGAATTTTTGCCGAAAAGTAAGGGGGTCCTTATCGGCGAGGAGCGAAGTGTCACGCGAGACTTTCGAGAACTTTCGAGCGGGTGAGAAGTCCCGATAGCGTTTAAACTGCGTGTCATGAATTCACTTACAAGAATTTAGAATGCGAGCAGTTAGTATTTATAAATATTAACGAGGCGATCGGCTCCTCGCCAAATTACTGTTACGCATCCACTTGTGGAATCCAACTAGAGTTCATTGATGGTCGCTCGTAATAATAGGTAAACCTCGAGTGAACGTAGCGCGAGGCTCGTGTCACGTCTGCTCGTCTGCACGAGCTTTCGCTGAAAATAGAAAAGCGGAAGTAGGAAGGAAGCGAAAACGATGCCGGAGGAGGTGCGCGCGCAGGAGCTCGGCAGACTGACACCGAGGGGTGCCTATCCGATGGATCCCCACGAGGAGGCTCAGTGCGCGCCAAGAAGCCGCCCCGTCAGCTTCTACGACAACTTCAAGGTGAGTGTCGAGTAATGCCACGTGCGATTCCTCGGAGCATTCCGACTCTGCACGGCAATACTGTCGTTCAAAGAAAAAAAATTGATTTAGTGCGCGACGGGCGCGGAAAAAAAATTTATGCGATCCTCATCGTCGGCCTAAGATTTTCCTTAAATCGGTAATATGGTCATCCGTTTTCAATTAAATAATGAAACACGAGCTCGTCCATTAAGTTTCACGAAGAACGAAAGTCACGAAGCTTCGACAGCAAACTGTAAATCATTACCGCTCGATTTCTCTCTGCACTCCCGTTCTTCCTGCCTCGACCAGCAAACACACGTGTCTTAAACTATCCTCGTCTATTGGCAGGACGTGCCAGCGATGCCGCCCTGCGTCACGAGTGCGATGAGCGTCGGGAATTTGAGTGAAGTTCGCGAGAACGGCGCGTCGTCAGTAACGACACCGGGGAACAGAGTGAGCAGCGCCGTCAGCGCAGGAAACGTCGCCAGGATTCACAACGTAAGAGTCACAGGTAAGATTCGTTTTAATGTTCAGCGCCTCCTTCGAAAATGAAGTTCAACGAAGCGTCGAGGTTTGTGACAGCTAAGAGCTGATCGATCGTCGAGACAAAAAACAGGTTACGACGATCGAAGTGACTTGGCAGTTGGTCACTTCGGTTCGTCGCGGATATAAAAGAGTCTCTCTATCCGATTGGATGGTAAAAAGAAACAAGAATATACACAAAGGAGAGCAGAAGGAGAAGGAGGCGCCTGCTCCCGTACGGGGCAATTACGCAATGATCAGGGCTTAATGAGTTTGATTCTCGAGTAGGAGCTGTCTCCACCGGAAATATTGGGAAAATGTTCCGACTGGAGAAGGAGAAGGAACTGGGCCGAGCACCATCAATGGCGAATTGTCTCTCGACGACTGTGCCTGTTAACTTGGCGGCCTCGCAGATTGCCGGCCGACACACGCCAACCAGGAATTCCTTGAGACACAGTCGAATGATCGTCATGAACAGGACTGGTAACAGTGAGTAAACCCTTTTTAACGTTTACGCAACTCCAGGCGAACCAGTCCGAAGTGGAGTCAGGGCTGTTTTTCTGTTTTGCGGATAGTCAAAGTATTTGAAGGAGGGCTGGAATTGTCCTGAAGGAAAGTGACTCATTCTCAGGATGAGCAACCGAGGTTCTTCCCGGGGGTCTTCCTTGCTATTACCTTTATTTTCTAATAACCCTTGGACCGATTTTCCACTTGGGTCCGTCGTGTTTGTTGCACCGACTGTGCAACAGCGGTCCCTGCCTCTTCGAAACCTACTTCCCTTTAACAATAGATGAATAGGGTCGATTTAATCGGGGATTTCCCGCTTCGTGCCTCGTAGCCGCCGCAGTCCTCGTTTCCTCGTTTCCTCGTTTCCTCGTTTCGTAGTGCAAGTGCATTGCTGCTGCCTGGTTAGATTTCGACTGCTACTTTACGAGCGACTCGACAATTGCTTGGTGCTTTGGTACTCGTTCTAAGAGTCCAATTCTCCATGGCCTGTTGACTGAGTGACAATGGCAAAAGTCGAAATGAAAACTATATGCGTGTCTGGTAGTTGAGACACGGCATATATGAGTACACACGTAACATATTACATTGAGTTTCTAATCTGAAACTAAACGGAGCTACACGGTCGCTCGTGACGTTATCGGCCAATTTTGAACTAACAGATAAAAGTCGCATACGCGTATAGTAAGCTCCCGCGCAAAATGAAGTTAGTATTATTAAAAGAAAACTTTAATGGATTCTTAAAAATTTCATAGAGAAAATCTGCCGTCATAAAAATGACGCAAGGCACCGAGGTCGTTCGTCTTGAACTCGAACGTTTCGCCTGAATAGACTTTTACAAAAGTAGAAGGTTTACGTTTCAACGAGAGACTAAATAAGAAGTTTAAAGACTCGTTTTCTCATTTTTTGGTCGTTTGGCTTCTCTCGATGAAATCAAAGAAGATCTTCTCGGGCTCCGTGAACTAGATTCTCCTTGACAACGGGCCTTGGGGTCGCTAACAATCTGCAATGAGACCTTCTAAGTCGTGAGGCAATCGCGACTATGAGTTTTATTTTTTTTCTTTCTTTCTTGATTTTTGACAATTTCTACTCGAAATATCGACCACGATAAAAGTCCCGGTCCATCGGCAGACCGATCGATCGGAAGTCCTATGGTGATTAATTAATTTCTTGCATGCCTGAGAATTAACCTGGGTCTATGATCCCATCGATTGGCATCAAATTGGCTGAGAAGGCTATTTTCACGGATAGTTAATTGCTAATGAGATACGCGAGTGACAGGTGCAAAACTCGGTTTGCTCCGAGCCGACCACCCTAGTTGGTAACGACGATAATAATTGAGCCTTGCCGAGAAATGCGCTCTGGCAGAGCGCAGAGAGCCAGATCTACTGGACCTTTCATATTTCCCATTCTCCTGACTATTATTTCAGGAGCCTGTAGAACTAATCCAAAATTACTAGACGACGAGCAGGTCGAAATGAGATCTCTTTGAGATTATCGAAAATATCGACGACTCAGCTACGAGAATTGTCTGTCCGACGAAAGCGTTGTTCAGATTGTAGATTACGTGAAGGATTGAAAAAAAAAAGAAAAAAAAGTCCTGCACCAATTGTGTCGAGACAGGAAGCGGAGTGAGCCGAGCAGGAAGCGGAAGACGTTACGCGATCCTCTCGCCTTGTCTGAGCACATTCAATTCTTCCTAGTTGGCGCGATAATGAAATTCTAAGTTTAACTTCGAGTACAGACGAGTCAGCGATGTTATATTTTTAGAGGACAGAACTCGAGCGAGTCGTTTCCGTTCCGGAAACGAATGTAACGAGACAACCTGCTCACACGCACGAACGCACCGCTCCACCCTTCCTTTCTCTTTTTTACCCCCTTTGCCCCCTTTACAGAACCACCCAGTACTCTGGCGCTTTTTATTTTTTTAAGTTTTCTGAATTTTTCTAAAAATCAATAGATACTCGAAAGGGCATGTTCGGACGAACAACGTGTTCCGGTCGAGTTATTCTCCAGTTTTGGCACTTAGAGCCCCTTTTAAGTGGCACGTGAGCAGCACGTGTGTCGAGGAGTCTCCGTGCAAGCGGGTGTGTCGTGCAAATCAATCGCCATGTGTAGAATTTACCCTCGAGCTTAAATGGTAAATCCGCGGTTAGGTAAAATATAATGTAGAAGGTAATTGACGGGCACTTTGCTCCGTCCCTCCCTGATTTCACTTGAGTCCTTGAGGTTCCGAGGGGTTTATTTTATACGACGTACAAACGTGAAGGGTGTACGCGGGAACGTATCGCAAGATCGGAAAGATCGCGCTTAGCTAATTATCGGCCTTAGTTCGTGAATATTACGCGAGAAGCGTGCACAATCTGCGATTAGCATGTATCGGGGTCATCGTGATCAAGACGCACCACTCTCGTACTGTTGTCATCCGCCTGTAGGCTGATACGTGCGAATTAAGGAGCGTCAGTTCTTGCGGGGGAGCAGCGCAGTGTTCCAGAAGGGAACTAGGAGGGACAGAAGAGACAGAAGGGAACGTAGGCTAATCATCGTGGAGAAACTAGCGAATGACAAAGCCTGTTCGGAACAGCCAGCTTGGCCGAAGGAAAGAAAGCGTCGCGTGACGCAGGTAGGAGGAAAAGGCACGTGGAACCCAGGCGAGCCAGTCCTCACAGTCCTCATAGTCGTTCCAGTCCTCCTAGTCGTGCACCGTGAACTGGCCGGTCGGCGACCCGAGCTCCGCAGTCTTTTAAGATGCAGCCCTCGTAATTGATAGCGCGATAGAGTGCACCTGGAATTAAATGGCTTTCCTCGGTTTCACTCGGGGAAAATCCAGGGAGGATTATTTCCATCGTCCATTATGATGTCGAGAGCCCCAACAATGGCTCGGAATTGGCCCCAGTATCCTAGGGGTTGGAGCGACCACTGAAATAAAAGAGGCGCGGCGCAGTCTGGCTTTCTCATTATCATTGCTTCTGCGGATTTATGGTATTCTTGCTACAAGAGAAAATCCAAGAGGGTCCTACTACATTTTTCCATTTGACTCGTCGTTCACGCAGAATAACTTTTCTCGCAGGGAGAATTAAGCTAGAATTTTTTCACACAATCACATAATCTGGATTATCGTTGATCCGCGCGTTCGCGGAGCCAAGTGTTGGGACGGTGACGTGTCAGCAAGGACGAGCGAGTGGATCGGAATTGGCGAGATCGGTCGGATCGGCTAGACCCACCTACCTTATACGGAGGGACAGCGAGGTCGATCCGATCTTCGCGAATAGAAACGCAGACCCGTTTCTGTCGACTCCCAAGCATTTTGAGGAACCTGATGAAATGTCTGGTCGAAGCGAGTTAAAGATGATCTTCACTTATTTTCCAGTTCCGCGGAAATCTCAGCCGCCGCTGCTTCGGCATCGGAAGTTAGCGAGATGCTTGGCCGTGATGCAGACGATCCTGGGAATCGCCGTGACTTCGCTGTCGCTGTGGCTCCTGTTCTGGTCGCCGAATTTACCGCTGACAGACAATCCCTACTGGAGCGGAATGCCCGTGAGTATCGACTTTTCCTTGTCTCGCTTTTCTCCTCGTTCTTTCCATGAAACCCGAGAGGCCCTAAGGGATCTCGAGTGCAGCGCGATGCGAACAAGCACGGTCGTTCATTCAGGAATGTTTCTTTTAAAACAGCTCCTGCTCTCCGGTAGTTTTGGCATCTGCCTGTTGTGCTGCTTCAAGAAGGAATATCCGGGAATGAGTCCAGGATTCTGTCTCTCGGCAACCAAGGTAACTGTTTCCTTTATTCAGCTGAAATATCTTCAACCGATCGAGCGAATAAAGATTGTGACTTCTATCGCGTAAAACTCCTTTGCTTACAGGTAGTAAGTGTCTTCCTCTCGACTCTCGCAAGTGCAGCTTGCATAATAGCATGCGTCGCATCAGCGATGCATCTAGCACGTTTAACAGGACTCGACTGCACACCGCCTCGCGTACTGAACGCAACCTGTGTCTGCAGACCACGCGGGGATTTATCAAATCCTTCCCAATCGTTCCTTCGCTACGGGGATCTCAGCTGTCCGGACGTTGAAAACATACTGACGATCCTCTTAATATTTTCATCGACCTGCAACGGCCTGGGAGCCATTGTTGCCGGTTGGTACTGTTACCTTCACTGGAGCACACGGGAGAAGAGACCAAAGTACATGCAAGTGCGGACCAATGCGAATAGCGGAAACAGTATCCTCTCGAGGCCGATTTACAATCCGAATTTGAACGGGCGATGACGTGAATATATCGTGTCGCCATCTAGAGGAAACTGTGTGGTACTCGAGTTTTAGAATTTTCAGTGAGTCAAACGTAGCGAGGCGTGAAGGTCGATCCGGCTGTATAAAAGTCAGGAAGCTGTGAAGCCTAGTAACTAGGCTCGGGCCAGGCTTATTCATTCTGCGACGAATGACACTGTAACTACAGTATTCATAGAAATAATGAACGTCTGCATTCGTGCCTGAGATAATTTTTATTCGAACAATTACTCGGCGTACACGACCAAATTGCAAACATCTGGCGTAAGGTACTTACACATTGCTGCACCATACCCGTTAGTAAGGAATAGATTTAAGTAATAATCGACCAAAAGATAAGCTAGTGATAAGCAGGATAATTCCGTGTCGTATGTTTTTCTATTAATTGCTTATGTGTATTACAACAATGTGAAAAATTGGTTGTTGACGAAGGCTGAAAACAAACTAGCAGAAACTCAACAAAGATGCTTGTTTCGTATTATGTATTCAGGGTGGAATTTTGTACATAGAAACTAGACGCGTAACAGTTTTCCAAAGTACTTAGAGATAGCCTTTAGGCGACAAGAGGACTGCTGTATGCATAACGAATATATGTACATATATGGAGTTCAATTTTTATTGTCGTCAACTGGATCGAAAAGGAATCGCACGAATAATGACAGCTTAACAGGCTTAGTGTGTTTGTAAAGTAATTTTTATTCACCGTGAGGGAAGTGGCCTGTCACGGACGAAGATAACAATGTTCATTCGTAAGGCATACGTATGTAATTTTTACAAATATATAAAATAAGATTTCCCGCGAATGCATATCTATATATAGATATAGTGGTCAGACGAGTCGCGTATGCATACACGCGCACCTCGTGAAGGAGAATAAAGATATTTATAATGCTTGGCGCAGTCAATTTTTTTCCTTCGCATCGCCTTAAGACATCCTGAGAATCATGATGCTCAATCTTGTGAAAATTAATTTTTGGCTAATGCACTGTGACTCCGAAAGGATTTTTAAAACGTCTGATGATTTCACAGTCTCTTCTGGCAATAATGAAAAGCCGTAGAAATTTCATCTATAACTAATTAACGAACAATCTGTTAGATCGCGCGAAGGCACAGTTAGGCATGATTACCTCCGTACACAATTTAGACAACTTAATTGCCATGTCTTCGATCCTCCATTTTGTGATGACTCGTTTGTAGATAAAAATTAAAAATTATCAATACGTCTCTTTCCAAAAGGCAAGTTTAGGCTGATCAGATAGCTGCGAAATTGTGTACAATCGTGATTAATTCGATCCAGAAAACTACGATTTCTGTATCCTAAAGCAAGTGCTGGAAGCCCAGTGGTTCCTTTGATGCTCTCAAAGTGTTTTTCAGAATCTGAGTCCATCTACGAAGGAGTTAGGGATCCATAAGATTGACAGGCGAAGGTCGGAGGTTAAGCTGGTGCTCGCCAAACAGCATGGCTGCCAACCATCGATACTCTTCGTCCTTGCAAGCTCCAGCCAAAGTGTATCCAAAAAATGGATTATCTTTGCATCTGAAAAGATATTTTTTTCTGCTGTACAGAGATATTTGATAACGCCAGATTTTCTAGTGTAGTCTGGAATGTGGTATACAAATTTTCTAGAACTGTTCTTACCTGCTTGGTTTGTTGCTCTTTATAATGAAAGTTATGCACCATCTGAAATATTCAATAAAATTATAAAATCAACTGCCGAGGGTAAAAGATTGAGTAAATACGATTTTCCAAGTTATTTCTGAAAAGCTTGTCTATATTTACCCCATCTGCGGATTACGTTTTGGCTCGTGTCCCAAGTACCACACGATGTCCTCTATCCTCCACTCGTGCAATTTCGTACAACAAACTTTGTCTTTGTAGCAGCAGAGTTTCGCCTGACTAAATTCAAAGAGGTAACTCTTGAAATGCTTCGATTTTGTATCGGCGAATTTTAATTCACCGGAAATGGTCATTGGCGGTTTAACCTGAAGAAACAGAAGTAAGAGCTGCACGTTAGTAGCACGTCGATATGTCTTTTTCGCTTTATTATTCTTACGAGATAAAACTGTTATTTGAACTGAAGCCCAAATGAAGGCCAGCGATATCTCTATCTCTCTCTCTATATATATGTATATATATGTGCGTATATATATATATATAAATATTCACATTACTCAGTCCCCGTACAAACAACAATATGGTCGGATCACACGCGGTCAAGTCCAATTAAGCTCCATCCTGTTTCGAATGTACAATACATTTCTTTCCTTCTGACTCACGCAAACTGCACCAGTATGCTCCGGTAGAAACCGTGAGCCCATCAACCCGAGATCGGACTGGAAAGTTTATCATTGCCCTGGTAACCTCGAGCACTCTACCTATTTCCATTGTCCTTTGTTCTCTTTCGCTGCATTTACCACTACCATCTCGTGGATCAGTTGGACACTGGCAGCGAGATAAAAGAGTTAAACCTGCTGCAGACTCCAACCCAGACTTACCAACGGCACGATATCCTTGTAGATCCTGTCCTTTTGAAGGACGAGTACGTTGTCCTTTCTATCCGCTGTGTTCCAGTATCCCCAGCGTGCAACAGTTTCCAAAATTCTTTCGTTGTGATGCAACGGCCTCTCGAGTGCGCCGCTCAATGCGGATTCTTCAAGGCACAATTCGTGCGGCGCAAACTTCGTCTTCTTAGCCAGTTCGCAGCAAACGTCGAAAGCCGTCTTTTGCGGTCCGATCTGATTGGGAAATCGGTGAACATTGAAAAGAAATTGACGGGGATGCGAGGGATAGACAGGACGCGAGAAATCGCTACTCACCGTGACATTGACGCATTCGCCATCCCTGGCCATTATGTAGATCCAGATCTTAAGATCACCGGAAGGAGCACCTCGGGGTCTGTTGTTCGACACGTGATGCCTCTCGAGGACTTCGAGGATTTTAGCTTCCTTTGCCAAATCCGCGACAGACAACTGATACAACTTCGGGTAAAGACGAATTAGATCAGCCACGACTTTTGTTTCCGATCTGTTCCACTCCTCTGCGTTATTCTCCCCGGCGTGCATCAAGGTAGGTCCCCATACGGCTGCGATATTGTCGACGGTCATCAGGTTCCTGGAGTTTTGCTGACTAAGACAGTGAAGATGCGCGAGGATTCTTCGAAGGGTCGCCGAGGTTACAGGATTCAAGCCAATCAGGAGCTTCCTGTAGCTGTTCACTCTGCTCTCCTCATTGTTCACATCTAAAACAACAAGAGACACGAACTTGTAGCAGCAAGACGACCATTCGAGTCCAACTGATTGAGTCTCATTGGTGTGCATTCGCATGGCGATGATCGGGTCATCGCGATATGCGGGTCAGCCTCGTCGGATTTACCACGGATAAATAACAGTTCACGGCCCGGCACTTGGCAAGTTCACTGGGAGACGGCAAACGTCAGCCGAAGTGGACACGCAGTAAAGTTATGGGAGTTTCGTCGGCGTCGGTCCCTCGAGTTCAACGTTCTCTTATTAAGTTATTAAATCTATTACAGGGACGATGGAGGGTGTCTCACGAAAACAAGTCAATATATACGCTGCTCTTATTTCCTTTCGCACGCTCACTGCGTTGTAGCCTGGAAAGATCTCCTTCACGAATTCCTTATACTTCGACGGGCATTAAGCCAGCTGCGACTGGCCGGCCAGTTGCGCGCTTCGCCGGCTGCCGAGGCAAATGTGAGTTGGGAATGTTTATTACGTTCCTTATCCAACGACCCAGCGTCCAAGACAAATAAGAATACGCCAATGCGTTCTCTTGTTTGACCTGAAAAGGTCTTCGCGGGTCTCTTTAAGTCTTTACGCGTACTAAAGTTAAAGGCACATTTTCATAGAGATCTCCGGTTGGCTCTTGAGCTTCCAAAGCCGTGGGAGCTTATGAGCATTGAGTAACACTGTTTATGTAAATGAACGTACTTCAGCTTGATAATCATCCGTTAATTCTATTTATAATTCTTCACGAAGTAATGAACCTTCTTCTGTAATCGCAATTGAATATTCTCACGAGTCCTATGAAAGCGAGGCTCTCGAGTTTTCTCGAAGAGCAACAGATGCGCGTATTTTGCGAGCAGGGTACTTGTATCCGCAACTGGAAAAAAATTGCTTTGATGTTAAAGCTCCTAATGTGCAGATATGGAAGCATTTGAAAAGCTTTTAATGCGAGCTGGCGTCGTATCAAATCTTTCCGACCTCTTGGACGCTGTCTATTCTTTGAGTAGCGACAGTCAATCGTAGTCTGAGGACTTTTTACTTTCTACCGAAGAGACGTACGAGTGAACTTCTTTGCCTGAACATTTGACGAATGCATTCGGAGTAAAACATTACTCGACCCACGATTTCATTAGGAGTTAAGACTGGCTCAATAACACAGTCATATTTAGATGGCGTAGCTAATTGTAAAGCAACGTTATCGCTACGTGGAAACCATTATTACAGTTGCAACAAAGATTACGGCTGTACAGGTATACCTAACATTTAGTTACATTCGGATAATTAGGATCAATAACGATGCCGACATTGGTTTTCAGGTAAAAGTGAGTTTGGAAGATTTGCCAGCGGGTCAGGTACGACGAGTGTCGAACAATGGCCGCTCGAGGATAACGGATGGAGCCGCCGTCGCCTTTTACCTGTTAAACGGCACAGCTGCTCGTGAATATTTGCAGGAAACAGAGGATCCGGCAGATCCCGTAGGAATCTTCTGAGCACCGTCGCGACGTCGTGCTCCGAATACTCAGACCTGGTTATTTGCGTGGCCCAAGCGTTGCGTCTGAATTCTTCCAAAAGTCGGACCACGGCGCTGCTAGACCCGCTACGTCTGTATATGCCTTCGGACATGATACCTAAAAGTGAAAAAGAATAAACACACTAGGAAATACATGAGCGGTCAATTTTCCTAGAAACGCCCGCTGGCATGATCTCACTCTAACTGATCCAAGAAGAATTCTCTTCTGTGAATTATTCTATTCCCACGTGAATCAGAGTTTTTTTTTCCTTCCAGTAAGATTGATCTTGCGTCCTTTGCACTCTTTGCGACCTGTAATGTCGCAAAGCCACTCACCGTGGGCATAAATGAAGTTGATGCATTTGTCCAGGACGACGGGAACGTTGTCCTTGGTGAGCTGCTGTTGTTCCAGGGCTGGACCGTTGTTGGTGGCTGCTTGATACAACGCGTGTCTCCAGGCAGGACCTTCTCGCGGCCCTGGAGTGGCTATGTGGAGAGCACCTCTGCCTCCTGCGTCGACCACCACAACCGGGACATTTGTTCCAGAAGAATTCGGGCCTTCCTGTTCCCGAAGACCTGCGTTCAAGGAGCATCGCTATAAATTATACGGTAAGGACGATCATAACTTGATGACTCTTATAGAAGACTGGATACCGATAGCCTCTCGCCCTGTTGCGAAAGATACGCGAATGGCTTATCGTTTGCAGCTCAAATTCATTCAACGTGATTCACGTCCTGCTCTTCATATATACATATATGTATAACAAGGTAATAATCGAACGACCGCGCAATATCAATGGCGATTACGAGGGCGATTTATCGGAGATACCATCTGATCCATAGTATCAAATGAAATATTGTAATCTAAATTTGGACGGACTTTTCCAGAAACGTAGTTACGGATGACTTCAGCCATGAACTCATGGAACATCGAGTTGGGATCGTCGGGTTTGTCAGAACAAAAGCAATGTACCATAATTGGGGGGGACGGGATAACGGAAGTCTAAACGGGGCCTTCGGACGTGACGAATGTTTTTCCACGATGATTTCTGCTTGTTTCGACAGTCCGCTGTTACTCGGACAACTCGGTTCGTTTGGCTTACCGATTATCACCCGAACCCGTTAACATTCCAAAGCCAGAGCACATTCTCAGGGAGCAGGACGTTCGCCCGAATTATTGAACCCCAAAGCAGTCTCTCTTGAAAGAAATGATCTTACCAATAGCATAGAAAAGTCTTTCTTACCTATGTAACGTGCTTTTCGAAGATCGAGCTGCTCGAAAACTACTGGGTTCATCGATCGGGTGTGGACTAGAATCCGTTGTTGTAGAAGGAGCCAAGCAGGAAACCAACTGCCCGTAACACCTTCCTGTGACAGATTAATTTTTAGGACTTTCAAGAAAGGAAATGCGTGGCTGTCGGATTATGCAGATTATGCATATTTATAAAGAACTAGAGATACTCCTATTCCTTTTTTTTTGCACGCGATCATTTATTCCGCGAAAAGCTGAATCTGTAACTCTACGCCTCGTGTCGTCTTGTTACTTGGCAGATAATGCGTCTCGAGTTTCAACGCTCCTGCTCGATTCTTTTGCCCGTCAACTATTAACGCATTTAGCTCCTCCTAGATTGCACCAGAAGTGCGTAGGCAGAGTCGCACTAAGGCCTTTCAAATATTCCTTGTGTATCACTGATCCTCGTGTCCCATTGTACCTTGAGGTAGGCCCATCCGGCCATTGTAAGCTCAGCCGTGTACTTCGCAGGAAACACAGGAGTCAGTGCCTCCAGGACCTTTTGGGCAAATATCCTCCTCTCCGTAATGCCTTTCAAGTAGATTATGTGGACGCCTGGTCGACCTTCGCCATTGATTGCTACGCAATGGACCGTTTCCCCGTCTACCGTTCTAAAGACATGCAAAGTAAAGCATTAGAGAATTCGTGTGGATTTATTTGGTGAAAAGAAATTCCATTAGTGTCGCGGAAACAAAAACAGCAAGAAATCAAAGGAATTTCGTGGGAACAAAAAACAAGGGCAAATAAATTATTGGTACCACCAAGAAATGTGATTTTGATGTGATTGAAATGTAATTTCAACATTGATTAAAAAGGTTCAATCAAGGAAAACGGAAATTATGTTCGATCTTTAGCTACTTTTTTCCTCATTTCTTGTGCTTAACCAACGAAAGTTCTGACATTTTGGCCAGACTTCTACAGACGTCACGAACTGCTGATCCTGATCTTCGCTGACCTTTGATAATTCCTTGATTATTTTCTACGCTCGATAAAACTACTTCTTTCTCGATCGATGCCAATTGACTTACTTTACGTCTTGCAACAGATGCACACTGTGCACCAGTTCAAGCTGAATGACCTCCTTCAGGGTGGTCATCTTCTTGTCGACGTAAAAGGACAACTTGTTGTCGGCGAGATAAGCCGCCCTTAGCACCAGGTCCTTCGCCCTTTCAATCCCCGTTCCTTGCTTGTAGACGACCCACCTTTGCGTCGCCAGACTCTGACCCATGAACTTTGGCCTTTCCAACCTCAGGGAGCACTTTGGTCCCACTTCACCGTCCTTGTTCCTGGACAGGATTTTTCTGTTCTTCATGAAGTTCATCATGTTGCTTGACATCGGTTTAACATTAGCCGTCGAATCATGCCGAAGTTTCTTCAACTTTTGCATCACGAAGCTGCGACTCTCTTCGTTTGGCTTATTCGAGGCATTTGTATTGACGTTTGAATTTTCCGTCTTATCCTTATCATCCACGTGTATCTTGATAGACGGTTTTCTTGGGGGGATCGCGGGCTGCTTCTTCTTTGACAGATGAACCAGTTTCGGAAGTACCGCTGGAATCTTAGAGGAAGACTTGTCCTGTACTTCCACCATTTCTACCTCGTCGTATTCGTTCTTCGGTAAAGAGTCAAATCTCTTTGGCAGTTCCGGAGGCGTCACACTAATCTCGCCAAACTCTACCTTGATGTCCTCCTCGGTCTCTTCCGTTGTTTCCTCTTCCTCGCAAAGATCTGCCATGCTTCCCGTGCTGCTCGGAGAGTCGCTCGTTGCTAAAAGAGACTCTAGGAGCATCAGGTCATTATTTTCATAGTTGCTGTAAATATTTTCGTCGTTCCTCGCAAAAGGATCAAATTCGAAGAGCAACGATTTGCTGCAGGTTCGTTCTTCGCTGTTCGGCTTGTCCGACGGAGAAGACGCGATCGGCTTCCTGAGCATCCAATTCTCATAGAGGGAATTCTGGATGGAGAATTGAGTGTCGTTGGAGATAGTAGAGATTCTTTGCTTTATCGATGCTTCCTTCTCGCTCTCGTCGGCGCTCGATATTACGTCAAGTTCCTCCTTCTTATCCAACCTCTCAACTTTGCCCGGGATCATGTCGTAGAACGTCCAGGAGTCGGACCTGGAGAGCCTCTTCGGAGCCTCAGATTTTTCAGTAACCGTTATACTCACGTCCGACAGATTCAAACTCTGATCTGAATCGCTGCCCTGATTCTGAGCGAAATTCAGAAGATTAAACGAATCCGGCAATTCCATTTCCGCGTGTTCCGAAACCGTCGAACTGAGCGTGTCGTATCTGCTGCTGTTTCCCGACGTCACGGATTGTAACTCATCATAGATCGACTCATCCGGAAGTGGAGGCGGAGGGTAGATGGGAGGTGGTGGACTGTAACGAGCTTCCGATAAATTCTCTTCGTTCTTGATGCTCCTCAAGTTGCTCTGCAAAGGACTGTAAAAGGATATACTGCTAAAGATGTCGTCGGCAGGCATCGAGACACATCGGTCCTCCTGCGTGGGCTCTTTGCTCTTCCCATCGGGCGAGTCCCGAATGTCCTCGCTGTTCAAGGAGGTCATTCTTCTGGTGAGTAAATTTTTAACGGATTTCTCAAGGCGAATACTCGCGTTTCTCGTACTCGATATCACAGCCTTTCCCTTCACCGTCATCTTCTCCGAGATCTCATCCTTGAAGTTCCTGCCGCTGTTGCTCAGACCCCTGAAGAAGTCAGGAGTCCCTCTCGTTTCGCTAGATCTCGTATCCTCGTTCATTTCCAAATTACCGGATTCGCTTGGACTTACTGACGGAGATACCGGAGGAAGCGAAGGAGCCTGAATATTCCTGGGTGCTGGAATCGGTCGGTCGCTCTTCAGAGATCTGGGCTTTGGCACGGGCTTACCTTCCATATTTTCAAATACTTATTAACTTCCCTTTAGAAGAATACCGAGTCATATCCTGTCATGCCTCTCGATAACACCAGAATCCATTTCCTTCCGCATATTTCTCTCTTCTTTTCAGTACAATTTCACTATTTCCATTTATTCACAAAAGCATCGTTATTCCTGTCACCCACTCGATTTAACCGATTAAATACACCAAACTATTTCTACGAACCACTACTTATTCGAACTCGTACGTTATTTTTATTGCAGAGGACTCAATGAAATTGATCGAATGAGTGAGCACCGCGAGAGTGCTTGTCTGTTTATGAGTCGTCTACAGTTTATAGGTGTCCGTATGCTTCGTGAGTCACCATTCGGCTATGTCGAATTCACGCAGCCAGCTTTCCCGTTCGGTCGTTCGCTCGTTACTCCTTGTTCGCTGCTGGTTGCTCGTTGATCGTTGCTCGCGCCAACTCAGCCGGCCGAGCTTAATTAACGAATCAACTCAGCTGTTCGATGACATACTCAGCAAAAGTCATGACCGGCCACTAGTTGCGTTGTAAACAGAAAGCCGCCGACATTCGAACAACTTTCGAGTCTCTCATGCATCTCCGTATGATTCGAATGCTGGTAAGTTCAAATAAGTGTCTGAACAATCGATAAGACTGCCAGTGATAAAACTCGACAGGGGGTAACGCACTTTTCAATCACGAAAGGATCAACTAAATATGTCTTCTCTGTGTAATCCGCCACGACCTGTTGCGTATGTCACATCACTTTTGCTCGATCTAAGGATGTCTCCAAGTTAGAACAAAAACAACAAGTCGATAACACCAGTTTATTCTCGTAGCTTGAAATTTCACGAAGAGCAATCACTGTTCACTCGTGCTTACCATAGACATAGGAATATAAGTAAGCCAAAAAGATAAAGACATAGGAATACGCTGGGTATCGATGATGATAACAATCTCGTAGGCTTTGTGCTACGGGGGGTTAAAGAGTGCCTTGGTCAATGTATGTGTGTACATACGTAGCGCACGTAGGTCAAACAAAGCGTGAGTGAGTTAAAATATTTATGGAAGAAAGAATAGAAAATTATGAGTGTGTGAGTGAACGAGTGAGTGAGTGTGAGTGAGTGAGGGATATTGGTCCTCCGACGCTGAACGTGCTCCCGTCTCGCGTGTCACCGTCACCGTCTCTTCCACACTCGCCCACTCGACTGTCGCTCGACTGCGTCGCGTTGCGCTTCGTTCCCACTGCTGCCGCTGCGAGCGACACGTTTCTCTTGCAGCGACAGTCGCTGCCTTCGCCCCCCTCCAGGCGCTTTTGCGCGTTGCGTATCCGCTTCGGTAGACCGACGCTGCTCGACGCCGAGTGCGTCCCTCGTAGGCTGTTCTATGGGAGCTGCAGCTACGATCGCTTCTTGCTTTTACCTCTGTCGAAGTGATCCTGACTATTATACCTGCTGCCTCACTCTGGAACGTTGTAGCCAGAGGTTAGACCTGCCAGAGACTGTAGCGTCGGCAGAAACGAGTGGTTGTCAGTTCGAAAATGGCCGTTTGAGAACCCAATCATGAGACGGCGAGGCGAGGCTGACAATGAGTGTGCACAGTCAGCCGGTTGTCGACATTGCTTACTTCTAATCTACCAGGAGTGCTTTATCAGTTTCTCTCTACGACAGTCGAGAACCACCAGCCGGTAGATGTCCTCGACGCTTACTAATCGACCGCGAGTATTTATCAGTTTCCCGCTCTGATAATGGAGAACCAGTGACAGGCGACTGTCGACGAAGGATTTTTAAGGCTAGTCAAGGGCTCTTTTGCGAATTACCAATACTCGCTATTTTGTATGCCTCTGAAATTACTTCGGAAAAATATCGATCTTCATTTGTGAATCGACAAGTCATTTGATTTCAAGTCACCCGGTGCATATTCGTTCGAAGAATGTACTGTTTGCTGCGCACAGATGAGCTACACGTTGCGAGGTCGTTGTTACGATATACTTGAGAAGCAAATAACTGCGCAACGACGTCAAAGGCTAATGGAGGACAGTGTCTATCATTTTTATCGATCGCTCTATCCAATTTTGGGGCTCACTCCCGACGCTGTCATTTTACGTTCGTTAAACTGCGATGTCCTGCCTCCCGACAAATTAGACGCGGTCATACATATGTATTATGGCTCATCGGGACTAATTGCGTATATGATACGACAATTATAATAAGGGCTTCTTTTTGATAAGAAGAATGTCAATAGGTTATGAAAATAATGCTGATACGGGATCAAAATGATGTCAATCTTTGACATAAGATACGGATGAAATTTGCAGCTAATATGGTTGTTATGTATGAGGACACCGGAAAAACGTATAATTTCTTTCAATTACTTGCAAATGCAATACAGCAATGAGTCATAATATGGTCCAGTAGAAAGTCCAATGTACAATATTTTCAGTACGAAAAACGTTGTTACCATTTTTAGAATTCGCGTGAAGTCCGTAACCGAAGTGATCCTGCGCTCTGATCCAGGTTCGGTAGAAGAGGAAAAATTAAAGGAGCGAGCGATAGCCAAGGTTTTTTTTCGCGAGCTAATTTTTTTTCGCAGGAAGCGGATTAGATTTTTGAATATTTTAATGAAATCTTTATTACGACTTTATCTTACCAAAGTCAAATAGTGGCTTTGGCTATACAAACAGGTAAACGTTCTCCGCAAAGTTCCCATTACATGCCAGCTGCGATTCGAGTTACATATTAACGAATCTTTAGGCGCACCTGCAATTTTTGCTTCTCGGAAGATGTCATTTTCGTTACTGGAATCTTCGAGAAGATGTAATCGCAGCTGCCTATTTGAGGAACGACGCGGCAGAGATAACCCTAAATCACAATGGCGACGAAAAGTTTTTTTTTCTTCGACGCGATCGTCACGGAGTCGCGACAGTTCGCCATGTATACGTGTATCGTGTGTAAATGCGACTTTGTGATGTCGCAAATGTCCCCGCATATTGACGGCTTATCGGCGAACTCCGATCGGGATCTGCCGTTATATTAGGTAACCGGGACACACAGATAATCGTGGATAATCGAAGAAACGTATCAACAAGCCTATGGGTTTTGCATTCCGCTTGCGCATGCGCTACGAGATGCCAGCGCAACAATAATTGGGAATAAAGGAATTGGAATCTCACACACACATTCAGGCATACAGACAGTTACTTGGATACATAATGTCTTCGTATACACTCACATACGCACATATATGTATATGTATACAAACGCACGGCGCATCTTCAAGCGAATCGGATAAGTCAAATTTTCACTACGGGGATACTAATGGCAAACGATTTCTTCTTTCTACGGGGCGATCAGACGGATCTTTATTTTTCATTTTTTTTTTCCTTAGGTTTTTCAAATTTATTTTTCTTTCGTTAACGCAATATCCGGCCATTCCGCGTGATCGAATCATCAGCCATATGGCTCTAACGATTTCGCGAGGTGCAAATGCTTTTACGATGTCCTGCACGAGGTTACTCGTCTCTCTCTCCCCTCTCGGCTGAGCTTCTCCTTTTCTCTTTTTTTGCCTTTTCTTATTTTTTTTTTATATTTCACGTAACTGCCTCAACTTTATTGCGAATCCACGAGCTTCGACGTCTTGAACAAAGGAGGCGCGACCGATCGCCCCGCTTTCGAAGTTCGGCTTGAATTTTTTTTAATTTTTCTTTTTTTTCCTTCGCTTTTGTATCGTCATCGTTATCCTTACGCAGTAGACACGGATTCTAAAATTGCTCGATTTTTCCATTTGTAATCTCGATCGTATTATCGTAATAGTCATTATAATGTATTTAATAGCAAATATATTATCACATTTAGATTGTATTAATTTTAAGACGGTATCGAATCCTTCGACGACGCCTGCGATCAGCAGTCGCCCGTTGCGCACTGCTCGTCGCTCTTCCCCTCTAGCCCCTTCATTTCAGGATTTCGACTTTCACTAAAATTCCCCCGCACGATCGGCGAGTCTCGCCAAGGATTCGCAGAGCGAGACGAGGTCCCCGCGAATCCCGAGACTCGGACGGGACGCGCCGCCAGGACTTGCAGCCTCGGAAATCGCGGATCGCCCGTCTCCGTTTTATATCTAAGAAACATTAATATAGAATATATTATCATGTAGTTTATGTAAGGTATACGGTCGGACACTTACGATCTACGGCAAAAATTCAACAGTTAAAAGATTTTAACAACTATCTTGTGATTGGCGAAGGAAGTGCGCAAATCTTACTCTGACGATTCGTTGTCTCTCGTTATTTTATTATATTTTTTTTCCCTCTTTTTTCCTTTCATTTTTTTATCTCGTCCCGCATCGCATCTGCGTCTCTCAGAGAGACTCAATCGAAAGAAGAATCGGACCAATTTTTCTCGAATCTGAAAATGACGCACTTCCGGTCGCGAGTCACGCTCTTCGAGCTCTCTCTTAAAAATTTACTTTTTTTTTGGCACGCACTGTTTAGTAATGGTGGCACAACATTTATAATTTAATGGAGTTTGCGATTATTCGAATAAATCTCGGAGGCTGGACCGTCGCACCGGCGGCAGCCATCTTACGTATGTCCCGTACAATAAGACGTAATAATTAGTTAATTATCAACAAACAGTCTTGACGCGCCGTCGAGACTCGATCTTCTCCTGGTCCATTCGATATTTCGTAAATACTGACTTCCCGTTGAGAATCCCGAACAGCGACAGTGGCTGCTGCTGCCAGATAAATATTGCATATTTACCTCGTTTTACAGGCAAATCGAATCTCGACGGCGTGACTTTAGGCTATGCAATAAAGAGCATCGGGAGCTGTGCGTTGTAAATAATGTATAAAAATCACGAAATCCGCGACACCTCAGAATAAAGGCATTGTAAATATAAAATATCATTCGAATACAATATATATCAAAAGCAAGAAAGAATATATATATGTACTATACATATAGATATACGTATACATATATAGATAAATAGGCGTTCTGAGAAAATGATCGTTTTGCCAATCATTCAATCTGTTCATGTTTTTTTTTGTTACCGGTTAGACTCCACTTAGACAACTAATCATCAATTTAATGTTAGGTTGATCGACTAGAATCAAATATGATACATTAAAAATTGACACACATTTATTTATGTATATTGTTTAATTGTTTAACGTTATTATCGCCGAAGGACACAGGGACGGCCCCGCTAACAAAATCCTGTTATCCGTTACCTTTGGTATACCCAGTAGCCAAATACCCAAAAATCCAATTACCCAAATACTCACAGTAGACAATATAATATATTTGTCCATCTGCATTATACCTTTCTGTACTTTTTGTCTGTTAACTATAATAGAACAATAGCGATCATCAATGGCAACAATAGTAGCGATCAAACGATAGAGGAGGAAAAGGGAGGCCGTAGCGATAAATGATTTTAAAAAATAGCACCTTTCCTATCCGCCAGAGTCTCCGTTTCAAACTTTGACTCTCAATTATTTTCATTTTTTTTCCTCTTTTGCCAATTTCTTTTTGAATTCATTCACATCGAATCAGTCTTAGAATTGCACAGCATCGTTGCCTATCGATTAGAATTATGCTAATTTTGTCATCACAATTTTTTGGCATCAATTATAATTACATTCTTAAATTACTAATATGCCTTCGCATTGATTTTTCATCTTTTTAGAGAAACTTCACGTTCTGCGACATCTAATTACCTCGATGATTAAATTTTGACAGCTCAAAATTTCGATCGCAATAAACTCGAAAATTATTTTTGAATTTTCTTAATTTCGCGAATTCGTAATATTAAAATTTCGATAAACCCCTAATTTCTAAGTCTTTTCACATTATATGAGAATGTCGGAGACTCTGGCAATTCAGTTCGTATTCGCAGTCTGTTTTGGCCACGTTTGTCAATGACGGCCGAGAAAACGTCGAGCTGTTTGAAATACTTTTTTTTTTGTTCAGTCTTTCGCAAATCCAGTCTACAGTCTAGCACCATCACGTACCTTGCTTTTACTTAATCTTTTTTTTCTTCTTTTCATTCTTCTCTCTCACTGTCATCTCTTACGTACGAATTAATTGGCCTACACTAATTTAAAATTTCCTGTCACAATACGATGAATCAAGTTAAATGATCAAGGAGCGCATGCATCAGCTAAACGTACCTAAATTTATTTACCTAAACAGCTAAATGCACCTATATATATATATATATATAATATATATATATATATATTGGGCAAGGACATACCTATTCTGTGTTAAAGGATTAGAGACACTGCTGTTTTGACCTATTTATATTTACACGAGAGCCAATGCACGAGTTCGTAAAAGTCTATCGACTTGGCATCGATATCTCCTAGAATTAAAAAAGTGTCAAAGAAGCGACACACGGGACACACGCGATAATTACAAAGAAACGATTTAAAATTCGTTTTCATAAAAATGAAAAACTAAAAATGATTTTCGATGTTTCTTCGAGCTCTGACCCATTGGTTCACCCGGAAGACACGAGACTCTCGAATTACGAGCAGAACGAAGATGTCCTCGTGTCGTCCGGGATATCGGAAAATCTTCCCTAACATTCTGCTAACATCTAAATCGCTTATTGACGAAGTTAGGACGTGTAAAACTGTTTGACGAAGCTTCGCTCGCGGCCTTCGGGACCTTCCCAAACCTTTATCACCATCCAGGAAATGGTTTCGGCTCCCGCGCTGACGATGCTCTTCGTTAGTTCGGCAACTCCGAGGTCGAGGATGGCGAGGATGCTGGACTCTGGACCACGGAGGGCATTTCTCTGATCGTCGACGCCATCAGCATCCCACGTGGACTGAAGGTGTCGCAGTATAGATTCTCTTTTTTGTGAACTCGCCTCACGTGGCTTCGTAGATTGTCGCGTCGCGCACTTCTGTACGCGCAGTGTGGACACAGATGAGGCTTCTCTCCGGTGTGCATGCGGCGATGCTGGATCAGCTGAAAGAGGAAAAGAGAGTCTGTCTCTTTTTCGAATTCTTCCTTCTTCCACGGACTGGACACCGGGAAACGTACCTTCTTCAGTTGGACGGTTCTGAAGATGCATATATCGCAACAAAAGTACCGGTCGTCGCGGTGCCTCCTCATGTGGCGACTTAGATCGACTTCCGATGATCTGTCGGCTCCGCAAACGGCGCAGCTGACTCTAGTTTCCGGTGCTGCCCCTTTTGCATGTGCCCTAAGATGTCTCTGGAAGGCCTTCTCGATGGTGCACGCGTAAGAGCACAATGAACAACGGTACTCCTCCCTCTCGTACCTAGAAATGCACATTTTTTAATCAGAAATTTCAATGAAAATTCGTAAAAAGACAATGACATTTTTTGCCGTATGGAGAAAAGACTGAGTACCTATACCTGACGCGCTGCAGGGCCAGGCTGCGTTTCTTCCCCGTTGGCGTCATCCCCTGAGCCACGTGACTTCCCACATGAGTCTCCATCTCGCATCTGCTTCTGGTGGTGAAGTCGCATCCCGAGGAGGGACATCTTCTGGCTTCGCCTGTCTCAGTTCCCAAAAGACTGGGATGACAGTCCGCAATGTGCTTCCTTAGAGCTGGTCTGGTGGGAGCGATCAGGTCGCAGGAGCCGCAGGAGTAGCCACGATGAACGTCGGCGTTAGGACTGCTGCCTCTCGATCTGGGCAGATAGACAATACGGTTATATAATATTTAACTGACTAGGACAATTAAAGAGACGAATTACTTTTCAGTGTAAGAAGAGTGATTGCTCTCCGAGTCGCTGTCCGACGGCATGTTAGGAATCTCCGAGGCTTCCAAAGCTGCAGTGGCTGCCGAGAGTCGGCCGAGCATCGCCGTGTATGCTCCAAGTACCCATCCATTTAGAACTGGAGTCACAGTTTCCTCCTGTGCATTTAATTAAATAGTCAGGTTGACATAGACGTGTCTATCACGTAATGCTTAGAGAGAGAAAGGCAAACCTTTTCGAGGCCGAGACACGACATGGGGTCCGGTGGTTTAATCGGGATGTTGTTATTGGCCGAATTGTGCGAACTATCCGAACTGCTGGCGTCACTTTCTTCACCAACATCTTCGTTGTTATTCGTTCTCTGCACTGACGTAAGATTCTCATTCTCGTCTTCGTCTTCCTCCTTTTCGATGTTGCTTTCGTTGTCTGCTGGTTTCCGATCCTGTTCCCGGGCCTTACGTAGACGGTCACAGGGGTTGCCGACCTGTGGCGACTTCGCAATTAGTTCCATCGCGCGATAAGGTGCTCCTGTCGCGGCTAATGGAAGCGGCACCATATCCGACGGCCTCTGAAGGCCGCTCAAAGCAAAAGCCGCCCTCGGGAGCATTTGCGGTGCACCGGGAGGCAGGATCGGATGTCTTCGGGCGAACCGCGGATCGGCCCAAAGTCCACCCGCGGCGTGCAGACTCCAGATCCCATATTCCATCTGAAATCATTCGAGACTACAGAAGACCAAGAAACGTCCCTCCACGTGGAATTAGACCTATTTATCATAGTAATTTGTTTCTGTTTACTTTTCGAATTTAGGAACAGTACCTATCACTCGATTAGAAATATTAAATAAATATGATTAATCAATTTGTAATCGAAGCCAATTAACTAATTTAAAAAACTCAATGACTCGCGTCACTCCTCGTTTATGAATAGATCATGCCCCATTGACGGCTCAAACGATGTACACGACACTTAATGGCCACAGGTTATACAACGTGTGATTTTAGTAAGAAATTCTTTTGCCCATCATTGCAATGGAAACTAGTTGCAATATTTTATATGGCTGTCCCTGGAACGAATCAACATTAGAAATAATTATTGTTCGACCCTAATGGTCTATTACCACCATATATATATGCTCCTAATATATGCTCAGCTATTTCTTTTAATTCAAAAACTGCCCGTCAATCTTCGAATTTGTAAATTTACTTTTAATTGAATTCAGCCCTTTATCATATGTAACGAATTTAATATCGGATGCGTGCGTGCACGCACTGCCAGTGTCGCTCTTGTGGGGGCATCAGGACCAGAGGCTGTTGGAAGGGAGCGGGACGCATCCTTCGATCAGAAACGCGTTGCGAGACCGAAATGATTGGCGTCTGGTGCCTCATCCGAGTGGACCATAAATCTGTCATATTGTGATGTTGTCAGTCTGTCGGACGACCCGATAATAAATGAGTGCCATAATGACATGGTTGACTGCTCGGACATTGTAATTCCGAATGTCGTATTAATTCGTTGCAATAATTCTCTGATGGCTCTGGAATTGAGGTAGGTCATTCGGTAGCCATCCGAATTTAACGAACTTCGAAAAAGTTTCGGGAGCTTCTCGAGGTTTCTGGTTTTTTTGTCTTGCGATTCCTTGCCAATCTCTGAATAAGAGAGAGAGAGTGAGAGAAAGAGAGATACCAAAATGCATCTCGTTTTCCATCCTCCGTTCCAAGTTCCCCAACCCAAAGCCCAAGCCCTGCCACTAAAGTGGCCCCCCTCCCCTAAGCCTCAGGAATCGATTTGTTATTGTTTTTGTGTCTGCGGTGTCGGCGGTAGTGGTTGGCTGAGTGGGAGCCTGCAAGCTCGCTCTTGAGTTTAGGTGGCTCGTGCAGCGGGTCGGAGTGCGCGAGGAAAGAGCAGGAAGAGGAAGACATGGATGGAGGGGTGGAGAGGTAGTCGAGGTTGAGGATGAAGAGTAAAATCGGACCAGGGGTGGCAGCCTGGTGAGAGGCTCGGTGACGCGGGGTAGAGGGCGTAGGGCGAAAGGCGTTGGGTGGATGTTACTGGGGTAAGGTGGCTAGCAGGGATAGGGACGGTGGTGAGGTGCCGCACTGGAACCCGAGGATAGACTGGGGTGGGTTGGGGTGGCCCCAGAATGGTCTAGGGTAGGGGTTGAGGTGATGGGAAAGGCAAGGGATCTGACACGGCTTGACAGGTGACAACCGATTGGACCACTGACGTCACAGATCACTTGGCTGGCCGCGTGCACACACAATCACGCACGCCGAAGACCCGACGCACATGCAGAAATCGAAATATTTTGCACAGGAAATACGGTATTTACGTGCTAACCGGCCGATAGCCCCGCGACGCCTCTATCTGGTTACCATTACACTCGGATGTATGAAATGCGCCAACATACACCATCCCCCCACAATAGCCCTATTTATGATTGGGCAAAATTGCTTTCCATGCGCAGAATAAAATTGCGTGGCGGAAAAATCTTCAAAAGTCGACGGAAAAATGGAGAAACAGAAAGAATCCTGGAGGGATTTAATGATTTTTAGGAGCTGAACAGTCATTCATTGAAGGTTGAGGGTAACATTTTTTTTGGAATTTTCTCCCAGGAAAACCAAGAAAATTTGCGAAAAATTAAATATGGTGAGGCAGCGGACTTGCGCGCATTGAGAATCTAAGCTTTTCTAGTTTTACCGCGGAACATCGATGGCGCTTGCACCAAACTGATGCAACTTGAACCGGACGTACCAAAATGGCTGACGTCAGATCATGCACTTCCGTTAACAAACTTTTTGATGCCATTTTTCAATAGAACGGTAGAACACATTTTTACGGGGTTTTCAGTGGAGTAACAAATATTCCTACAATTCGTAGAATTGAAATCTCGCGAGATCTTATTGCTATTTTATTATTGTTTTTAATACGTAGACTACAAATTATCTGCACGAAGAACTACAGTAAACAGGTAGTATAAAAAATATTGTGCTTATTTTAAATGACACAAGAGATTAATAATCTTCTTAACGCAAGCACAGCGATGTTCCTTTTAATACGAGGGCCTGAAGTTTGCCGAGTGCGTTTTCAAAACTGAAAAAAATAAGTTATTCAAACGAAATCTGTAAAAAACATGTTTCTTGTTCAACGTGAAGTCCATACTTTGCCTGAATATTTTCGACTTCTTTATACTCTCCCATGAATTTATCCAAAGTTGCCATAAAGTTAATTAGTGATTTTCCAGCGGAACCTATTGCATTCTTGATTTCATTCAATGCGTAGTTAATCTCTTTGAGTGTTTTCAGGATTTCCTCTATCTCTGCTGAATTTTTAGGGATGATAATATCTTTGCAGCGTAGTGAATCCAAGGGTTCGATAAGACTTCTTAATTTGTTGAGTTTCATCTCTAGCATGAACATGTGCGTAATCTCAGCTGTATGAATACATAACACAAATGAACATGATGGAAATAAGTAAAGTTTGTGCAATAAGTTTGACCATGATTTGTTGCTTACCACAGCAAGCATCTGCATCCTCTACCTGTAAATCTAAATTATTCTGCAACTCTGTAAGACTCTTAACATCGTTTGCTCTTAGTCTTATTTTAGTCAGATTTTGCAAAACTAAATCCCGTTCCACACATATTTTGACCAACTGGTTAGTCAAATCTGTGTTTAGTTCTTTAACCTTCTTCTTCAATACAATTTGGCTGCATTCAGCTCTTAAGTACGTATCATATAATAAGCTTAGATCAATATTACTATTATCTGTTTCTGGTTGCTGAGGAATATCTTGAAGTATCATTGCTGAAGGCTGTAATGACATCCTTGGTGTGATGCGGCTTCTTAAGCCTTTAAACAAAATATCCAGGAAATGTGGTCAAATGTGTAATGCATCTGGCAGAAACTCATACAAATTATACCTGTTTGTCTATTATTAGATGGTATCAACAACGAAGTGCGATTTGCAGGACGATTACCGTCAGCGGCTGCAGCATCTCTCGTCCCATTTCGTATACGAGTTGGTGTCAGTGTCAAACGATTTCTGTAAAAAACATATCTTCATTACTTTCAATTTTTTAAGACAAACATTAGTGATAGAACGAACGTTTTTACTCCACGCTTCTTGTTTGGAGATTGCGGTGGATCCATCCTGCAAATTACTTTCCGTTTGATCCTACTCGATCCTACCGTTTGTCGAGCTACTTGAAAACATTTAAATTGTGTTTCCTTCTTTTTTGTACATCATTTATTCCCTAGAAGAAAAGAGCTATAATCTAGAAGCAGGGATTTTATTATATGTGCGAGATCATTCGTTCCAGTGTTCAATGTGCACCGAGGCCAGCGGAGGCACATAGGTGTGTTCGAAAATGAGCCAGAAGCGCTGAGAGCATAGTTTACTATATTATTGAATGCATTTGATCGAGACACAATGACACGCTTAAGTTCTCTATTCTTCTTCAAAGTACCTATAGTGTTTCGTATTGTTAATTTCCGTCATTGTTAAACTGCTGCCTGTAATGATTTTTATTATAATCATAATTTATAAAAAAAACTAAGCCATTGGGTTTTTTCTTCTAGAACCGGCCAATACCGAGAGTTTACGTTCATAGTGAATTATATTGGTTTTATTACCTAGACATTGGTAACACTGTGAATCACCATTTTTAAGGATCGATTCCTGTTGTGTGTTTCACTAGTCTACTAGTTATTGCTGATTATTGTTTAATGGAGATTTTATAATAGGACGTGACATTTAATTTCATCACTCTTTCACAGTCAATATAAGTGCCTGTATTCGAAAATCATTCTCAATTAACCTCCTTCCTATTTGTTGACTGACTTTTCATCTGTAAACATGGTGATTATTATTACTGATTTTACAATATTCAAATACACTGATTGTGCTTGACTCATTAATTCTCAATTATTTGATAACATACTTGTGTTTACGTACTATGCATTGTTTTGGTTTTTTTAAGGATAAAGAAAAACGAGAAATACCATCCTTGCTCAGGAAAATTCTTGCCGTGGATGCTTACTTAACAGATCAATTTGTTCGAACTGCTGAGAAATTTCTTTTTCCTAGACAGCTCAAAGTCCACTCAAAAATGCTTGAGGTAATAATTTTAGCCTTGATAAATTTAAAACTGCAAAGAAATTTGGTAAATACTTCGTTTTAATAATCAGGTATCTTGCCATGGAATACCATGGATTGCAAGTTGGATAGCTCTCATATGGATACTTAATAGTAGCAGCATGTACCAAATGCAAGTCAATTTTCTCATAGGTAAGATAATTTTATTTCAAGTAAATACAAGATTATCTCTTGTATTATAAGTGTTATCATTTTCAGGGTTGTTCCTTGATATAATTGTAATTGCTTTAATTAAATCAATAACAAGAAGAAGAAGACCTGCTGTTAATGACGACCCATTTTCTATAGGTCCTGACAAATATTCCTTTCCATCAGGGCATGCTTCCCGTGCTGCTTTTATAGTTTATTTCTTTTTCAATTTGTGGCCAGTTAACATTATTTTCGTTCCTCCATTGTTGGCCTGGGCAGTCTCTGTTTGTCTCTCAAGAGTCTTAATGAGGAGACATTATCTTTTAGATATTATTGCTGGAGTATTTTTAGGTATTTTTGAAGGATTTTTCATTGGGTTGGTTTATCTAGAAAAGGACACATGCATGGGCCTGATTTCATGGATTACAGATGAGAAGTTGGAAGGTGGAGACTATCATGTATAAATCGGCATATTCTTGCTTTTATATTTACTACCAATATATACTTAATTATGGTTGTTGCAATCTTCCAGAGTTTTAAAATTGATGTGATGATTTAAACAAAATACTAGTGTAGTTAATTTTAGATTTTGTAAGTCTGAATATTATCGCAGTCTGTGATAGTTGTGTACACGTTGAAGTTCTAAATAAATATTTCTTGAAATAATTTTGGGGACATGTGAAATAATTACACTTTGTTTTTATTATTTTGATGTCACTTTTTTATCGATTATACACAATGCTTTAAAGCCGATACGAAAAACATTACTGCTTGTACTATCGGCTAACTAAAAAATTAAATGAGCTACTTTATCTCATAAATAGTGGAATGTATTGCAGATAAAATAATAGAGTGCATAATATACAATGAAATAACGTAATTATCCGTTGATACAAGTTCATTATCACATCTCAGATGTAAAACTTGTGATCTTGGTAAAACATTCCTTTGTTTGGATTGAGCTGGCTGAAATGTAAACGCAAATATATTTGTTTCGTTTAATAATCTTTTGCACAATGGGCCAAAGTTTAGTAAAATCCAGGGAGCCTAGAAACATGGCTAGGTTTGAATAATTTTGAAACCGCGAAAAACAGATACCGCTATTGGCCCATAGTGCAGAGGGCGCATTTAGTTGATCGTGAAATTTAAAAGTGTCCAAGCTGCTGCTACATGATAAGCGAATACATTGCACAGAGGACAACTATATCACATAAAACTATTTTTCATGTCCATTCTACATCTTTGTTAACACTTCGATATTACAATCGTACTAATTGTGTTTGTCCTATTATATCAATCGTGAATACGTCTACGATCACCGGCACCGGTGCTTCTTTCTACACGTGAAAAAAATGGCCGCCGCGATCAACACTGCGTAACGAACTCATTCTCGTTCTAGCAACGCCTGGCCGATCATTTGAGTAAAAATAAATAGTGAATCAGTCAAGATTGGTACTGCCAGGAAGAACAAGCATCCTTTTTGAACAATGGACCAAAGTAAGGAATCTCATTTACAGGGAGCTGTCAAGTGCCATTGAACGAAAGTGATTGCACGACAGCCGTCATTTGGTTTGGGAAAATACGAAAATTTCAAATTTTAATTATTCATGTTACGTAAAGGTACAACGAGATGAGTATTCACACGTGATTCTGACAAAGAATTCGTAACGCTCTACCAAAGGGGAGAATGGTAGAACTTGAGGTCAAGGTGTGCGTGCTCGTTCCCGGCGACCTCCTGGCCGCACGAGGGTGACGGCGAGGGTTTCACGTTGTTCCCGGGTATTTCTGCGTCCAAGAAAATTGGGACAAATGGAGCCACCTGGTGATCATCCGGTATTGCCGGCGTAGGTACCGTTGATAATTCGCTCGAACGCTGCTTCTGCTCTTCCTCGGAGTAGAGACTCAGCGAACGAGGACGCTCCATTTTCGGGACCGGGGGAGGAATTTCACTAGAAAATTAATCTGGTCAACCAGGTCATCCTGGTGTACGAAGTCAACGTCGTCTAGACTCGATGCGACGGCGGATTCTCAAGTAAGATTTTCCATTTAATCTTTGGACCCGTATCTCGTTGTCAAAAACTGATTGCGTAGCGTCATGTTTAAGAATCAAGAACACATATGGAAAAGTGGAAGTTTGTTAAGGTTTAGGAAAGTGGAACGGGTGTAATAGGTATGATTCATTGGGGCTGTTGACTGATGATAATGGAACGAAAGCGAGTTACTATTGAAACTTAGTGTTTTTGTTTATTGTTCGATTATATTAGTGGCTGCGAGTGAAAGAAAAAAATGAAGACACAAAACTAGAAGAGAGAAAGACAAATGAAATTAATTTGTTGCCGTGTCGTATAAATGTGTATAACTCATATTTTATAACCTATTGATATGCATTATGTTTACACAATAATTTACAATGAAAATAAATAAAATCACATGTGCGCCTTTGAATAGATTTTCGATGTACTTTC
Source organism: Calameuta idolon (assembly GCA_030142285.1). Lineage (NCBI taxonomy): Eukaryota > Metazoa > Arthropoda > Insecta > Hymenoptera > Cephidae > Calameuta > Calameuta idolon. The sequence continues at coordinate 377,007 of JARQSV010000295.1, read as the reverse complement.
AGTGTCGAAATATTACGCGCGTGTTTCTATCAGTTACAGCGTGCATGCTACGATACACGACTGCTTCGTAGAGTCCTCCGTGACATTTAACTAGAAACTGAAAGGAGCGTCAAGAATCTTCCTATCTTTTCTATCGTCTCACGGATCGCCGTACTATTTCCATTTTTTTAGTCTCATTTTACTCGGTCAATTGTAAAGCAACCGAACCCCGGCGATCCGTCGAGATCGAAAGATTTTTCGGATCTCCGCTTTTACTCGAAAACAGTGATAAGGAGCGAGGGAAAGAATTCTCTTAGCCTTGAACGATGGATCGATCGCGATTACTACTCACCCGGTTCGTTCGGCAGGCTGGCCAAACGCTGCGGTGTTATGAATAATCTAAAAGAAAGCGTTAATAGAAAATTAGTAATCGAGCAGCAATGAGACGCGAGCTGTCCAGTCCTTGCGAGTCCGACTGTCGGTTACTTGATTAACTCAATAAGCAAAAGGTGAATCCTTGTGATTTTATTTTCATAAAAAGCCATACTACTCACGTTGGCCATAGAGCATTGCGGTCGAGCTGCTGCGTATCTACCATAGGAGCTGCGCGACGCGGCTCCATATTGCGCGCCATTGACGCTGCTGCAAAGAAACTGAAATTAATGCGAGTACTCGAATTTGCCATAGATGGCGCTGCGATCGCTTCGATTGACACGAAAGGCATTTTCCTTCCCTGTCCGCCATTCTGTCACGCACCTACCTGCCACTGGTATTGTTACTCGTCGCATTTCCATCGCTCGACGGTTTCACAGGCAAACTGTATCGGCTGCCTCTGGTCTCCTGAGTTTCTGCAACAGAAAAGGCCATAACACGATAAAGCCGTCGGATTGCTGCAGCTCGACTCGCCCAAGGTCCTTCAGGGAGATTATCGACGCGTCGCTGTCGCGTAATATTGACCGCATTTTTAAGCTCCTTCTTCGCCGGAATTACCAATTCAGGACGTGAAATGAGAACCGATTCGCAGCTGCCGATGCTGCGTGACCTTCGTTGTACTTTTACGTGCCTGCGTCGGTCCGAAATAGGCAATTCGGTAGAGACAACAGAAATGACGATTCAGCCTCGCGCCGTGCGCCTACGTTATTTCCTATATGTATATTTTCTCCGTAGAGTCGCGAACATCGCGAATGATTCCGTCTGCAGCCACGAGTGTCTCGCATTTTGTTCTCGTATTACCTTGCTGATAAAAAAGAAGACCAGGACACCATTTGGCTGGGCTATTCCGACCGGCATGACAATTACGCAGCAGTGTATTTTGCAAAAGCAGGCTCCCTGTCTTTGTGCACGATGAGAATGGCCGCCGTGTTCACTGAGTAATTAGCGATGAGAACATTTAACGAGACAGCCATCTCGTGCACGTCAGGTAGGTCAATTCCTCTCAAAGGGATAATTACGACTGGGGTGAACGGGAGGGTTGCTGCCCCGTGTCGATTCTCACGTATTTTTTTAGCATCGTAGAAAACTCGATACTTTCTGCGCTTATTACGATTCGCAACCCGAGTGAAACGGAATCTCATCGGGCATTTCAATAACGTCGCGGTTAACGCTGAGCTGGGATTTTTCGCTTGATATTTTGCTGCGTCTAGGTAAATATTGATTCGCGAGGAACGACGAGTAGCTTGACGCTGAATAATGTCCTGAGACTGGAATGGAATTGCGATTACGGGACGTTGACTCACCGTCGTCGAAGAATCCTTGAAATACGACAAACTTGTTATTCTGCGGAATTATCCTCGAGAGTCCGTAATGCTTGTGAAGAAAAGCGAGAAATTTCTCGGAAGGCCGGTCGATCGCCAATTTCATCGGCGTTATGTTCTCCTGCTGCGGATCGTAAAAAGTTAGATTAAATTTAATAATAAACAAGGATCATGTGTCTGGAAGAAATCGAGCAACCTCAGAAGTCTAACTAGTTGCTGGAGTTGAGTAACCTCCTGTGCTCTACCTTGGCCGGGACACCCACCTATGCTCGGCATAATATCCCTTTGTTATGCGTATCATTAAGCTCCTGCGTGAACCGTGCTCGATTTACCGTAAGGCTAGACATATTTAATCCGTCAAATAAGAATGTCAAAGTGTTAAATTTCCGTCTGGTTTATAAAACGAAAAAAGTAAGATCGGTGAGTGAATTTCTTGTTCGTATCGTAAGACTGCTATTAGCAGGATTAATTTTAATAAAGGGCTCTTTTATTCTTTCAGATGGCATTCAGTGACTCTGCCGCTAAGTAAGATTTCGCTTGAGAAGTCGGGGTCGAGCGCCATTAAGAATTTTCGTTAAGAAAATTAGGTCCTTTGCCGTGTCGTCCAATAGATTTAGGATCGGAAGCTGCACGCGGATTTATCGGATGTTGCCCCAGTAACCCGCATGAGAATAGGGGTCATCTCATAGTGGGTATCTTCATATAGAAATCAGAAATGGTTGAACAGAATCGAAAATTTGAATTTTTTAATTCGGTTGGTATTTCTCATATTTAGTGACTGACTAAACAAATGAATGAGAGCCAAGAACGTGTGAACGGAGACTCACCGCCAGCATGTGCTGATAGAGGACATTCCCGCAGCCCATACGCTGTCTGGATTCGTGGACGTAGAAGTCCAGGACGCATCGGGGTTGCAGCTGATAGTGGACACCCCTGTCGTCGAACATGAAAAGATTTTTCGAGCCCGTTTTCAGCAGTCCCACCACACATCCGTTGCCACTGTAAGAAGTTCAAAGCAGACATACAGTCACATTGTATGCAGACGTCACAAGACTCGTCATAGATTCGCGAGGTCGAGCCGGATGAACAACTGGGTCGCAAGAGGGACACGTGGTTCAAGGAAGCGCATAAAGTAAGAACGAGCTTGAATTATGCATCTCGTCTGAAAGAGTCAATTCTGGCTCTGCTTCCAGAATTCTTAGAGCAGCTCGAGCGGAATGTGCATTGCGCATTCCATAAGATTCGAAGCACGCGGTCACTCCCAACATCCGGTAAAATAATTCCGGTGGTGACCCACGTCGGCCATTATCGTTAGCTAAGACGTACGGGGTTCATATTCCGTTTTGATTAGGTCTCGGCATTAGCGCCTTCGCGCCATCATTTAAATGATCCGAGTGGTCCCTCGCGAAGGGTGCGTTCATATTCCCCAACCTGGACGCTCAGCCCTTCGACGTCGATCCGGTAGCGCAACTTCCGGCCAACTCCCCAAAATCCTCATCCCCTTTGACCAAATTACTCTCCGAACCCCCTATAATCCACTATGGCTCTTCCGGCAGGAGCGCATTAGGGTTAACGCAAGAATCGTTACTTGTTGGCTTCTCTGTCCACAAGCAGGTAGACGATGTGGTCGGTGTCCCTCAGTTTAACGGCGCTGGTTATTGGTTTGTTCAGCCCTTGCGCCCTGGCGGAGGCCTCGCCCATCTCGTCGAGGACCTTAGTCAGCTGTCTCTGGCATTCGCTGAAACAAGAAAGGATTCGTTGCAGCTCAAGATTCAGGAAGAACAATGTTTAACGAGACTGCTGGGAAGCTATCGTGTATTGATCGATCCAATTAATATTTTAGAACTGCGAGCTGATCGCGACATTGAACGAAGTGGGACGTCGTGAAGGGTTCATTGGAAGCTGCGACTCCGTGAGACTTTGGACCAAATTCATTGGATTCTTTTTGTCCACCCCACGCAGAGGGTGACGCACTATTTTTAAAGTCGAGGGGCTGTATGAGATGCACTCGGAGTTGCTGAGGGAGAGGTGGGTAGTTTGTGGCGGGTGGCGGGTGGCGGGTGTCGGGTGGCGGGTGGCGAGAGGCGAAGGGAGTTAGCATCCCTCGGCCACCTACGCCTTTCCTTCTCGAATTTATCAGCGTAGAGAGGATGATCGTGGAAATGGGAGCAAAGTCGAAGCCTTTTGGATGCTGAAACTACATTGATCGAACAGTTAGGTCTGAATATTCATATTTCAAAGGATGGAAGGATAGGGCATTAAATTCTCCGAAATTCAATTGTGATTTTTTGATTTAATTAGTACATATATATATATAAATTAGTACTGGCTGGTACATGGAATGTTTATACGAATCTAGATTATGCATAACGGCTCGTACAGAACAATCGTTGAAACCAGCTGCTCCTCCTCCTTCTCGTTTCCTCTAATTAACCAAGATTCTCATAGGAGGTTTCGAATTCTTCCACTTTCTTTCTCTTTGCCAGGAACGAGTGTTTTTATGGCGAACTTTTCTATTGGACGAAAAAACAAGTCACGCGACTTCAAGCACGTTCACATAAATTGGCTGGCGTACAATCGATAACGGCTGTGCCTCAGGGCAGGATATCTTAACGCTGTCAATGACAAATTGTGCAGGTGAGATATTAATCTTTGTGGAAAAATTCATCTAAGATTTGTAAATACGCGACCCGATCGCTGTCTACTTCCTTCCTAACTATTGGACCCACAGGAGGAGGACAACCGTGAATCATATTCAAGATTTCTCTCGTCTCTTGCGGCAGAGTAGACTGTAGCAGTCAAGGCTGAACTGCGCTTTCACGGACTGATTAGTTACATAACTGTTGAGGGAGATAGCATAGATCGGACAGCTAGTCAAATCCAAAGCCAAAGATTAATTCCAGTGAAGTAAATCCTCACTGGATGCAAATTTCCATGCCCAGAGTCGCGATCGTTCGAGTGACGCAATAATCGACGTTCAGGGTTAAAATACGGAGTGGATTGGCACTGCAGCTGTTTCTACTCTCTGGGAAGCGTGCAGAGTGGAAACGTGTACATACAGTTGCTAGTAGACCACGAGCAGCATGGCCATTATGTCAGATTTATTAATACACGGTACTCTCCGGCTTTGAAGTGCCTGGCCGAGATACCGCTTCGACAGTACGCACACTTTCTTATAGTTGGCAGCACACGGGACCATTAGAATAGATTTTGAAAAAATTTTATCTTTATCTAATTTTTCGAATTTTCCAGTTTATCGGTTACACCGGATATATCGATGCAGTTTCAATTGAAATTTATAAATATGGCGAGTGCGAATCGTTCGAGCGTGATGAGCCACTTTCGAAATTTCTTATCAAATTTCTTATCGCTTTTCAAACAGCGCTATTGTCATTGATAAGTAAGACGCCCGAGATACACAAGTGTCACGTGAAAAAGAGCTGGAAGGCGTAATTATTTTCTTCCACTCCTTTTTCCGGTTGTAACGGTTATGTTTCACCTCGCTAAGGCGAATAGTTTTAGGCTTCGGTTCTCTTTCCTCAAATAACGATCACTTCTCCTCCTGTTTGTCTTTCTTTGGCAAATCTTTTTTTTTTCCCCGGTTTTATCGCTGCTTTTTAGTCCCTTTTCAATTTTGAAAATCCTATCGCTCTCATGCTTTTTATGGATTCGACTTGAAAATCCAAATGTTTATTACCATTATGTACTACACTTTATTCATCCCACGTGGTTAATTTATGTCAGAAACGTCATGCCTGGCTGATTTAAAAGTCCCCGTGCTAGCCGACGCGTGGTAATCAGAATTTCACGCATCCTTGCGCCAGACGAACCAGAAGCATCGGACGCTGCTCCTGCACATCCTGTGTGCCAGATCGCGACGTCTCTTAAGACTTATCATTATTCTTCTCAGTTCTCGGCCTTTACGATTACCTATTTCTTAATACAAATTAACGAGCGATCGGCACTGCGTTTAATGATCGGACGTGTCACAGTGGTTTCAGATACAAATAAAAAGTGTCCGTTCCATTCGCAGCAATTTTTCTGAAACTCGGAGTCTATGGTGCGTGGAGCAAGCCAAGAGAAGCGAATAGACTTTTTCTACCTAACGGGTAACTCCGCAGTAACGCAAACTCATTCCGTCTCCTTTTTCCTCGTACTTTCAGTATGTCGCTCTGTTGAAAACTGCCGTCGTTCCCCGAGTCATTCCCTGAGAATTACACGCGAGAATAATTCACCGTTTAACCACAAACTGTTTTGCGCTTGGAAAATTTTGGCATCAATTTCTCAAAAGCAGAATACATACTGGGTGGTTAAGTCAATCTGTACCGACACCAATCTCCGTATAGAAGCGTCACAGCTGAAAAAATTTCCTGCCTTTTCTCAATCCCGAATAACAACGGATACTTAAACACGTTTCTAACCTTCGTACTGCTGTAGGAAGATTGTGAAATATGGAAGACGCGGCTTCCTGGTTCAACTACAGCTTGAACGTGAGTCATTTCGTGAGAATGACACGTGAGCGCGATCTGTAAAATATCTACAACAAAAAATGATGCAATTTTACTTAGACGCCTACATACATGTGTAGATGCCGACAGTTTTAGTCGTAAGTCGATAACCTCTAGTGGCTTCGAAACTAGACGCATATTCAACGGAACAATGGGTTCCCACGGAAACCAGGGGCCGGATGACGAGGAGTCAGGCAATCGGTTTAGACGTATTTTAATTAATCGATATATGATCGCTACTACACGTTTTACGTTTTTCGACTCTTCTACAATTTTCATATTCTTTACGAAAATAAAGACTACGTTTGTTCAGAGCAACATTCGTATTTCGTAGAAGGAATAAGAATCATGGCTGTGCGATTCTTTCCGCTGCCCACCAGACCTGAACTGTCCGCCCACGGGGAGACGTAGTCACGCGAAAGACTCTTTAGAACCGTGAACGACGCTGAGTCTTGTTTCGTCGACGTTCAGTTGTCTGAAACTTTTCCTCTTATATTTCTGACGAATAATATAATTTCTTTTTCGTTTCTATCTGCTATTAAAATGCGACGAAAAGCCTCTACTGCTCTATAGCGTAAAGAGGAAATTGCGCAATCCTGCTCATTCTAACGCATTTCATTGAGCCACGAGCTGAGCTACTTTTTTGCGTTTCGAACTCCAACCGCTTTTCGCCTACGCGGCAACGCACTGACAATGAGAGAATCTACGCTTTTGACGATGATTGCACGAATTACTTGACGATGATTGGACGAATGACTACACAGGTGTAAGATGACGCGCGAACGGTAGTGATCTTGGATTTTATACGTAAAATCGAACTTGGCAAGATCAGCTGATTGACGGTCATCGATGCGTTAGATATTTCAACTGTTTAACCATTTCGAATCTGTCCAAGTATATGATGGAATATTATTTTTTTTTTGACTATTCAAATATTATGAGAACTTTTAGAAAATTTAAAAATCTAGTCGAGCAACTTTCTTTTCCATGAACAGAGTCGAAACTCTTGATACGGCTCGCGCAGGACTGCGCGTCGCGTGACATGTGCAAATGGCATTTTTGACATAGGTCAATTAGCTGAGACCACAGCTGCGACCAAGATCGAGAAATATGTTTCGAACTTCTGGATTATCTTCGAGGAGTTGCGGAAGAGATTAATGATTAATTGCGGCACGAATGCGTCATTGGGTCTCGCAAGGGACAGTGAAAGTTCTTATACGTTAATTGTCAGCTGAAGGAATTGAGGCAACCTTCTACAGATCTACAGACGCTTTGCGTGGAGGTTGTCTATTTTTATATATATATATATACCGATACTATAATAGCATCTAATAGTAGGTTCTATGTTATTTTTGTAAATGACTACGAAGAATTAGCCTTGATCATGATCAGGTCATCATTGATAAGGGGTTCACTCACTTGAGTTCCCGTCGGTCGCCCTTGAAATCTTCCGGAATCAGTGTTTGTCCAACCTTGTTGATTTTCCTGGGCAAGAGTTTATTCACATTGAACTTGAACTCCATTTTGCTTGCGTCACTTTTTCAATGTTTTTCTCAAAATCTCGTTAAACTTTGAACACAAAAAATAAGGTCTTCGACGTAGGCGAAGCGAGCGGCGTAAAATTAAAGAGAAAAAATGCAGGGAAGCTGCTGGCTAAGAGGAAGCCGAGTCTGAGGTTGCTCCGAGGATCGATCGAATCCGATGCCCGAAGGGACAATTCGTGACGTTTCGTAAACACAACGACACAACCTTCTTAACCTTAAAATTCAATAGATTTTCTGGAAACACTCGCGCTTCTTAATTAGACGAAGATTGACAAGTTGATTCTTTGAAGGACACTCGGGTAATGTGTCTACCAAACAAGAATCTATGTATTGTGGGAGGAGCGAGAGTAAAATCCTCAGTTAACTCTCTATTGGTAGGAATTCATTGACTGGCGTAAAATCGATGTAGACTGCAGTAGGGATGCTGGTTTGATCTCCTAATCCTCTAGTGGATACACTAGTGTCTTATGTTGTACCGGGATGTATATCCCATCGCCCAGAGGATGACCTTATGTTTTGTAGATCTTTTATCGGGTATAGGATCGAACCCGTGACGTGCGACCCTATGCCAGAACCAATGAAAATTCGCGATACTCCGGGTTGACGATACACCTCGGCTCGAGAGTTACGCGACTACCTGGTGGACCCTCCGCTGGTCCGGACTTCACTAGCGGAGCGCGCCTTCATTTTTTCCAGAAAGCCGCGGGCTGAGCTGCGCGTGCAACGAAGGCCGTGCTGGATGGCTGGTTGGCTGGTGGCTGACACATTCACAGCCAAGTCAAATGAGCATTGCGCTCGCGCATGCTTCGCTAGAGAACTCTAGTTGACTGACGGATAAAAGTCTATTCTCTGGGACAGGAAGATTCCTGCAAGACCATATACAGATGGCAGGACTGTTGATAACTTTACGTAAGGTACTATAGGGATATTCGAATCACGGAATGCATCATGAGAACTTTACTTATTAATATCGAATAAGGCCCTGTTAGAGAATCAGGCACCCTTGATGGAATTTCTGCTCGGGCTAGATCTGCATTTTTGAGTTATTATCGATTTTTGTGAATCATGTCGATACTGTCAAAATATTGATAGGCCGGTCGATTTCATTAGATTGTGGCGGGAAAACGAAGGAGCAATTTGATTTCAGACGCGGCAACTTCAGGTGTTTTGGGATGGGGCATATTAAAAGTTAGGAGAAATACACTTAAAGATCCCGATACGGGTGGTGACGCAACCGCTTGACACATTTCCCATGATGCACTGCAGGGTTAGAATATCAGTTTCTATAATATCTTTGTTTTACAGAAATAAATCGAACGTGTGCTGCTAAAATACGGTAAAGTGTGTCGTAAATTTTTAGGATGTACCAATAAAAAAATTTATTGTTATTCGATATGAAGAAGAACTATTAAGATCTTCAGAATCTATTCCGCATTTTCACAGTCCGCCCTGTAACCGACAGTTAAAAAATCCAAACCCCAAAATAGCATCAGTCGATGATTTAACAACTAATAATCTCCTCGGTTGGTGGAAGATAGGAATAATTGCAAAAATAATAATTGAGGAGCTTTATCGAAAAAGGCGGCAGGCGCTCGAAATTCGGTAAAAGTGTTGTCCAAACTGGTGGAAAATACAAAGTACGAAATGTGGAAAACAACAAAAATTTGGACAATACTTTTACCGAATTTCGAACGTCTGTCGCCTTTTTCGATAAAGCTCCTCAATTGTTGATAGCTAAAATGTATCACCTGAAGTTAGTAAGTAATCGCTCAAACGTAACGTTGACATTCAGTAGGTAAGCCGATTGCAGTTTTCCATGTCTCCTAACCCTCACGTGATACCAAACCCCGGTATGATACCTGGTCTGTTTATCTTTAGTCAGGTGTCGCGGTCATCCGCAGTTCGATTTACCGACTGAACGTTACGAATGCACAGAATACTGTTGTATACCAACTAGTAAACAAAACAATAACAAATTACGAAATTACGCATGCAACATGTCAGTTGCTTTTTATCAAATTGTCAATGTCGAAAATTCGTGTCTGAATCGTAATTCGACATCGGGGAGAATTCAAATCCCGCGCTTTTTATTTTGAACAGACTAATGTTTATAAACTCGAGTGCGAAATATTGAAACATGCAATCATTATTATTTATAATTTAAATATATAAAAATAAATACATAAATCTTTGAAGCAAAGGTGTTCTTATCCCTTGCCCAATATCTCCGTCTTCTCATTTCATTTTACAGATCTAAATCTCAACCCCTAAAAACTAAAGGTGTCCTTCGATATTCCCGCTTTGATATACTTAACACTACACGCACCATCGACAGTTAATTTGACAGTTTCAAAGTCAAAAATACGTTTATAAAAACTTGTCGGTATGTGTAGCGTTAACAAAAATTCCATCTACTTCTGGACCGCAATCTTGGTAGTAGGACAGTGTCCTCAATAAACGAGTGGTTCTCGTCGTATCTCGTCCAGTCGTTAACTCTCTATCCCTACTCTGGACCCTCAGAGATGATACTCACCAGGTGTTATATTCAAGGTAGTATAGCTAGCCAGGTGCTATACAGTGTCCACTAGTACCAGTAGACCGGAAGAAGTATCTTCAGACACTACAAGGTGCTCTGGTACACTGTGACACCACCAGAGGAATAGCGTTGCGTGGCGGGCCGCACTCTTCCCAAGTTCGCAGTCTCGCGTTGACTGCGAGCCCGTGCATAACGTCTCCTTGTATTTGCGATTCGTGTTTTAACATTTTGAATTTCGAAGGCATTACCGGTGCTGGTTCCGTATCCGTCCTGAAGTCGTTCCTGGTAACGCGATCGGCATTGAACGAGTGAATTAGTGTGGTGGGAGAGAAGTAAATACAAATTTTGTAAATCGTGACTGTCTGGAATTGCGTTGGACACTGTATCGTGAATGAAGAAGCATCAGTACTATCCATACATTTCTGAGCAAGTTCTATTGGTGTAATACAAAACGAAGTATATCTACTACGGAATATTTCCAACGACGAAAGCCCGTTATTCCGTCCAGCGACTCTCAACTTACCCTCGACACGGCTTTTGCCGCCCCATTTGTTATTCAGGTGACACAGAATCTTTCCTTCCTTCCTTCCATCCATTTATGCTTGTTCTGACTCTATCTTTTTATCTTCTCAGAACGATTTCTTTCCCACGATGATTGATGGCCGACCTTTTCAGGCGGCTTCTATTATTCCTGACTTACTGCTTTTGTTTTTTGACATGTCGACCTAACCGTCTCTACTATACAGTTGAGGGTAGTTTGGTACTTTTTGTATACCTTGTACTAATTTTCAAGTGTATTTGTAATTCTTTTTCAAACTGCACATATTTCACGATTGTTTTTGAAAGAACGACTGACTTAACAGAGCAAGAGACATATCAAAATGCAAAAATGTATGCTGTTAAATGTTCTTCATACAGTTTTTGTTATGCCTACGTAAACTGTTATTTTATACATACATATTGCAGTTGTATAATTTGAAGCGTCTGTAAAGATTTCGTGGAATTTGACAAAGAAGCAGTTGCTTTTAACTGGGACATTTGGCAAATAAAGGAAAGAGCTTCCCCGCATTATGAAATGGCACGCATATTCTGTTAGTCATTGAAGTTCTTCTTTTATTTCGTATTCGCTTAATGCAAACTCCATGTAAATATGCGGGCAAAGTTTACTGGCCTAATTACGCGGAGAGGTTTCACTTCGGACGAAGAAGACGTGTAAAGCTTCATGAAAATATTTCCAGTATTTTTTTTTTTCAGATAAATAATCATACCTACGTACAAATTCGTCTCGTAACAGTCGCTAATTATTTCCTATTCCGAAATCATCCGTTCGCACAAATATTCTCGCTCGATAAAACGCCACTGATCGTGAGTCACAAAGGTACACAGGAAATCCCAGAATTCATTAAGGTGCTAATGGCAATACGTTAACGTTAAACGCTTTACATTAATCTCACTTTAGAATCACGCAGAAAATTAATGAGGTACTCTGTAAAAATAAAATACGTCAATGCAAATATAACCAGTCTTTTGCGTCCTTTCCAATGTCTATACCTATTATCTCAAAATAGCCTAACATTGAATAACGAATTTGTACTGATCCCCTGGAATGGCAGTATATGGAGGAAAAAGTAAAGAAAATAATGAAATAGGCGTGTACCAGTTATTCGCCGCTATTTCATGACTATTTTATCGGGCTTTACGAACGGTCGAGAACCGTTACTTCTGCCGTGCGTCAGTGCCGTTAGTGAAAGCCGAAGCAACCGGACATTTTTCTCAAAATTAATTTGTGTACATGCGAAGCCGACACGAAAGTCGGCTACTTCCTTTTAATGTAAATAAAACGGTAAAAGTTGCCCGTGAACACTGAACGTGACCGGAATATGCATTTCCGGCCAATGCACCGAACAGGCAGGAAACACATCATGTTTGTCGCAAATGTACAATTATTATACCAGCGTTTCTTTTTTTTCAATAAAATAAAATTCACAGGCAAATGCTAATTTTTAATATTTAACATTTTCGATAAATGTCAATGACGCCGAGGCACTTTTACGGGCGTTCAAGTTAAACGCCGGTTATCCTCCGTTCAATTGTTGAAGGAATGTAAAAATTCAGTAACCGGAGTTTAAACTAGGTTTAACACTTGAACCGCGTCGGAGGAAACGGGCGTTAGGGATATGTGCCTGAATACATAGAAAGAGGACACGGATAAAAAACGCGTAGGCCGAATTCAAATCGGCCTTAACCTTCAAATAATGCGTCAAAGAATTTCGCAATGGCGGCAGCGAAAGAAATTAGGGACGTGTGCGATTCATATCGAGCGACGCTCCTTTTTCGAAATTGTAAATAAAAGCGAGGGATTTCATTTCTAAGGAACTCAGTAGTTCCTTGAATTCCAGACGTTACGGAGAAGAAGAGAAAAGAAAGAGACCCAATAAAAAAAAACATATGCTTCGATCGAAGTAATTTGAAAATTATTACCAGCCATTTTTCATTCGTCCCCGTCCATCTGGAGGAACGTTTCAAAATTTTTCGTAACTAACATTGCTTTTCATTGTTTCAGAATGTTACGTATATTATTACTCGTGACAGTGGCTTCCGTAGGTGCTAATGGGATCGCTATTGGACAAGAAACATCAGGAGACTCCGAACTTGCAAGACACTACAATTCTCGTTACTCCATCTTCGACGAGCCATACAATATCGAATTCAAGTATCACAATTACGAACAAATGAGTCGATTTCTAAGGACGACCTCGTTGCGCTTCCAGAATCTCACTGCTCTATATTCGATCGGAAAGTCTGTCAAGGGTAAATAAATTACTTCGTAGCGATATTTAATCTTCATCAACATACTGTCAACGATCCTATCGACATTTATGGTTCCCATTAACAACGAGGACTCTAGCCCTTATCGTAGCCAGTTAATCGGGATAGCGTGTCCTGGAGCATTCCCACGTAACGAATGCTGCACGCATTGTATATCTTCATTTCCGGCAAAACTAGTGACAATAGACGATGAGATTACATAAGAATTTGTATACTTTTCATTAGGGCGCGATTTGTGGGTAATGGTCGTCTCGTCCTCTCCGTATGAACACATGATCGGTAAACCGGATGTCAAATATGTGGCGAACATACATGGAAACGAGGCCGTAGGACGTGAGCTTATGCTACATCTTATTCACGTATGTAACTATATAATTATTAATTAATTTTTTTAATCGTTAATTCAAAATTTATATTCCGTGGAATATATTTTTCCTGTGGCAAAACCTTAATGAATATTTTCAAGGATCGTATCTGTCCAACCTTAACCTAACCTCACTTTGTGTCCTTGCTCGAAAGACCTTATTGGATACGACGACGTCGTATTTACAGCACCATGAGAAAACCTGTAGGTGCTGTAGCGGCGCGTGATAATTCTCGCAATTATTCTGCCGCTTACTACTGTTCACGCTCTTCTGAGTATCAAAGGTCGACCTTGAATAATTTATTCCCACTTGGCGCTCAATCTTAATTATCATTCACACGATCAAGTCGAATCTCCGAAATGGGTTTTTCTTGTCGGATTGTATTTGTCACCACTTGTTTACTAGTACCAGCACAGACGTTTAATAATGTTTTATGCTAATTAAATTCATTACAGAATTTATAATAAAAAATTTGAATTTGAATTATCTGATACGCGTAACGACTTTGACGGTTTTCATGTAAAAAAGGATGAACTTTTTTAAATTCGTTTTTTGTCCGTTGAATTTAATCAATCCGCTTACTGTGGCTGATTGGGCCGTATAAAGTATCGTGATTGTTGCTGCCTAAGAGAAATATTGACATTTGCGTGTCACAAATTTGCGCGATCAGTTAATTAACTGTCACGTGTTTTCCCTGAAAAAGTTATTATTATTCATTATTAAATTGTTCGATAAAAGTTTGTGAACAATATTTTTGTTTAACAGTTGCTGGTTACGAAATATGGATCAGATCAATACATCACTTGGCTCTTGGATAACACGCGTATTCATATACTACCGTCAATGAATCCGGATGGCTTTGAGGTCTCTAAAGAGGGATCCTGTGATGGTGGTCAGGGCCGGTGAGTGTCGAATACAAATATATACAGAATTTGGACATTAAATATATCCAGTTATAAATTGATTTGTCGAGAAACTTTTTTCTACTTTCTTCCTTTTTATAGATACAATGCTCGTGGTTTTGACTTGAATCGAAATTTCCCGGATTACTTTAAGCAGAACAATAAAAAGAGTCAACCGGAAACGGAAGCGGTTAAGGAGTGGGTTTCGAAAATTCAATTTGTTCTCTCCGGAAGTCTTCACGGTGGCGCCCTCGTCGCCAGCTACCCGTTTGACAATACTCCGAATTCACGTGAGTGAGATTTTCAGATTTTTTATCTTTTTCGACAGTATCTCCGTTATCTTTAATTTATTCTATGGGATGTTTCCTATCCGGTGGAAAAGAATTTCGTATGACGTCAAGTTGTCACCTTGCGAAGGTGGCGATTAATCCAAGTAGAAAGTGTGATGGATGAACAATGAACAATGGGACAGTGTTAAAACGAGGATAATTTTCTGGCAAATTAATTCTTCATGCGTTCGAAACTTAACTTGCGCAAGTATTTCATTTTTCTTTTGTTTCTCTTTATTTTTTGTTTGTTTAGTCACAAAAATTACTGTGTTCATTAGAAACACCCTATTTACTCAATATTATTTTCCATCTCCGTTTAGCATTAAAAAAATATCATTCTCTCGTCATCACACTTGACTTAACGTTGCCTGTAAATTTTCATGCAATCAGGAATATGTCGTTCGGCTCCGTTGTGCGCAGGTATTGTGAAAAAAAATACTTTACAATCGTTTACTCATCAGTGGACGATTAACGACCTTCTCTAATCACTGTGATATTTTCTACATACGGACCGAACGGCCAAACGTAGTGGAAATTTTGTCAAAAAACTTTATTACCCAAAATTGAAAGTACTATAACGATGCTGATATTGAAGAAAAGAACAAGCAGGAATTTTCATGAGTTTTTGAAATTTTTCATTTCTCTCGTTGATTATTATTATATCGTGATCATCACAGTGTTTCAGAGTTACACATCCACACCGAGTCTATCGCCTGATGATGACGTGTTCCGTCATCTGTCATTGACTTATTCCCAAAATCATGGCTCCATGTTTCGCGGTGCAGCCTGTTCAGCTTCACAACCGGGATTCAAACACGGCATAACAAACGGTGCCGAATGGTATCCGCTAACCGGAGGAATGCAAGATTTCAATTACGTCTGGAACGGCTGTATGGAAATAACCTTAGAATTGTCTTGCTGCAAATATCCTCCAGCCGAGGATCTGCCACGTTACTGGGAAGAAAATCGAGTGGTACGTTTTACGTCAGGATAAAAGATTTTTTTAAATATAAATTTTACAAAGTACCCTTCCCTCTACCAGTCCCTGATAAAGTTCCTGGCCGAAGCGCACAGAGGCGTCCATGGATTCGTAATCGATGAAAATGGAAATCCGGTCGAACGGGCTTCGGTCAAGGTCAAGTCTAGGGACATTAGTTTTTTCACCACCAAATACGGCGAATTCTGGAGAATACTCTTACCTGGAGTTTACAAACTCGAGGTTAGTTTACTGTTTATCATTAAAATCCTGATTACGAATATTTTCTTTACGAGATATTCAAAATTGCCAATTTTTTGAATTATTAAATTAAATAAGTTTTCTTTTTGTCGTACAGGTTTACGCGAATGGCTACAGTCCGCGTGAAATTGAATTTATGGTAATCGAACAGCATCCCACCCTGCTCAACATTACCCTTCACACCACGAAGGTAAGTCTAAAGTTGGTTCTAATGTGACAGAAATGTTGTACATACATAATTATACAAAATTACTAACGGAATTTTCATACAGGGAAAGTATAGTGTTTAAAATTCTAATCGCGTGAATACCCGCTAATAATAGACAATGGGCGACAATCTTTTACAGTTGGGAAATGTGACTCCTAACAGTATTCAGGTGGCTGAGACGTTTTTATTTCTCTTCTGCCAAGACAAATTAATGTCTCACTATCATTTTTTAAAACACCCTGTATAATACAGCCATGTAAACCACCCCCCCCCACTGTGCTATACATTCAAAGTTCCTATAAATGATTATTCCCCAATTACCAAATACGTCAATGTAGATGCACTAGAATCTTCTTTATTTTTCTCCCTGAAATCTGACATCCCCACGTGTGAGATGGTTCGAAAATGGTGACGCTCGCGACTTCCTGTACATAATGCGAATACGTGGAACGTACGAGTGCGAATGTTGGTGTAGTTTCAGAGACGGAAACCAAGTCGCAAAACCGACGATGGCGAGGAGGTCCAGGGCTGGGAACCGGAAACGGAACCGAGAGCCGAAGTAACGGGCTCCGTAACGCGCGTTACTTCCTCGACGTCTTCTCTTCCGGCCGCCGACACGATCGTCTTTCCTACCTCATAATCTAGTCCTCAGTGTCCCCGTAAAGTCCCCTCCTGTAATTTAGCCGACTAGCTCCCTTCCACGCACGAGTAACGTGTAAGTAATCGAGTAATTCGTAATCGGCCGTTAACTGTGCTTTCATTACATTGCCAACCGATTTATCGATGTCGATGGTTCATTTTTCGCGTATTCGGCTTACATAAGATATTTTGTTCTTAGCTGCGATTTTTCTCTGCATCCTCTTCTCCGCATTCCTTTTATTACACTGCCACACGATGTAACCACAAGCTCGCATAGAAATGACTCAACGACCGTATTATTTTAACAGTCGCCATTACTAACTCGGCCAATTTACTATATTGTTTAACACATTCTTTGCAGCTCTGTGGAAATCGCGCTTTGATATAGTTATACATCTGTGTGTTTATAATGTTGTGTTGTTTTTTTTTTTGTAATTTGGCGTTAACGCCTTTGTTCGACTAATAATTTAATGTATTTCGTATGAATTTTGTCATTTGGTGGATTTTTAGTAACTTCAATAGATCGTCGTGCATTATTTACCCTTATGACCATGATCGTAGGATTTTAGTTGAAAGGGAGAGAAAAATAAGGAAATTTGATTAAAAGAACACGCCGAGGACGCGATCTTTATTCTTTAACGATTCTGACCCAGATACGAATTTAGCCAGGGCACTCCAATTTCGTCTGACTCGAATCCTGATATCTTTGCAAAGTAATTCGATCGCGTCTAAAAGCATCCTCGGAGGCGAATTCGTTATGGTCCTGCTCGTATTTCAGGATTAGTTTTCTCCATCCTGAAGGAGATACATGACATACGTATACGTTTTACATAAGTAACTATGTATAAATATACATATATGTATGCATACGTATTAGTGCATATGGACTCTCTCTCTCTCTCTCTCTCTCTCTCTCTCTCTCTCTCTCTCTCTCTCTCTCTCTCTCTCTCTCTCTCTCTC
>JARQSV010000295.1:331854-359117 GCA_030142285.1 Calameuta idolon | reverse complement strand
TCTCTCTGTCTCTCTGTCTCTCTGTCTCTCTGTCTCTCTGTCTCTCTGTCTCTCTGTCTCTCTGTCTCTCTGTCTCTACTTCTACTTCTATCTCTATCTCTATCTCTATCTCTATCTCTATCTCCACCTAACATTTCTCCATGAACGAGTTTATCTTAAATTTGTATAATTCAATAAATTGCGAACGCCTCGGCCTCGATTGTACTTCTCGTGCGTGCATGTGCCAGCTCTTTTAATTAATGGATGGCTGATTACGGTAATTAATATTTATAATTGTCACGGCATAAATCATACTTTAATTCGTAGATCTATTAATAAGCGGTGCTGTACTGCGGATGCTAATTACCTGACGCTATTAATATCTAAGTATAATGACGCTTGCATTTTTCACGCGTGCTTATTGCTACTTTTATTATCAAGGCACGGTAGACTGATAGTAAAATCTGATGAATATTTAAGTGATATTAAATTTTTTTAATAAACGTCCAATTAAATTTTTTTATTTTTATTTCAAGTATTTTCATTGTCGAGTTATCATTATTGTCTTGTTCGTCTAGAGGTTACAAAAGCTTTTAATTTTTATGCGGATCGTTTGCCTGGCGCTGAGAAGAAAAATGTTTCATAAGAATTCTTCAAATTTTTTTCAGCGAGGAGGATAGGGCAAAAGAAACTTTACGAAGAGAATTTAATTTTGCTATGGTTAATTTTTCTTTCTTTTTGGACTTTTTAATTTCATTGTACTTCTCAGTCTACTTGTCATACATATCATTAAAACTGGAAATGCCATCGGGTTGTACAATGTTTTTTTTTTTTTGAATTATTTTTCAGAGACTGGACGACATCGGTGACGATGCTCCAGGACCTTACGCGGGCATAAACGGTCCCTTAAGGCCCTATCCTCACAGGGACTACACTCTACATTTAAGACCAAGTTCCGGTGCTAACACTGCCGGCGATTCCAGCAACGGAATCTTCTCCTCGATCAGCAACGGCTTCAATTCCCTTGTGACCAATCTGTTCGGCTGATCTTGCGCCATTTCGACCCTTCTCAGAGCCCCCCCTTACTTTAATCTCAATATCCTCTCTATCGCCCTTCCCATTCTCCTTCTACTCTTCATTACCAACAGAGCACTTCCGGTACTCGTCAGGACTCTTCGGGAAGCCTGATTGTTATTGCTGATCGAACGCGTCTGCGAATAACTGCCCTTTCACCAATCATCATCATCATCTTCAGCGTGACGTTGATCAGTGTGGTTGGCACATTTTCCCTTCCAATCGATTCAATTGGATGTGTATTCAATTGGAAATCATTTAATTATTTTCCTCCCTTCCATTTATACATTATTCCGTAAGAGGATATCTAATATACTCTTACCTTGATATTTTATTAGCGCGAGCGTCATTGTTATCTATTTATTCGATTAACTTTCGAACTGATTTATTATGGTAGCTTATTAACGAACGAATCTCTTTTTATACGTAGATTATTTTATCGACAAAATCATATCGGGCATCTTGGTGGTATACATATATCTGTTTGTTAAGATGGTCGTAAGGGACGTTACGTTTTGTGCGTATATCGGGGATCCATGGATTTTTATTAACTCTTATTGCAATGGGTTAATTATTTAATTAAGTTCGCCAAGGACTAATTACAATTTCAAATGCGGACCAGACTTATGAACA
Source organism: Calameuta idolon (assembly GCA_030142285.1). Classification (NCBI taxonomy): domain Eukaryota; kingdom Metazoa; phylum Arthropoda; class Insecta; order Hymenoptera; family Cephidae; genus Calameuta; species Calameuta idolon. Next base: position 357,431 of record JARQSV010000295.1, on the reverse strand, counting down.
AAATATACGTATATACAGGGTGTCTCACCGAAAGTGGACACCTCGACTATTTTCGTTACTATTGAAGATACCGGAAAAAGTTTAAGGCAATAGTTGTATGGTTTCAAGGGGGTCGATTTTTAGCACCTTACGTATTTTTTTTAATGCAACATCATTTACCTGCAGACTAAAATCCATCCAGCCATTTCCAAGTTATTGAGAAATGAATTTATTGAACAGTCTTCGGCTGCAACGTCGCTAAAGCATTTAGGGTTCGCGCGCTTAATTTCAAAACCGATGATCGTCCAGGTAATTCACTTTTCAATAATTTGGAAATTGCTGGCTGGATTTTAGTTTGGAAGGTCTCAAAATTTTAAGGAAAAAATGTGAAAAAATTATTTGATGAAAAATCGACCCTCTCGAAACTATACAACTTTTGTCTGAAACTTTTCCCTGTATCTTCATTGGTAACGGAGATAATCGAGGTGTACACTTTCCGTGAGACACCCTGTATATAATGTCAGAATAAAGTCAATTACCATTTTAATTAGAGCTATCGATTAATTTTAGATAATTCGCGAACGGTTTATAGTCAAAACAGTATTATCGGCGTTTCAACTACTCCGGACGATTATTTTTTTAATTTCCGCATGTTAATTGTATGGACTGTTAACGAAATAGAAGGAAAAATCATCCCTTGTTTCTGGCCAAATATAATATTAATATTCTTATCATTGCTCGTTGTTGTTATTAAATTGTTATTTAGCACTGCGATACGGCCGAATAACGTATTCAGAGAAGTAAACTGCAATAGTAGTGCATATACCAGTAAATAGATTACATAACATTATGAATTCTTTCACCCGGCTGGCCGTAACGACGTATCTTCCAGATGCACATTCCGTTATTGAATCGCGAAAAAGGCGAATGAAAAAAGCAAAAAGTGTTCCGAAATCGTATCCCCAAAATTATTAAAAATAATTTCACCGATACTGGCGATAATTCTCATCGAGCAGATCCTTTAATGATTACGAATTTAAAAATAATAAATTACGTGTCTATTAATTGACAATATTTCGTACTAATTGGTATTCCTGTCAGTTTGCGAATTTACATCGTATAGCTATTGTATGTATACTCGCCTGATGGGTATACATATTCACTTGCTATAAGAATTATTAACGTTACTTACAATTAGAATTTCGAATAATTAACTTTATTTACAATTAGCACCCATACCCAGCGAGCTGATAACCCTAATCTCTTAATAATTGAAAGTGAAGCATCTAGTATATTTTTAATACGATCCAACGATTGTGGCTTCTCATTACTGCGTAGAGTATTAATTAATTAATTATAAAGGAGCCGAGCGACTAAGCGATATCGAGAGGATGATTTAATACTAGGAATCTTAACACTTGAATAATATTTATACATATATATATATATAAAATGTACTTATGTATATATATATATCGTATTATATTTATTGTTACATAAAAGAGGATCACAATAAAATATAATTAAATATAACAAATCGATGTTCAACGCAATATCTTAATTAACCGATTTCTTATCTGCTGTTGATTCTTGAACTTATATTACCTAACCTAACCTATACGTCAGTGGTAACTGTATTCCCTTTTGTGCTGTTTACAAGTTTTAACGCAGCGAGCAAATTAATTAAATATTTTATCATATATGGAATATTATACTTATAAAAGAGTATCTACGCTTTGTCCAGTCAACATAACGTACCTGATCACATGATGTGCGTTCAATTGAAAATATGCGAAAATACTTGTGCAATTGGTTTGCATTAAGTTTTTGTCTAGTTTAGCGATTCTAGGGAGATTATACGTTTCTAGCGTTAACGTAAAGGAGTTTATACGTGAAAAAGAATTTTAGTACAATTCTACATGTGTAAACACCCTAATGCTTAATACTGCTTTGCATTAAGATCGTATAGTCATTTCGTTTACATTTGGCCTCCGCAGTGTCAGTCATAGTTGTCCATTGACTTTTACGTGAGTCTGATTTATAATTTTTTAAATTATATAAACAGCTCGGCCTCTCCTAAAGTCGCCAGTTTTTCTTACGGTAAAAACGTCCCAGAACACTTTTTCGGACTTCAGATACCCTGAGGTTCCGTAGGTTATTTTTGGTAAATGCAAATAGTAATAAAAAACTATTATCATTATAAAATGGACTAAACGTCTATTATACTGTTACGCTTCTTATCGATGTCCGTAGAATCCAAGTCATTTCCAAGACTGCCAACACGACCTCGCATACCTAAACCTCCGCCGGCTTGTCCTGTGGCTTTTAATTTTTCCTGCATCTGGGCCAGAATATCCTGCATCCTTCGAATCTGCGATAAAAGTACAAATTTTATAATCGCGTAATTCCATAATTATTTGCACACGGTGTATGATGCGAAATCAAAGATTACCTCTTCGTCTTTTTGCAAAAGAAGTCTGTCCGTGTCAGAGATGCTATTCTCAAAATGTGGTCCAGAGTCTCTCTTAAGTTTACTGAAATAACAAAAATATCGAAAGGTTCAATCCGGATCGGCTCGGTTGTCAGAGCAGCAAATTATCTGCTATAACCTTTTTTTATATCAAATCTAACCCAAATTCGAGTCATGATACTTGACTACTGACATGCCACAGATTTTCAAATTTTTTACGACAGGGGAAAAGAGAGAGTACGAGTTAATTTTACTAATTGTTAATAAAGTAATTTATGATGATTAGTCATGAAATTTTTTTTCTTCAAATTACGTCAACGTGCTTGCGCAATTATTTGAGATAAAAAACCTATGCGTGGTGCATTACTTAAGGTATAGTAATCAGAAGTAATAATTATTTACATGCGTAGATACCTCCGTTCCCGTATCGCCTGTTGGGAAATTTGCGAAATGCATTGTGCACGGAAATTCTCATAATGCACGTCCTGCGTTACGTCCTTCATATCCTGCATATGCGTTGATATCAACATCGTCCTTAACTTTACAAAATCACTGTGCTTTGGATTTTCCACTGTAAAGAGTAAAATGCTTATTGACTATTTTTTTTTTCAAATTCATCCCTCTTCATTACCTTCGACAACCCCCCAAGGATATTGTCGACCTCGAACTTTCCGACCCGCCACTTCCAAAACTGTAGAACTCCCAATCACGGCAAAAGGTATACAAGCCTTTAATTCTTTATCTTGCTGCTTGAATTCCTCGTCTTCGTCGCTGTCGCAGTCAGGAAATTGATAAATCTGGAAAATTGAAAAAATGGCGCGTAACGATAACTTCAAAAACTTGAACGCAATTTTTACACGCCTATGTGTCACCTGGATTTCGTGTTCTTCGATGTCAACCAGGATTCGTTCTTTCAGTTTCTTCACTTCCTGTGTAGTCAGAGTATCCGCTTTTGCTATCACTGGTACCACGTTTACTTTACGATGCAGTCTTCTCAATACCTCAAGGTCCAGCTGACGCAACCTACAAAATCCATTACCATTCTTATGGATTTTTCTTAATTGGAACGTCGTTAAAATTTTTTCACTCCTTCTCTACTTATAATTTCATTTGAACATATATAGCATATATATTGAGTACCCGTGTCCGTATGGCGGTATGAAGTATAAACAGCAATGAACACGATTATCTTGAATATTTTTACGATTCAATCCACTCTCGTCCGTGAAGTATTGTCTAAATTGATCGTCGATATAAGCTGAGCAGGCTTTCCACGTATCCTCGCAATTCACGGCATCTCCGAAACCTCAGTAACAAAAATATTGATAAAACGTAAGTAAAAATTGTCCACGTAGTAGCTGACCTAATTTTTGTTTTCATATAAATCCCATTTCACCTGGAGTATCGACAATTGTTAATCGAAGACGTACTCCGCGTTCTTCAATGTCCATCGTCTTCTTTTCAACAGTTGTAGTTTTTTCTACGCGTTCTACAAAATTTACATATTTATGTAATGCTTAATATTGCTTTAGATATGCATACATATATATTTCTGGCATTTAAGTACCAAGAGCATCAGGTATTCGTCGTTCCTTGTAAAGATCACCAAGAAAAAGACTGTTTATCAAAGTTGACTTCCCAAGACCCATTTCGCCAACAACCATCAGGGTGAATTCGAATCCTCTCTTCACGGATTTCCGGTGCACTTGCTCCGGAAGTGTCGCGAACCCAATATAGTCCCTGTCTTGCTAAACAAAGTTCGACTTTTTTAATTATATCAATCAAACAAAAATCATTCAATCACTGCAGAACAATCTGCACAAATATATATATTTAGATTCTAGTTCTAATCTATCGTTCTATATTTATCGACAAGTGTTATCAAAATGTGACAAAAATGTTCACAGACACAAACTGTCAATACATACTGTCCAGTCAAGTTAATGCACTGTATATGCATTTAATACATACTATCTGTACAGGGTTAGACAATGAGGAAATTTGCAAGGGATTAAATGTAGCATTACAAGATACAGTGGACCGTAATGGGGTTTGATATAAGAGTAAGAAAGAGGTGCACTTACCGCTGGACATGTTAACGGCAATAACAACACTACCCGGTGCTTTGGTTGAGCTAGGGCAGCTAGGGTTGCAAGCGAAAGCTACCCTCTTCTCATTCTGCGCTGGCGCACCCTCGCGTTCGCGATCAATAACGGCATATCTCCATAAGGGGTGCGAGGGAAGCTCGTATCCTGACATTATCCTAAGAGACTGGATGCACCAACAGGAAATGTCAAGGAAAATATTTTTGATTCAATTTTTTTCACGAACGTTATGAAATGTTTTTGAACAATTGTTTATTATAAATTTTATTATTATTATTGTCGAGATATATTTATTTTATTTTGTTGGAAAAGTATTTTTCATTTACTTACATGCTGGACGTCGTCACGTTGACTTTGGGATTTGTTCCCTTTCGCCATTTTATTGAGTCTTTATCAGTGGGACGATTCATCATGGACGAGATAACGCGTCAAATGGAATCCAAAGATATTGATGTGGGCAATTTTAATGACAGATCGATTGTTACATTGCAATTTGGTTTATTGTAACATTTACACTAGGCTCTATACAATTTGTAATAAAACCCAGGTACGCAGCGATGTTTGTTCGTAAATATTTATAATTAGGTATGTGACACGTCACAACAGCTTAGCGTGCGAAACTACTCGGCAACGATAGAACGCGTGGCAACTACGATGTAAAGGACACTCGTTATTGTTGCTGGAACAACAATCAATTAAAATCTTTCTCAAGTATTTGTTTTTTCAATGTTCAATTGGTCGTTTTCGGTATGACACATTAGATATGGCTTTGTATGCAAATTATTTTTACTATACTCCCGTCTTAATAACAATTTAGATTTTTCTTAGAACTCATTCGTATATTGCCTGCATGGGGTTCCTTGCTCTTTGAAACTAAATCATTTTCTTATCTTTATTTTAAAAAGTGTTACCTCTGTCAATTGATTGAATTGGCTAACTGACAAAATTAACGTAAAGATAGTACCATTGATTGACATAATTTTCAAGCAAACACTATGGGATAATTGTGATGTTAATTTGCATATGTCAAAAACATTATCTTATTGTACAGTACTGAGCAATACACATGAAATACTACGAAGTTGGCGTGTATTAAGATGTGCGAAGTTGAGTATCATCAAATTTTCATCGAGTATTTGCGTGATAACTCTTTTGCTATTTAATTGTATTCAATTCCACCGTAATATTACGTACTTCGACTATATTTTCCCATTTATAATAGGAAAAAACCTCAACTAATTATATTGATACTAGTTATTACATTCGTGCATTACAAAATGCGTTACATTTTGATGATTATTAAAATAATTAATTATATTTATGTTTATGAGAAACCTGAAAATAGTGGATTAGCACAAATCGCGTGTAACTATTAAATTATTTACACGTTCGTCGCAAAGCATTACTACTGAAAACATACATATTAGAAACCAACAACCTTTTTTTAATAAATACTTTACACGATCAACAATACGAGACTGGCTCATTGATTGGGTATTCGCAACGAAAGAATGCGAATGTGTTACTAAAAAAGAATTATAGAACGTAAGGTAAGAAAAAGAAATAAAAAGAACAAATATTGTAGGAATATTCGACACTGTCGTCTGCAAAACGGTTCTCGAGGATTGCGTAAAGTCATTGGACACGAAATTATTTACATTATCGTCGAGGAGCCAAAACCAAACATATTTTGAACTACTATTTTCAAGTACGGGACATACACGATGCACCGTCGACAGTAGCGTTCGAAAATAGTCCTGGCTGGAATTAAAAAGATCCAAAGTCGTCGGCTGGAACAAGCGAGGCGGTTAACTATTGGCTACGACCAAGAAAACCAAGATCGCGCAGAAGTCGGGGTCTTCGGACTTGGTGAGGACGGAGTTGATTCATTTGGAGTTACAGAAGTTCTAGATCTCGCCGGATCAGTTTCTTCCAATGTCTTTGGCTGGACCTTCTGGTTCGTTTCTTCTTGCATCTTCAACTCATACCGTCGCACGTCTTCTAGAGTCATTTCGTACCATTCGTCGATCCAGGCGAAGGCTTGTCGGTGTCCCAGCAAGAGGACATCTCGGATACACTGAACAAAATTAACGGATATGTGTTAAATGGAAAATATAGGATTGCTATTTATCCTGCAACGGATCTTACCCGATGAATAAAGTTTTCCACACGAGTCTGCATGGCCCAAACTTCAAAAGATACGTGTACTAGTTTGTAGGAGCACATTATGGGTTGAGTTGCTTCACGCCAGCCTTCCACCAGGGGACCACGACCAGTTTTCTTTGATTGAAAGAATTTTGGATCCTGCAGCATATTAAAACGATACAGGTTTTCTAAACGGTTTCTTTTTTGTACAGGGAATAAACAATGTTTATTTTTTGCTGCAACAATGTACCTCTTCTTCCTTGTAGTGTTTTGCAGATAATTCATCATAGGCAATGTCTACAAAATCTACCTCTCGGTGTACCAGTTCTACCGGGGAGAGACCTAAACACTATTGAACAAACATCCAGCGTTACAATTGGAAACATTATGTCATTTTATTTGTTTGGTATTTTTTAACACTTACATTCTCTGTACATCCATTATTGTCTTCATAACGGGTTTTTATGGAAATACTAAATTTTGGTATGAAGAAACACTGGAAAATCAGAATAAAACTTAATATACTCTTTTTAAAGTGTAAAATAGTATTTAGTACTCACTGTATATTCTGCACAATGTCAGGATATATGCAACAAAATAATAATTTATAATTTACATATTACATTGTGTTAATAATAAACTTTACTTTTTGAATTGAATATCAAAGCATTTATATAATTCTATCAGTAACTCTCTGTATAAAATAGTGTAAAATATTTGAAATTTACCTGTAATTGTAAAAGGGTAGTAATTCCAGGCTTTTTCAGTCACATAAAATATCTTTGGTATAAGTGACTGTATCCAGTATGGTAATTTACTATCAATTAATATAACTATTAGTAAGTTTCAACATTTACATTTTATTGGTAAGTGTTGCATGCGCAAAGGCCAAAATCAGAATAAAGCTACTATTAATAATGATTTATGGAGAAAGATTCCAACTAATAATTCTCTAAAATTACCTGGAGAGATGAATCCTCTTCTCAGTAAACTGACCCTTGCCATGCACTGGATCTTCACAAGCAGAATTTTCAACAACTTCAACACCTTCATCAGAATCTGATTGTTCATGACTATGTCTTGCAATCATATATAATTGACCTATACGGTACTGTAAAAAAATTTGAAAAAAAATAATATAGCTTTAAAAAAGAATATCAAAAATAAACTTCATAACAAAAATGAATTTCACAGAATATTGAATCGTCCCGCAAATCCTCCAGTGCATGCAATAAAACATGTTCCACTGCTAAATTTTGTTTCATTGTTGTACATTAAACACAAATTGTTCATAATTAATTACCTCCTCGGTAGTAAGCGGCATACATATTCGATATTCTCTCGTTAAAACCATTGTGATTTCCTTATTATCTCGACGATAACTCAAGGAAACTATCTTTTAACTTGGAACAGAAACCAATAAGTGGTCTGTGAATAGAAAAATCCCGTTATCTTCTTGCGAAAATAAATCGTTGAACGAAAAGAATAAACGAGAGGTCCAAATGTCTCAAATTTCTATGCCGACAGACGACAAACAAGCACAGTTCCTTGAAGTTGTCGCTTAGCGTTGTTCAATGGACAGGCCAAGTAAATAATTCCCTATACAATCCCTATCAGATGTTATGTCATGTACAGAATCCCAATCTGAAATTCATCCAATAAAATAATATTTATTAGTAATCATAATATAATAAGAATTTCATTTAAATCTTTGTTATTGAATGGACCATAATATTATAGTTTTTACTTAATTCCGTTAATCAGAAGTAAGATTTATGTAAAATTTTATTTGAATTAATGTTTCAGTATAATTTTGCCGCGAGATATCGATAAGAGTATCGTTATTGGTCGACATAGAAGATTTAGTAATATAATATCCTGCTGCTACGTTCAGATCTTACGTGTACTAAATTGGAGTAAGACATTTTTTGTGATGTGGACGATAATTGCATGCAGATAACGCACGATGACGAGCGAAGACATGTAACAGCAAGCGAAGAAAAAAGAAGGTGGAAGGGAAGAAGAAAGACTGTTCGGTCGTGATACGAGCTTTTTTTGTGTTGGCTGAAAGAAAAATGCCTTATCAAACTTTCAGGCAGGAATACCTGCAGATGCCCGTTGTGACGAGAGCGTACATGACTGCCTGTGTCATCACAACACTTGCTGTGGTTCGTACTTACAACAATGTAAAATTTTCAAAAATCCCAACTAACTTAATATTTATTTCTATTACTAAAATGTGTAAGAGTATCGTGTCGTTCAGAGTCAATTATACCTGTTGTTTTCTGTGAATAATCAAGGTTATGTTTTTGCTTATTATTTCAGCAACTGGACCTTGTATCTCCGTTTCAACTTTACTTTAATCCAATTTTAATAATCAAGCAGTGTCAGGTATGCTTCCTTGTACATTTATAATTTAGTCTCTTTCACTTATCATTTGTTGAATCATTTCCTGTTTCTTTCAGCTATGGAGGCTGATTACCACTTTTCTCTTCTTTGGAACTATTGGTTTCAACTTTTTCTTCAACATGATCTTTACATACAGATACTGCAGGATGCTGGAAGAGGGCTCATTCCGTGGGAGAACTGCTGACTTTGTCATGATGTTCATTTTTGGTGGGATTTGCATGATTGTATCCTTTCTGTAAAGAAGACTATGTTGACTTGCAAATTCATTGGGGATGTGTATTTTTCTTGACAAGTTACAGATATTTGCATTTTTTGTTAATTTACTGTTTCTTGGACACGCATTCACGATTATGTTGGTCTATGTTTGGTCAAGGAGAAATCCATTTGTCAGGATGAACTTTTTTGGGCTTCTTAACTTCCAAGTAAATATTCTAAAATATCTATCTTTTCAACCTAAATTAATAGTTTTTTTTTCTTAAGAAATAATGCTACAAATATTTTTTAAGGCTCCTTACTTACCATGGGTACTTCTTGGATTCTCTGTTCTCCTTGGAAATGCTATTTGGGTAGATATGATTGGTATGGCTGTGGGACACATGTATTACTTTGCAGAGGATGTTTTTCCCCAGCTCAGAGGTGGTTTTCGCATTCTCAAAACTCCACAAATACTGTAAGTACTTTTGTATTATGATTAATACGGTGTAAATAGAATGATCCAGATATCTCTGAGAAAATTAGTAACATAATATTTATATAGTTTTGAGGCTTTCGCGGATAGAATTATCATTGAAGTTCATGGCTTGCGGATGGATACCGCATCTAGTTTCAACGTATTGCCGACGGTTCGCAAGCGTTATCGGAACGTTTGCGAAACGTCGGCAATACGTCGAACATAATCGGGTAATTATTGTAAATATTATTGTCACAGGTTATGCATTAATGGGTATCAGTAAAGTTTATTGTCTACTTATGAGGCAGATATCAGAGCATATAGTCTTATACTCGGTTTCTTCACCTCCTGATAAGTTCCCAATAATTTTACCCGGAAGATATCTCTTAGTATTGAGGATAGCTATTCGTTAAATAGAAATTATCCGGAGGTGAAGAAACCGGCCATTACTCAAACATTCGAAAAGAGTCGCATTAAAGTCTGCACGAATATTTCTAAATCATCCCTTATCATATCATATATTTTTCTACTTTGGTAACTTATCGTGCATTTTGTAATTACAAATGTGCAGGAAGACTCTGTTTGACGCACATGCCGAAGATCCAGACTACACGCCGTTGCCCGAAGACAGGCCCGGTGGCTTCAACTGGGGTCAAGGTGGCAACGTGCAGTGATATAATTTTATCACATCGCTGTGTCGCTACTAATTCATTATAAGGAAATGGCCCAGAGTTTCCAAGAAAAAATTCACGGCCGCGTTTTTCGTTTTCCAATTGAATCGCAGCAGCATACAGGAAGTTCCGCTACGGACGTCGTAGATAGAAAATTCTTTGTTTTCCGCTTTGGCAAAAGGTACGCAGGATTTTTAATTTTCATTCGATAATTAAGGCTTATGCAATGTCCAATCGGCAACAGTTTATTTTGAAAGCTCGCAATCTTCTTGTAAGATAGCCCATCCTGTAAGGAACGAACCTGGCAATTTCTTAGATGCCGCATCGGGAAGTAGAAAAGTGTATACGACGAGAGTCTTTTAATATTCTCGAGAGTTTCACAACAAAGGTAGTTTAAATAATTGTGTAGCACCTGCGTACGGAAATAATTTGCTATTACTTTTAAGTCTCACCAAATTCCGATGCCTTTTTGAAAAGGACCCTCGAGTACGTTTTGACGTGTACAGTAATTTATACAATATTGAATTTGTTACTTTTTTGTGAATAGAATATGTATTTTATTTGTAATATATGGGATTATATGTCCCCTAGATAAGTACGGGAATACGCGGTAATTCAAACAATTGATATGCCACGGGAAGTATAGTAAAACTCATAGGACGAATATGTAAAGTAGAAGTAAGAGGAGCCTGTGGTTATTTATCCACAAAAGTGTGACTACGCTAGTCTTACTTCTTGTTGGAATATCCGCCAAAGTAATCCTATTCCTCTATGGGTTTTTTGACCGACGTGTTATTTGTACCGATAGAAAGTATTTATTTATTCATATATTCAAAGACCCGATAAGAAAAAGATAAAAAAAGGAAACGATGTAGCCCATTTTGACTGGAAGGCAGTGATCAAGCTCTGAATGTGAAAAAAAAAAAGGAACAAAACATATTTATTGACTTGTACCGAACTGTTGATAATTCATTCGTGACTGATAAATACAAGGGTTTTGACATAATCGAATTCAATTTACATTTTCCAAATGTATTTTCAAGATGATTGGAAAGCGAGATTGATACCAGTTTTTAAATATATCTAAATCTCACACTAAAAATATATATTTCAATAAGCACAAGAATATGTTCTTAAGTGAGACAAATGTAAGGGATTAAATGAAGGATTTAATAAAGTGTCAAATGAAGCTGCAATCAGTGCTGGTAATCTCGTCAGAATGAGAAAATTAAGCAACAAATAACTTCTACTAAACTCAAAAATGCCAAATGTCTTAACCAGTTTTTATCATAAAGACGTGTTTCCGATTTTGTCAAAGCGACAAGAAATAAATATCTATTGAGTCAGGTGATTTCATCTTGTTATCACTAAAAACAAATTATTTTAGACTAATGATTAAATAAATACTTAAGCGAAAGTCGGTTGACATTATGAGGCTGTACAAATTATTGATAACTTGTTAAATAACGATAAATATCATTACACGGACTAGTCCTTGTTCTGTTTTAATTGGAGCAATGAGAATGACGAGCGAACGAGTGAGATCGAGAGCGATGATTTAAAAAATCATTTATTCTGATTTAAATAATAGTCGTTTTATCGTATTGGGATACAATGATGGGTAACTAGTTACATATATGCAATGACATGGACTATAATACAATGATCAGGGCTCTATTATACACTTTGTTTCTTTCTTTCATTCGAAACCTTCATTAATAGCTTCAATTTTTTCCTTTTTTTTTCAATTACTAAATCATTTAGATCGCCACTGTCGCTAAAAGCACCGTGATGTCGTCCGGCTTACCTCCTAGAATTAAACAGCAATTATTTTCTTTTTTGCATATTTAACGTCCATCAAGAATTTATTAAGTGAGCGATTTCTCCCGTCGTCTTGTAGAAAAGTAAATCAATATTTTATACAAACCTAAAGCGTCTATCCCATTTTCTCTGGCGCTCTGTGCGAAAGGAGACATGAAAGCTCCGTCAAAGGCGAGACTCCTTGCCATCCAGGCTATCGAATTTGCGACGCCTTGTATCTTTGTGGGATCTCTCTCACCCTCGATCTTTCTCATCTCCGTGACTAGGAGTTGGTCAGGAACGTTGTCAAAAACGCCATCGGTCGCCAGCAGGATAACGTCCCCATCCTCAACGCCAAAGCTCGACGTGTCCGCAGACTCTGGACTACAGGAGTACATTTTCCATTAACGAACGATAATCTTGGATACGCTTGATATCAATTAGTGAATCAATATATCACCTATCGCTAAGTACCAGGCCGGAATGACCTGGTGGTGGTAGAGATAATTGAAACGGAGTGTTAAAGTAGTGCTGCTGCTCCGAGGATCTGTGCACCACTTCGCCTTTGCGAACCACTACGAAACCGCTGTCACCTATGTTAGCTGCGTAAATGCTACTCGTTTCTTTATTCAGTACAATTACACAAGCTGTGCTGCTACCTGAAATACGTAAAAATCGTCCTGAATTGTAGAAATACGTGTTTGGGTTCTATGTTGTAAGTGCACTGACATATTTTTCTTATGTTTATCATTTAACTAAAACATAATCACTGTACCTAATATTGGTTGTTTATTTTCTAGTAATTCGTAGTAACTACGTGCCAGTAGACCAGCCGGTTCTGAAGGTTTGAATCGACCCATGGATACCAGCCGTTCGCAGGTTCGCATCAGGAAATTGGAAAATTCACCAGGATCGATTCCATAATGGCGCCAACCGCCTACACCATCCGCTACGCCTGAAAAGACAAAATATAGCTGTAATATGGGAATTCAGTTAATTTCCGAATCTATTAAGATATTTATGTGCGAGTGCAATTATCAAATTTTTAACGTATACTCTCAGCATCAAATTGAAATGAAATAATGCACGGCAGAAGATTATTATTTATGTAACGACTAAATCGGTAACAAGAATAATAATCGGTAATATTATACAAAGTAATTGTACGTCCATTGCGAAAATTGATAGCCAAGGAAGCTGGTATTTGCTCAAAGGGAAATAATGATTTTGAAATAGGTTTCGAAATTGCACTGCAGTGCAGATTATTTTAAGTACGCCGAAATATTGTGCTGAAACGCAATTTTTGTCGTGGTGCTAATAATAGCAGGTCCCAAGATTCTGAGTCTATTTGGCAAGCAGCCTCTATTCACACAATTTCTGATCATGTGCCATTATGTCACATGCCCTCAAAGAGTTGTTATTTTTTTTTACTTTTATTTAGGCGTGAGTTCATTCATAAGTCGTGCGACTGCCCTTGCATGGTTCATCTTAAATTATCAACTGAGAATTTAAAACATTCAGATTCTGAAATAACTTTTCTTAAAATACGTCAGGTCTCAGAACAATAATCAATACCTTAATGTTTCTTTTATCTGTTCAAATCTATTGTGTAAATAACGAAACAATAATGACTATTGAAATGAGACAAAAATTAACAAATTAACAATTAACAAATTTCCGATTTCTATTATGAACACTGTCACTACATCTATCTCTGTCCCTATTTCCCAATTAATATGGATTTCTATTGTTAACACTGTCACTATATCTAAGATTATAGTGATACCAGTGATTTCTTTCTAAGTATAAAACACTTCAATACTAACATACTGGAGGAATGCTAATCTAATAATAAGCTTTTACTAATTATTGTTATTTATCAAAGATAAGCCAAAGTTTATCGGTGCGCTCTCCTATTTAGAATATGTATACATTGAAATTAGCAACTGAAAACATCAGATTCAAAACAAATTCAATAAATAGTTATATATTTTTTTTCTATTGAACAGTGTAATATAATATTAATTTAACAAATGGCAATCTGTCTGTATGTTTACGAATTAACCCTTTGACTGCCCCTTTCGTGGCTACTACGGCCACAGCGCCGCATAGTGTGCGGCAGCGGCAGTGAAAGCGTTAACATCCAATATTTAGACGAAGTTTAATAAATTTTGAGTATATTGCATAACGATAATGTACCCACTGTTTTACCAACGTTTTGGCAACTTTATAATTTGTTAAACATATAATTTGTTTACTTCCTATTTGTATGCATAGTAGCTCCAATGAGTACTCAACATTATTTTGGTGTACATTTCAAAACAAAGATGTACATGTGGAAGGTTTCAATAAAATTACAAGTCACTTGACACCAGAGGAGATAATACTTAAACAGTCCTTTGGGAAGAGGCAGATTACGAGCTTCCGTTATTACGAGTTCGAACTGGTTTGTCAATGTTCAGTTAACGAGGCTAATAAAAAAAGGCTAAACAATATAGAACTAATGCTCTAATCGCTAAAAATGCATAGCTAAGTAGCAAAAATCCAGACTAACAAGACGCATTTAGAAGATAAATTTTAATAATAAATAATTATATACATTGAACTAGATAGCTGCCTGTTAATCGTTACGTAATTTAAATAAATTAATCAAATTCATGCGATTCTAAGATTTTATGAATGAACGTAAGAATTAGATAAAGTAAAAATTGAACCGTTTCAGGAGTCACTGAAAATTCAACGAATCGATCGAAAGGCGCCATTCGACGAACTTCAGGCAGTCACATGCTTCTATCTACGAATTAGCTACTCTGCTGCATATTCCTAGACGAACCTCCGCAGAAAGTCTTAAAGGGCGTGAGATAGCGAATGATATTGCAGAAAGACTTTATTAAAGATTTTATTAAAAGCATTCCTAGCGACAGACAACGGGCTTAAAAAGAATAATTTCGAAAGCGTACCAATTACTTCGACAGCCTTGAATTTGGCACTGAACCAGGCGTCGTCGCCGAATTGTCCTTTGCGAATTCGTCCTCGTGCAAAATCCTTTGGGAAACCGCATACAGCTGACACAAATGAAGCCTCACGTCGTTTGCTGATACTCGGCTCGGCACAGGCTGAGTAATTCGAAAGTCCATTCCAGATCGCCCGAGACAGCAGCCTCCCAGTCCAATAAATGGACTGCATCGTACGCTCGGACTCTCAGCAGTGACTGTCGTCTGATCGCATCTCTTTTATCCGCGACGACGACACGCTTTGTTATCCTTCCTGAATCTTCGCTTATCTTTTAGTGAGTCCTTCGAACGTGTTAGATGCAAGCAACATGGCCAAACTTCTTGAGAACTACTTAAACACTTTCGACTACTTCCTCGCGAGGCCCTTGCTGAGACGATTCTCTCCGGGCACAATCCTCCTGATCCCCTATTGCTGCAGCGCTGCTTTCAGACAAGTTTCCATTCACGAATTGCGTAAACGCAGAAGGTAAACTTGCAGGAGTGATTTGATATCACGAGGAAGCAACTCTGTTTGTAGAAAATTTCGAAAGATGGCGCCTGCTTAGAGAACGAAGGACGTTCCGGATATCAATAAGATTTTTAACGATTCTTGAGAATTTTAATGAATGCTGGTGTTGTGGGATCGTATAATGGTAAATTCATATGTTTAAAGTATTTTGGAGTCATTTTTATATTTTTTATTTTTAACGCACTTATTTGGTGGTAAAATATTGATTTTGATTGTTTCAAGAGTTTATCCCTTGAAGTCGAGCGCGAGAAAACATTTTTCAGTTGCATTTTGTTCACAGTGAAGTTGTCGGAGAGTCGACGAAGAAATCCGGAATGGAAGCCAGTCGCAAACAGCTTATTTATCTTCACAATAATCAATCGCCGCAAACATTTGCGACATCCCGAAAATATTTCTGGGGCTACAAGTAAGTACAGCCGTTGTTGATGCTTCATTGTCATTCAGATTAGATCTTACTCTTTTGTCGTTGACTCGCTCGAATTTTCATTCATTTATCAAGATACTTTCCGTCGCGCCAAAGCTAACCTAAGGATTTTTCTTAACCTCGAGATTTTTCAAAATCTTACAGACTACGTTTTAGACGGGACGAATTTTGTAACTGCGCACAAGTGAAGTAATGCTTTGCTTGGGTTAACAAATATTTAAATTTATTTTGATAAACTGTATATATTCCTTAGTGCAGAATTATTAAAGCTAGTTTACAGTATTAATTATGAATTTCTGTAGCATTATATTATTCAGAAAACCTTAGTGTCATAAAATTCCCTTTATAAGCACTAAAATTGTATTATATAAATGTTATAGTACTTAATTTTTTGTATGGTTGCTTTAACGATAAAATTAGTTATTAATTATAATCATTATAATATTATAGTTACAGATGATCAATGTTGGAGGGATGGTATTGCCGGTCCATCGCAAACAACAACGCAGATGCAGAGGATGATGATGAAGAAAGTCCAGAAGAAGAAGCACCAAATTATAAAGACCAGTACCGTAATCTCAAGCGTAAACTAAAATTTCTCATTTATGTAAGTAAATGCACTTACAATATTATCTATAATTTAAATTTCTTTTTGGATCCCATCATTATTCCATTAATCTTTTCTTGCAGGAAAATGAGTGCTTCCAAGAAGCCTTACGTTCAACACAAAGAAAGTTATTAAAAGTAAATCGAGATAAAAGTTTTTTATTAGATCGATTGCTTCAGTATGAAAAGGTCGATGCTTCGTTCAGTGAGAGCGATGAAACCGAATCCTCTGATGATGAAGTGTCACGAATGGATACATCAAAAAGGTATTTAAAAAATGTTCATTCAGATGGACCCAGCATCACGAATATCATCCTTCACTGTGTTTCACACTATGATATTTGTCCTCAGAAAAAAAGTAGAAATGAACGTAAATAATCATTCGTCACATCATTCGTCAGCAACAGTCAAACCGCTGAGTACAAGTAAAAAGAAAAAAACCGTGCCGAAAGCACCAAAGACGCACAATACGCCATCGGTTCAATCAGCCAACAACATTATGCCGATGTCATTAATGTCGGATGGCCACATGACTCCAGAAGAGGTGGAACGTCATTTGGAATCTCGACAAACGTACCTAGAATTAGTGCCGGAAAAAGCACCGCCGACGGTACCCACAGAAATGTTTAGTAACGATCCGTCACTAGACAGGTTAGTTTTATTTATTTAAAAAAAAAATTTTTTATGTTGAAACAATTTACCTAACAAGAAATTCTTTTCAGTGAATCGAATGAAGTCGGAGAACTCGAGACGTCGCCAAGCAATATGGGTGAGGATTGTCTCAGCGTCGATATGATGGCTGAGTGAAATATATACAAGAAATAATAGGGAATGTGGAACAAAAAATTGCACATAAAAATAGCCAGTCAATTTGACATTCGATAGAAATTGAACTTTGAGTATTTAATTGTATCTGCTCTAGTGTAATATGAATTTTTATATGTACAATATGTAATGCGTGAGCACGTTTATGGGTAGTGACAATGATCGGTCAATTTTGCTCGCAGTTGGACCTTCGAAGGTTGACTCAACTTTCACAAGATTCAAGATGTCGCGTGCAGTGAAAAAAAAAAAGGAATTTTTGCGCCGCAGTACAAACGGCATCAAATAATATTTATTTCTTTGTGTATATCGCGCCTACTTCATTATTAGACTTCTATTATTCGTTTGTTTATTTGCGTGGGACATGTTTCTGTCGTTGTGATCTATAATTCTGTTTTATTTAAATATGTTGTAAAATGAAAATGATTGACAAGTGCAATTCTGTCGCTAGTACCCTGGCAAAAGTTTCGGAAAGAATAGGGGCAAGCGAAAGACGGGAGGTCGTGGTATCGACAAAATCTCAAAGTTCCAGAACCTCGAAAATTTCCGAAAGCTCTGAAAGTTCAAAATCAAAGGAAAAGAAACCACAGGAAATATTTGTATATTCGGACATCAATGAAGTTTACTGTCGAATCTGTTACGACACTGATGCTCGAGTCCAGATAATTTATCCATGTAAATGTAAGGTAATTTCTCGAAGAAACGCTAAAATATTCAACAACATAAAATACATTTTGCTACTACACCAGAAAATAGAGAAAGACAATGTAAAGATTCTTATGTGAAACATGATTGCACGAAAGATATGTTATTAACAATTTTATCGTCAACCCACCTAATGTGCGGCTCACAACAATTCGAATCATACGATGCAAATTATAAATGAGAAGAACGATAAGCACTATCAAAATGTGTAAATCTCGTTAACGACCTACTTTTCAGGGGACAATGGGAGCCATTCACTTGGAGTGTTTGGAACGTTGGTTAGAGGAGAGTAATCGAAACAGTTGCGAATTATGTGGACAGCAATTTCAAGTGGAACGAACTCCTCGGTACCATGCACTAAATTCTATTTTCGTTTGGCTGTGCTTGAACCAGAAAGAACATCAATATTTTATTCGAAGTCTTCGAGCTGATTTGTTACGCTCGCTCGTCGTCACGCCTGTGACAATTTGCTGCTCATATCTTTGCGTCGTAGCTGCCGACTTTTATTCGAAGAATAATTATGATAATTTTCCTCCTGCTCGCTGGACCACTTATTCGCTTCTGATTATGATGACTCTTTTGATATTTTCGTACTTCGTTTGGATGTACATGGCCTTACATTATCATCAACGGGTTTGGTTTTATTGGTGGCAAAAAACCAGCGTTGTTAAAATCACGTTTGTTGAGGAGGACAAAGATCAAATTCTTATTAACGCAGCTTGAACCCCTTTGCTACGTGAAAGGCAATCAAAGTTACTTGAATTATTCTTTTCGATGACCGAGGGGTTGAACTTGTTGAAATATTAATATTAAAAAGGTTGCGGTGTGGTGTCTGGATAGTAATTTGCACTTTAATGATAAGATCAGGAAGATGTGACGAAAGGAATGGCAAGAAATCTCATCGTTGGGCTCAACAACTCTGTTCTTTTTCTTTTTTGATTGCTCCGTTTGTCTCGCATCTCTCATTACAAGCGCAGCCTCAGCTGGCTTGTGCCGCGCAATCGGCGGATTTTCTTTGACTTGTCTAGTCTATGAGATTCTATGTTTAGTCATCTTGAGTCTCTGGTGACCTTCTTGAGCTAAATCCTAAGGTCGCTAGGCTCACAAACGCAACCCGGCAGATGTTTTATCCTCCTCCGGTTCACACGATTACTTTCCAGAGGTTTTTTTCTAGTGTTCAAAATCTATTGTTGGAATTCCTAGCCTCCGAAATTTATTACTACTGTAAACTTGATTAGTTTCTTAATAAAATGGTTTTGGCACTTGTTGATGGGATAGGAGCACGGAACGTAACTTGTTGAAATGTGACTCGTGTTGCGCTACTCTTACCTGTAGTACGTATTAATGCGTATCATATAGTAATTCAAACATGTCAAATTTGTATTATTTGAAATTAATGTATACTTTATATTCATTGTTATTTATTTACTGTACATGTGTGGATATTGACACGATTCTTAGGGAGCTTACTCCAGGATCGAATAAAATTCAATATACCATACTATTACAGATATTGATTTCTTGTTTTATTTTTTGGTCATGCTTCAAGGATTTAGAAAACCCTTTGAAGATTCACTTTCTGTATCGTACAAAGTCATAAATATAGACGCCATTAAGAAGCTCGTCGTTTAATAGAAATCTTGCCACGACACAATTGCGACGTATAAATTCGTACTTTGCTCCCATCCGATACTTTTTTTACCCAGATCTGTAAAGTGATCGTATAATCAATTTTATTTATCGCTCATTATGTTCAATTATCAAGGAATCAATCAATAGCTCTGAAACATTGCTTTGAAAGATAGAAGACAAAGCAGAAGTTATATAGATAATTGTACATATAGAAGTTTATTGTGGACGGAGCTTGATTTCATTGATCTTGTACAATATCAATAAATATCATTCAGTAATTCTTCTAAGATCTAGTTATACTTACAGCTTCTGTACCAATTGCAGATATACTTGCTGCGAATCTTGGAAGATCTTTGCCTTCTACATAAACTGATTGACCACGATGAAACCTAAACACACACATACACATATATATACACACGTAAAAATAATATTGTGTATTCAAGTGATTTTTAGGCAAAATTCCTTCTAAAAAATTTGTCTATCCTACCATCTTCTTTCATATAAAAGCTTTCCATCTTCTATTCGAGTTTCAACCAATGGTGCATCCAAAGGAGGTGGAATGTGTTGAGTAGGTAAATTAACCGCACTATATGGCGGTACCACCGCTGGAGAAAAATAAGTCGGCAATTATTGTATCACTTTTTAAAATGGATATGTGCTGTCAGTGAATAGTCAAGATATCCTATGAATCCTTTTCGAAGTACCTGACTTTCTCATTGTTGTGAGAACTTTGCCACGACTTATAGCTTTTAAGTCGCTTTCTATATCTTTTTCATCTAACAAATAATTCACTTGTGCTGGCGGTGGCTTTCGTCGCTTTTCTACTTTTTCAGGAACAGGGTCGTTTGGTCGCCGTCGTAATTTTCTTGTCATTACAGGCTTCACCTAAACATTTTGTCAATTAAAATATTGATATACTGACGAGATTTAAACGTTTATGTAATTGTAGTTAAGAGAACCTCCATTGAATCTCCAGTTAATTCCATTGTGTGTCTATCAGATTCAATCATTTTCCGTTTCTCTTCCATATCAGTCAAGAGATTCTCTTTTAAATCTATTTTTTTTTCTTCAAATTCCTTTACTGCAGCTTTTTTCTCTAAAATATAATCTCTTTCTACCCAATCGGTGAGATAATCTCTGTATATTATATTTAACCTGAGCCTAAAGAATAGAAAAATATTTATAACCACTCTACAAAGCAATATATGTATCAAATATTTTACATTACAAACAAACCTTTCTTTGTACTGGACTTCTAATCTCTTAAGTTTACGATTATATTCAGGATGTGTTCCATCCTTTAACTGTTGCAACTGTTTCTTTAAACTGGCAAGCTTATCCTGGTAAACCCTAAAGAAACCACAGAAACAAATTAAATAATGGTTGTGTTCTTTCTTTGCAAAAGTACCTACTGTTCTTTTATTTCTGTGTATTCCTCGGACTTTCCCATATCTGTCTCACTGGCTTCTTCAGTATCTAAATCATAGGTTTTCTATTTATTATCTACGTCATGATATGATTCAAATGTGTGTTTACATGAAACTACTCTTTAGTTACCTTCATCGCTCTCATCCTGATCATCGACCTCGCGATCCTCTTCCAAATATTCGTCGTTATCATCATCCATCTCATAATCATCCTGGCCATAAGGGGCCGAAAATGGTGAACCCTGATACGACATTCTTAACGGCAAAATATTTTCACAATTTCGCGTACATCAAATCTACTTATATTTTACGCATTTCTGATTCTAACACAGATCCTTCCTTCCTCCCCTATAGCTGTTTCCCTAATGGGGGACATGTGCCACTAACTGGTCATAGAACAGAGGTGAGTAAAAAGAAGTAGAGACTGGTAGAGACCAGAGATGAGTAGGGAGATGCACAACGCTACGATTTTAGGCAGAGATGAGAAGGGAGATGCACAACGCTACACGGTTTTAGGCGATACCAAAAACATGGCGCTAAATCGTAGCGGCGAGTCCAGGAGTAGGATTTTGTGATCATCGTCTCCGTCGATAAAGCGTATGCCGCGGTAACCGAGTTGAACGTGATCATAACATGTAGCTTCACGGGCAGAGGTTCTCAGCTAATCAAAGCTGATTCCCAGAGCAAGCCTTAGAACGAGGCCGCTCATCAGACAATGCCTAATTATTTTTTTTGCAATCTTAAATTCGAGTGCACAGTCGTGAATCGCACGTTACATGTGAAATCTATCATAATACGATTGTCAACCAGAGATCTGTTTTAGATTAAATAAATTGGTTCCAAAGTATTCAGTGTAAACATTTTTTTTTGTACTTTTCTATAATGTTGCTGTGGACCGGCACTGAATCACCTGAGAGGGGTGACGTTGTGCAACCTGCGATGGTTTGGTTAGGCACAAATAAGTTTTTTAAATAATTCTCGAGGAGTTCTAAAGTTCCTGATAGGTTTTAACAATAGTTCTGCTACGTAACACCGTTAAAATATTAGCATACAATTATTTTAGATGCTCATAGATGCCTTTACCTGACTTCTCGTTATCAACTACTATGATTACAACAAATCCGTTATATTACTATAATTTATATAAAATACTTAACACAACACATTACCTACAATTATTACAGATGCATGCGCTCAAAATTGCCCTTATTTGACTTCTTCTTATCAATTATTATGGTTATCATAAATTCGATTTAAGTGAGAACGAGTGTGGCGGACTCAGCGAGGACCCAAGCTAGGTCTACCACAACCGTTCTTACTCACCTGTAATGATAACCTCAACTTATTATATATCAGAATTTTGGGCTCTTTAAGGGCTGTCGAATGCGCCTAGTCGCAATTAAATTGGACCATCCTTTCTGGGATAACCACCCTGTCATATACTTTTTTTATGTCTTCCAAGCTTAATTGCTTTGGAAAGTGTTCTTTATGTATTATAAAAATTGTATCGTATTTTGTTGCCGGGCTCCGCGTTGGAGTAATCTGTAACGTATCTTTCTTAACTCTACTCGACACCGATAGCAAAATCCGGGAACGAACGATCTGCGGGAACCAACCTACGTCACCTTCGGCCGTCCACCCTTCGTTCATGCATCCGCAAGCCTGGCGGGCGCCAGCCAATTTTTACATCACCGGGAATCGACGAGCCGGTGTGAACTGGGGGTTGAGGTGGAACAGGCCCAACTCCACCAAGAACGAGAGCTCTGACGGAACCTATCAGAAAGGCGATATTTCTATTTTACTTTCTGCCTTCTCGTCTCAGTCTGTTCCTTCTCACTTTTCATCGTGCTTTCTTGCCTGTTCTATTCCTTTGGTCGGGTCGAGCATATTCATTCGAGTAGTTATATAAAAGTAGTCACCCTGTTAGAACAGCTACAGGTATTGACCATGGTGTCGGGGGTTGCCCTTCCGCCTCATCCGCTGAGCTTGTTCAGTGAGTCGGGCCCAAGTTGTGGCCGCAAAAGGAACTTATGGGTCTCCCGACGGGGGCCTTGACCCCCTTAGAATATCTACGGTGGATCTTGATTAGGGGTAGACCTTTCGCGTTTAACTTACCTTACCCCTTTTGCGTTTTTCTTGCCGCTCGACCCGACTTCCTTTCCGTCCTGAGGTATTTCCCTCCTAGTCCTGTGCGCGACAGCCGCAGGACTCGGGGGTTTTCCTCAATCCCAAAAAACACGGTCCCCTGTGGGGCCTCGGAGGGGTCGTAGCTCCCTTCTGGAGAGGCAGGACCTCACGGAGATGGGTGGGGAGGGGCCTATTTCGCTCCCTTGTACTTCCTCCTTTTCCTACTTTTTCCAGTGTTCTCTTTTCTCGCTACTCCAGAATAATCTGATCGTCGTGCATACGTTTTCGCATCTTCTTCTCTATCTGTTCCCTCAGTCCTAACAATCTCTCTTCTTCACTCTTTCTTTTTAGTAATCTTGCTCTTTTTCCCTTCATTAACATCTTACCTGTCTGCTGCCACCAAACGTTTCTATTTTATTTTTAAGTTTTCTATTCCTTTCTGTGTCTCCCTCACTCTACTCCTAGTAATCCTTAAAAACTAAGTTGTTAAAATGTCCTTTGGAAAAGGAACAGTTCAAAGTGATTGCGCGTATAACATACGACATGTGTATTATAATGCTATGATATATTTAAAATATAACTCTAATGCCATTGTTATTGCTAATCTTTCGTAAGCCATATGTGTACAACTGTACTTCATATACTGTTTCATTATTGTATTTGTTGAATAAATTAAATTGAAACACTTATACGTTGATATTCTTTTGCCCTTTGCGAATATCCCAGAGTACGAATGAGTTCTGTCTCTCTCCTACTCTCCTCCGTCCTAACTGCATCCTTCTCCTACGTTATGCTTTGACACCCTTTTCAGCTACGGTTCATTTTCGCTGTCATTATTTGTATCGTCTTCTCTTATTTCATCCATCATTCATTCAATATTCATATCTAGTGAACATTCAACTAGTGAACTTTCCAAGATAAAATATTCCGAATGTAATTTCAAAATCAGCTGTATCTCGGAAAGGGTTGGTTTTAGGGCTTATTCCTTGATTTTTTGAAAGATCTCTTAATGCGGAAAGTAAGAATGATCTGTAGAAGAGGCTGGTACAGGTTCAATTGCGATAGGACCACTTTTAAAAAATCCCTTTGCTTTTTGAAATGTGATTCAAAAACCGTATCTTCGAAACTTCAATGCGGCAATTCTTATTAAATGAATTTGGATTAGTTCGCATTTTCGCCGATAAAGGGGCAGCACCTCCTGGGTGTGGAGTCAGCACAGTCGCCGTTTAGCCAGCCGTGAAAACGCGCCATTAAGAAGACTCACAGCATGCCGTGAAAACGCGCCTTAAAAAGGACGCGCGATCGCAACGCCACGGCTAGGCGTAGGGCTTAGTCAGTCTTCTCCTGTACATTCTCCCATGGTGTCAGATCAGTACGCTAATTCAAAGCTCTTTTGTAATTTATAATAAATAGCAAACAAATCACAAATCTATGGTGTACCCTTGTGTTACTGGTGCGAAGAATAAACTCTTATTATTGTGGGTTGATAAGCACGGATCCCTACATGGGCGAGATAAGTGGCGCCATCTCTGCGAGAATCAATGAACTTTCTCCGATCAAATAATTCCGAAATAGAACTATAGATGTAAAGAGAAAATAAAGAATGAAAATTGAGTAAATAAGAAGTTAAGAAGCCGAGAACGAAGAAAGTGATTAAATCAACAAGAAATAAAGACCTGAGGAAGTAAGGAAGTAAAGACAAAGTGATAAGGTAACAGTAAGGTATAGTAATAGCAGGGTACGAGATAGAGCTACAGAGGTAATGAATAAAAAAAAAAACGAAAGACAACATGAAAATGGAATTTTAGAATTAAAGAAGAAAATAAAGAATTAAAGATACTAAGAAAGAAGAAGGTAAGGAGATAAAGGATAAACTAAGAAGAAAGAAATGGATAAAACGAGACCATCCAAGAGACCAGTATCTGCCAAAAAACACTTTCGTGTAAAAAACTACGCCAAGTACAGGAGTGCTGGGAACTCCTTTAACAAAAAGTATGGAAATCATATTATTGAGGCCAAGTACAATAAGTCACTACATGTTTGCCTATTATATGATCTAG
>JARQSV010000295.1:297998-331754 GCA_030142285.1 Calameuta idolon | reverse complement strand
ATTTAGAATTAATTATAATATAATGATGCAAAAAATTTATTATGTCTGGGGTCCTCAAACATCTTACTACGCTACTGATTAAAAGGAGACAGAGCTTGGCCGCCACCAGTCGCTATCTCTTTCTATCAGCCGACCATGTTTTCCTATGCCTATGCGTAGTCCATGCTATATGTCGATGGGCCATACCATAAACATGGCGCTAATTCGCAGCGGCGAGTTCAGGAGCAGGATTTCGTGATCATAGCCTTTGTCGATGTTACAGATTTCGTGTAGCCGCTCGGGTCATGATCATCGTTCCAGCCGATATTGCAGTCATCGTGAACACGAATGCATTGCTTGGTGGTGGGGAAAAAGTTGTCGCCCCTCGCAAATCTTTCTTGACAAGCAGGCGGGGGGCAGCAAGGTCTTCCGTCCAATCAAGCCCTGAACATTTGTATGGACGTAATGCGCAAATAAATGTGTATATTCAAATAAATTTCAAAATTATAAAAAATGCATAGAAATGTTGGTTTTCACTTTTTACCTCTTGCCATGCCGAAAATGACTTTAAAAAATGAACGGCGAATCTCGCTGGTAAATGAAACGCTGGAACGACCGAGAAAAGTTTCAAAGAGAAATTTTGAGATATTATAAATAAACGTCTATCATAAATTTAAGCTGACGTTAAACGAGCATTATGGCTGAGTCAGTAGCTTTTCGCGTTACAACACTAGGTGTTACGAGTTCGATCCCCCGTGAGGAACTGTTTTT
This sequence comes from Calameuta idolon, assembly GCA_030142285.1. Taxonomy (NCBI): domain Eukaryota; kingdom Metazoa; phylum Arthropoda; class Insecta; order Hymenoptera; family Cephidae; genus Calameuta; species Calameuta idolon. The sequence continues at coordinate 331,004 of JARQSV010000295.1, read as the reverse complement.
CATTTTTTTTATCATTTTACTACAAACATTTTTGAAAATTCCTCTCTTTCAACCTGTCTTGGTTACCAAAACTTTATTTCAGGTTTATATAAAATATTTAAAAAAAAACTTGTTTTACATAACTTGTTTTAGTAAACAAGGAAGTGAAATAGGACAAAGGAATGAATAACATACGCAAAAGACTGTGTGAAGTAAGGGCGTCTTGATTTTACTAATGTTTATTAATAAACATGTGTGTTTTCCTCGTATAGATTACTCAATAATTCATTATAATTTAATATCTGTCGTCGCAATCATCGATAGAGAGTTTATATCGTTATTTACACTAGTCGGTATAAAATGCGAGTTCGAGATTAAATCACACCACTATGTCTTGCTCGGACACTATCTGTCATCGATTAATAATTATCAATGCTTGTACTCGGGAAAATGCGAAGGGGGCAGTAGGGCAGTATTTTCATTATCACTAGTGTTGTTGTTGCTGCTGCTTGTGGTTGTCGAAGAGGTGACGATGTCGTTGGTTGTGACTGTTCCGGTGTTAGTGGCGATGACGCCGATGGTATTCTTGATGATGTTGTTGATGGTCGTTGCTTCTGTCGTCGTCGCAATTGTAGCTGTTTTTAACCCATTGAGAGAACCATTACTCATTATGGTACAATCTATGCTAATCTTCTTGTCGTCTAACAGTGGGACATGATGATTTTTCTTGTTCGGAACGTTAGGCAAGCGACGATGATTCGCGGCGTCGACGTTCGCGGCGGGTTCCTGGGATTGAGCAGTAGCGGCCTCCGTTTGCGAGTCCTGGCCGCTTTCCGAATGAGGCGGTGATGGATAGTAGCCTCGCTGCAGCTGCGACAAAGGTTCACACTGTCGTTGCTGTTGCTGCTGCTGCGTCGCAGTCACGGGTGGCGGTTGCTGCGGCGGCCTGTGCTGGACGCCCTCTTCATTCTCACTCGTCCACCGGGCTAATTGTTGTTGAGCTTGAATAAATGCATCACTAGAAAACAACAAGAATGATACCAGCCCGTCGGGTCTAGTATGTACACCGGTGCTAATATATCTGTTCATCTGTTCTCGCACCTGCCCATCGGCCCGAGAAGGAGATACGTCGACCGTAGAGAACATTTTATTTTTCTTGTCCCATTTAGTAAAATCTCTAGGAACTTTACAGAGGTATCTCGTGCTATTTAAGTTCCTCGTGTGCAAGTAGCAAGGAATATTCGATACCAGTTTGAGAATTCGATTAAACCCGAAGTTCAGCATAAAAGACAAGATCAAGAATGATCAGAGATAAACGCGAGGGTTCATAAATTGATATATTTCTAACGAAGATACCTTTCGCTATCAGGCGTCTCGCCACGATTGGTTGAGCCTCTGTCAGGATCGGCAGTTTCGTAGATACCTTCTTCCTCGTGCAGCTGATGAGCATGTTGATGAGCATGTTGATGAGTACCGTAGGGACTACGGGCAGTTGGTTGACGATATCGACCGTAGACGAATCGTGAGTCATCATCCCGACCACGGCTGCATCTTCGACTTCTGCTTAACGAGACGTAATCCTCAGATCGCGAAATTCCCATCGATTGACCAACCTCAAAAGAAGAAAACTCACCCTTGGGAAGACTCGCTGCAAACGGATGAGTCTATTCTATAGTGTCGATCGCCATCGATCTCAGATATTCGAATGTCCTCCGAGCCACTTGGACTCATGTGACGTGCGGAATGATGCTCCAGCTGTCTTATCAGATCTTCCAGGTTCCTGATGCGGATGGGGCCGCAGGACGGCGGCACATCTTCGTCGTCCTCGTCGTCCTGGTTATCAGTGTTATCCTGACCATCCTTGGGGTAGACATCCGGATAGCCGCACTCCACCAAGGACTTGTGCAGCACGTCTTCGCTTAGAAGATTGCTGCTACCGGATGGAGTCGAACCCAGGCCCTGGTGTGTTGCTGCGTTACGGAGTGCCTCGATGATGTTCTCGTGGTAGCCGTTCAGACTGTTAAGGGTCCGCTCCATTTCTGATATCGTACCTCCGGCAATACCTGCTCACGAAAAGGCATTCTGCGTTAGATTAATTATCGACCTATGACATCCTTATAGGGAACCGCGGCTTTAACCACTATTCTGGCATTACAATACCGTAACCACCGTGTTTCTTTAAAATTCCCTTCTCAGGCAACTTTGTCAGACTGTTTGGTGGCAGATCAATGAAAGACACAACCTCCTCGGCTCCCGTACCTCCGTCTTCCTCTTCCACGCCCATCCTCTTCATCTGCGGTTTGTGCTCCCTGCATATATTAGGTTGTCACTCGATTTTCCAAAAAAAAAAAAAAATAATAAAAAACAAGAGGTACGCTCCTTGCTTTTGGGACACATTTTTACGAAAGTTCTATTCCATCAAAAGATACCTGGGTGGGCAAGATCTCTGCGATTATTAGCACTATTTATGTTTTTTTTTTATTATAAAAACAAATTCTTCGTGATAATTGAATTTCATTGTTCAATATATTGCTGTATGTGAAATTTACAATTTTTTTCTTATTTTTTAGACAGTCATTGCTTTTTATTAGATACAGTGTAATTGGGAGAGTATGATATTGCATGCAAATATCGGATCCAATAGGTCGCGTATGATACTATCGAAATCAACGGAAATATGCATAATTAATTGAATAAAGCATTCACTACATTCTTTTATTGAAGTTGTTATAATTCAATGGAAATTTTCTGCAAATTGCTGCAACTGCAGGGATCAATATTCGTCGACGTTACATGCGCGCAAATCCCATTGCTGTTGAAAATAAGCAAATGCATAGAAATTCCTTGTAAGACATTCACACGAGCATGCAAGATTTGCCAGTTCGTCAACACATCGAAGATAAACAATAATCGACTCCTCGGCGAAAACAAATAAATAATTCATGATAAAGGAGCTATGACTAATATAGTATCTGCTAATCATAATTGATTTAAAGCGTCAAATTAGCATGCGCGATTCGAGCACAAAGTGTCCCTGGTCTTGTCGGTGAGCTAGAAAATTGAAAGCAATTCGACTTTGGTTTGACCACAGCGAGTGTGTTTTTCGTGTGCGATATAATTAACGCATTACTCTCTTATGTGACAGAATCTCAGTGACGCTTAAAATAAATAGTTATAGTAAAATTCGTAAAAAAAAAAATCACAAAACAAATTTATGAGTCAAAAGGTGTTTTATCGACCGAATGAAAAATTAAGCCTGACAAAGAGAAGACAATACTACGTGATCACGTGAAAGAAAGAATACAATTAGAAAAATACAAAATTCTTTTTGTTTTTATACCTACAAGTAACCAAGGCTACGAATATTTTCGCAATTTTCGATTTAAAAAATATTCCAGTACAATCGAACTACGCAAGTCAATTCGGACATTGGTATTAATGAAAATAATGGCTTTGATAGGACTGTATCCAATAATGCTTTATCCGATTATCGATAATAGATTGTTCGCGAGACAACGAGTCAGCGAGTCAGCCATAAAAATGTTAACGACTCAACACAGAGAGACTTACTTGAGTCGTGTCCCGTCTGCGGTGGCGACGTTATTCAGGGGTCGAAACAGCACGCGCTGGGTCTCGCCGCGGCTAGAAATATACTAATGTAGGCATGCCGCGAGTATTTTTTTTCTAATATCGTAATTTCCGGGTAATTTTATAGTCTCGCAGGGCTGAAGCATTTCGGCGAGTTGACGACACGAAAAAAAGATCTGGACTGTATCAAGTTAAAAAATTCTAAGCGCGATAGAACGCTATATGTATACATACTCATTGCGAAAAGAATATAGGCTCTCTTTCGATTTACTATAGTAAACGTGTATAATAAGTGCCTATACTTACAAGGATTATTTCCTTGATTTAAGCTACCAATTTTTCAAGCGAACTAATGTGATAAGTAAACTCAAAGCACTATCGCTCCTTACGTTCATTGTGTACGTGTCTACTGTAGCATCCATTTGCTATTTTGATTCGTTTCAGATGAATTTGTGTCTCTCAAATTTTCAATACGTATAATTACCGGCAACTATTTTTTTACAGATCAAGATCCGAATAAATACTTTTGAAAAATCCTTTTTCTTTTTTTAGAGAAATAAATTTTTTTTTCTATGCAATTCAAATCGTTCTTACGTTCTTTCCTTGTATTTTTTTTATTTTTTGCAAAATTTTTTTTGATTTTTCAAGTTTTTTTTTTTAATTGATATAACAAAAGATACGGGCTAATGGATCGTACCTGTAAGATGGCATGCTGCCAAATGTCAAGATCTTGTTGACGCTATCGAGAGCGGCGACTTCCGGATGATGATTTCCGGAAGCCCCGCCGTAGTTTTTCTGCGCCGGCTTCTTCGAGTACGGCGCATCGTATTTCTGCATAGTGCTTTTCTTTCTGCGAAAATCCATAAGAGTTAATCAAATGTGTCGGGGTTCAAAAGACAACTGACAATAAAGCGCATGCACTATAGGGCTAACGAGCTGTAATGGAGGCCAATTAATTTAATTTCACTTCATTTTCCTAAGACATTTTTCTTGCTCTTTTATTGCTTTCATGAAAACTGACCAGAGCTGGACCTTCGACCTGATACGGGATTTGCTTACGTGCTTGGGACTTGGTGACACGTTGGATGAGAGATTGCCGTAGTGAATATTAAAATTTTTTTGAAAATTCATTAATTTTATTTCTATAATTATTACAAAATTGGCATTATTTTTAGGGATAAATAATAAATCTCATCGAACGATTCTGCATGCCTCGAACTCAAAGTGGAAATAAACGATAGTCATCTCGTGTTAATTACTGGTTCGATTGGACCTGTAATTAATGCTCGACGTAAATAACTATACTGGAGAATTGCATGCAAGAGAAATAAAGTCATTGAAAATAATGTGATCCGTATTGCCAATCCCGTAATCAGTTTACGATCTACAGCCTGTCATTGGTTAGATATTTATATTAGAGATTCATTAATTTCTTAACTAATTGTTCGGTTTATTTGTTAATGGGGCTATTGTCAAAGCTCGCATGCGATAAAACGTAAAGAATAACCACCAGTCGCTAGTGTTTAAAATCCCTGATTTCGCCAGTTTACTTTAGGCTTTGTTTTTTTTTCCGGGCAGCTCATCTCTCGTAGACTCTCGCTGCCGCGACGGTTAGTGGGTTGCACGGAAAATTGAAATTCACGGTACGCGTTATTAGGAAAATAATATAACGAGACTCGTTTTTTCGATTTAATAAAATTACGTCGGTTTTTCCACAATTGATTGCCCAATTGAAGTTTACGGGAAATTAGCAAATGTAGAAGTGTTCGAGAAATATGACTGATAGTCGAAGAGATAAAAAATAAAACATCGAGATAAAAAATATTTTTAGAAATTCAATTACCCATAAGCACCTAAATAAGAGTGAAACGCGATTAAAATCCTAAGTACATATGACTGTTATTTTTATGTGGCCGTTAATTAAATGATCAGAATTAATTATCGAAATTTTAATAGCAACGTTAACAAGTACTTGTAACAACAGTTATGCGGTAATTGCTCGACCATCGATTCGCATGCTTTCAAAATATTTTTTCGACAAGTACACATACTACGGTTAGAACATGAAAAAATTTATTAGTAAACAGGAGTACAATAAAAAACGGCACAATAAAAGATCAGTAATAATTGTCATGAAGTATGAAAAATCATAAAATTTCTCCTGAAAATTTTGTCACGTATATAAAACGCGATCGAAAGATTCCAAAAACAAACAAAAAATGTTCTACTCGTTTTTAAATTTGAGCGAAAAAAAAATTCTCTCGCGATTACCGCGTCACTAAGAATCCCAATAAAAATCAAAAAATTCGTCAACCCTGGCACCGCAGCCTATAAAATATATTTAAAAAAAAAAGTGAAAAATATTATTTTCAAGAGAAAAAAAGTCTCGCGTTAAGAAGACGTATTTCACGTGGTATATATCGCTGAACAGCAACAGCGTACAGTACGGATATAATTGAAAAAAAAAAGAAACCAGTTAAGCAATCCAAAGAAACCGTAAGAATGAAGAAAAAGTATAAAATTCGAAAACGAGGGGGACACGTGGTAAGAGAATTCTAAAAGACTTAATAAACAAAATTCAATGGCTCGAAACGTGAAAATCTATTATATGCTGATAAACATATACATGTATATAGATATAAAGATGAACCAAAAATCAAACTATAATACATGGATAATCAGTGTGCAAGATAAAACATATGACGAAATGGGGTTTCAAGGGCAGAAGATATAAAAGGAATTATTAAAGATTCTCCAATAGATAATAAAAAGACATAAAGGATACAAAGAACTTCTATGTGTATGTATCTGCACACTAACCTGAGACAGAGGGAGAAGTTTTTATGTACTACGACTGACCTGTAGCAGAGAGCCATCAGAGCAAATACTACGAAAACACCCCCTACCACCGACATGAGCATACCAACTAAAAAAACAGTGTTTGAGCCGTGGTAGTTCGCTGCGACAGAGAAACCAGTTGTTGTTGTATAGTTTATTATTAATTTTTTATATTTTTTTTATATACGTATACGTATGTATGTATACATATACGTAGTTGTATATAAATGAAAAAAAATTTTTTTTTTATTTTTTTGTTTTTGTTTTTTTTTGGTCGTGTCGTGCGATAGAGAACGGTGTTTCGCCGACCCGGTGATATTTTGCGGTTGCCGAGAGCGTCCCACAGCATGCAGACAGACAGAGATGAACAGCAGTGACAGTCAGAAACAGACAAGAAACAGAGAAGCCGTCAGCACATTTATATTGCAGTACACACCATCGAGATTTTTAGCGACTGCTTTACGCTTACTGTTTACGAGTTAGATGAATGATATCTCTTTCTTTTTTTGCTTTCATTCTGAATATGCAATTGCCAATTTTTTACTTTTCTTTAATCGAACATGAGCTAGTTTCAAATGGATTAACGAGAAAGAGACTTTACGAAAGACCAAGAATCCGAATAAGAACTCGAGTAACGAGTATGTGTAATCTATGAGAATAATATTTTTTTTTAAAGATATGAAACTTCACATTAATCTGCGTTTTGTATATTTTATCTCGTATAAATTTGCTTCCAAGTATTTCTAATGTATAGTCACAGCTAATCACAACAATGTCACGACATTTGAAAAGAGACGTTAGACGCTATTGTTATTCGCAATGGTACATTTTTCGGCTGTATATTTGATAGTTTTTCTTTTTTACGATTCGCGTCTCAATAGATCTCTTAGGGCTTCTAGGGCATACGAGCAGCTGGCACATTGGCGCAACCATATCACTCGTAACAAATTTCCTAGCAGACTCACCGTACAGATACTTGGTCCCGATGTATCAGGGCATATATCAGGTACGTTAGGTGAACATTTTTTTTATTTTTTTTTTCCAAAATAATCATGCCTATCAATCGGGACGAGTACCAGTCGATTTAGTATGAGCGAAATTATGCCACGAGCACACGGAGCATAGTCAAGAACAGGAGCGTAAAGACATAGAGATGCCAAAATATATTGACCCGCCTAAGAACTATATAAGGGGGTAATTACAATTTGGCAAAGACATATTTTATATCTAGACATACCGAGTGTCCTTGAAACAGAAGATATATCATCTATTGCATATAGTATTAAAATATTCGACGAGACGATAATTTTTCAAGAGTGATAAAAAGTGTGGATGGTTTTTTGTTTCAAAAACACCCTATACATATTAATATGTATATGTATAATGTATATATATGAAAACATCGATCAAGTAGACTAAGACGACTGAATTCCGAGCATTGATGGCCGCGTGCTATGCCTCCTCATCATCATCATCATCATCATCATTGTCATATTCATTATCATTATTTTCATAATAATCATCATAATCGTAATCATCATTATTATCATCCAGCTAGGCACGAATTTTACTTTAACGACGACAGTGCGGCGAGCCGTGCCCGCTTCTACGTAATTGCCTACTGTACCTGTAGCAAAGAGCCATTAGAGCAAAAAAAATGAAGACCGCTTTCACCACAATCACCAGGATAATAACCAGGGTTAAGGTGCTAAGATTGGTGTTCTCAACACCACCTGAAAATCATCAGAGCTTTTCTCGGTTCCCTTTCGCCCTTTCATTAGTGAGTCGTTCCGATTGGAGACCAGGCGTACTTGTTGCTTAAATTGGTGCAATTGATTGAGGCTTTAACGTCAAAGGTCAAGATACGGATGTCGCTTGGTCCTCGTGACGCAACAGGCGAATACGATAATATTAATTACGATTAATATTTTTATTATATAAGAATGACGTTATTAATGATAATTCGTGTCAGCATACTCGAATCAATTAATTACACCGGATCTCTAGTCGGGAGGATCTTACGGACTATGTTATTGCTATTACGTGGATGTTGCAAGGATGTGTAATATATTGAGAGAATATAATTATGTGCACAGCTGATGGTATGCGCCTGTTAGCGATGTCCTGTAAATGGACACGATCGATACGCCGGAGTAATCTCTTTTTTTTTTTCTTAATTTATTTTTTACTTTTTTCTTCTTTGTCCAAGCTTAGTTCTAGCAGATTAATTCGGCTACGAATGGGCATTGAGGATATCCCTTGGACGTTTCTTTTGTAAATCTTAGAGTATCTATACAATTGTGTCTGCTGGTGAGACTTACCGTAGGGGGTTTCTTTCTTCCCCATTTTACTCTCTAGGTCAGATTTACCGGACGATGCCGTGCTGGATGTTGTCGGTCCCATTGTTGGGATTTCCTGTTGTATAGAACAATCAGGTCCGCTCCAGCCAATATCGCAATGGCATTTATTTGCGTTAGTGCACACCTGTCGAAGTTCATTGTTTTCGGTTACATGACGATTTCTTATTTAGCCGGTTAAAAAGTTCATTAATTAGGGACGACAAGTCGATTAATTAAAATTGTGTAGATACAATTTTTTAATGTTTCTTTTTCAAGAATTTTTATCTGTTTATTATGCAGATATGTGGACTCACCCCATTTCCCGAGCACTCGTTGTTGTTGTGATTGCTCGGACACTTTCCTTGGTCTACGTGTGGAAAGAGACTAGTGCATGTCTGATTGACACAGATCTGTTAAGAAAAAATATAATGTATAGGCAAAGGAAGACAGTTTCCAAGCACAATATTCTCTTTTGATTTTATTACTTGAAAACTCACCAGATTGTCACCGCATGAGGTACCATCGCGCACCAAACCCATTCCTGGCATTTCGGATCCCTCTACCGTTCCACTTGTAGTTCTGTTACAAAAATTAAATCAATAAAATAATCAATCATGATTGTGATTTCAGCTATTAACTCTTGTACCATTTTTTTGTAATACTCACTTGCATTCATATTCCTGTCCCTTTGCAGTAATGACGGTTTTCGATATCACTTGATTCACACCACTGATAACCGGTTCCTTGCTTCCCATTTGACATTGAAGCGAGCCGCACCTGACATTTCTAAAAAAATTGTAATAATATTTAACACGCCTATGTAATTTTCTGTACGAAATTATAATGTCCTTCACGTACTCCGTTTCGCACTTGATAAAATGTCCCGACGTGTCTGTACCGCAGTGGCCATTGATTGCTCCTTTAGAATTGAACTCTTCAAAGCACTGCTTGACAGCAGCAATGCCGCCGTAACCCCAGACCTGTTCGCACTGTAAATCCAGTGCTGGACAGACACCATTGAAACAGAATCCTTCGTTGTTCGAGCATGGACTTCCGTTTTTCTTGTAAACATCTACCGGACACTGCCCAGTTTCACCGGTACAGACTTCCGGCAAGTCGCATTCGTTTGTAGATTCACGACAGATAACCCCGTGGACGCGTAACTGCAACAAAATAATCAATTTGAGAACACTCGAAGATTTATTGTCAAAATAATAAATAATATATATATGTATTACCTTGCAGTCGTTACAACAGGGTCCCGTAGCACATTCAGCTTCAGAAACCAACCTGCAAGTTATTGGATCGCAGCAGGGATCTATAACCTGACATTCCTCTAGAGTGCCACAATCGCATTCTTCGCCATCGTCGATTACCCTGTTTCCACAAGATCGCCTAACTTCCACCTGATAAAAAAGAAATAATACAAAAAATTATGTAATTCGCAGAAAATAAAACGACCTATTCTCCTTACCTCATTAGGTTTATTGAATAAGCATAGGCCGTGACCACCTTTTAACGCATCTGTATAGTCGTTCTTGCTGCACTCGGAAAATTTATACGGTTGGACGTTTTCCAATCCGACGATGGATTTGGCCATGATGCACCCGTGCCAGTCACGGCAGCATTCGCCCCCTGAAAAAGATTCGTGCTCGTGAGCCGATCGGACTATTGGATCATCATCCTGCTTTTAGGTTAGCTTGATTATCGATACCAATTCTCTAACGAACTTTGAACTTACTTCCGTCATCGTGATTCATGCCAATATTGTGACCTATCATGTGTGCCATTGTACCAGCCAATAGATGTGGTTCGTAAGTATTTAGATCAACACTAATCCCAACCGAACGACGAGTGCACAAGGTTTCCGGCATAGCCATGCCGGACTCGTCTCCCTTAAAATTTTCACCTCTGCAATGTAAACAGTATTTATGAAATTTTCCAATTCCTTCGAATCTCCACCTCAGAGAATTTATTTAGCTGCCACATTGACAGACATACGTGAGCAATTGAATTGTATCCTGAGACATTTGAAACATCTTTCGCTGACTGTAATCATTAAAATTCTGCAACGCACGGCCGATGTCGTCTCTGTCAATGGCCGCCTGATTCCCACCCTGCCACGTTTCGATATAGACCACCGAGACTCTGGTGTTTAGCGTGCGAAAATACTAATCAAACAGAGACAACGAATAAGCTTATATTATTTATGTATTATTACGCTAAGATCGAGCTAAATAATAAATATTTACCAGATCAGCGATGTTGGCCACCTGAATCGCATCGTGAATAACTTCCGTTCTGGTGCTCCCGTTTCTTTTGTCGAACTGAAAAATCAGCCGGTTATCAATATTTTTGCGCAAAACGATCGATTGATAAATCGTGCTAATAATCGTTATCTCTGTACAAGTTACCATGGCCTTGTCGATGACAATGGCAGTTTCTATATATTTCGTGGCTTCGCGTACGTCTCGTTTATAACGAGCGGCAATACTATCTTCGGAAAAGCCCAAAACGTGCTTCTGTCGGCGATTTTTTAATCGCCACTCCATTGACTGACTATTGGCACAACCCTTGCTCGCCTTTGTTCGAGCCTCAAATATAACGTGAGGATGTTTCTGCTAAAAAAGAGTCATGCATATAGTTTACATCCTTCGACAATGTTCAAAACAATCTTTAAAGGAATTCGTATTATTTTAGGGAGAATCGCGAGGAATTCCCTGTTGTCGTTAAAATTATATTGATTTATTTGAAAGATTACGTCATAGGAGTGTGACTGACCGACAGATCTCCGCCGTAAAAGGGATGGATCACAAAGGTCTCGTTGCCTAAATGAATTACTCCGCTGACTCCGTTGCATGTGTGGAAAGCTGCACTTGCACCGGGATAATCCTTTACTGTGCCGTGATAGTAACAGTGCTCGATTTCCTGGAAAATTATCACAATCATTCCGTATAATTAACGATCATCAATAATCATACCGATTAAGAGATAAATATCGATCTTAAAGTCGTCGTTAATATTATCACCTGTTTTGAAATTTGTTCGGCGCCACTTGGCAGAAAGCCTTTCTGACTCAAATTTGGAGCTAAAAGTTGCCTGAAATCATTAAGGACACGTGTTACTCGAATATGGCTGATTATCGTAACCGATAATCAGCGCCGCTAAGCTTCTATATGGTTACTTAACGACTATAATAATAATACTAATTTATTTTAACTAATACTTTAAGTGCAAGACTTACGTATTCAGTTCTAAGTCTAAACGAAATTTATGATTAAAGGCCTTGATGAGGAGGGACGTTCGATGAAAATGTTTCCCTGTCTGCAATGAGACAATAATTTCTTGTTTAATTTATGTTCGTATAAAGGAAAATAATATGCAGTAGAAAAAGAAAAAGACAAATTCAGTTTCTACTTACTCTTGATCTTCCTCGTGCACTCTGATAGCCGTCCCCGTAGCTTTGTGAAAACTGCAAATATTATAAAATAAATAAACAAATAAACAAAATAATGAAAATTAATTATATTTTTTTAATTAGTCAATGCTCATAATTACCTTCGGGAATCCAGCTTCTCTCGTGGAGATCCCCATTTTCTCGTGATGCCGCAACTGCACCGGATAGATAATCTGATAGTAATGGCCTCCAATGTTGGTCACTAGCTCCTGGTTTTGCCGATACTCGCGAAGTAATCTTTCGACCTCGCCTGAAAGTTCTCCAAACTCTCACTTTCTTTTCTCGATGATAAATCAAAATGATAAATAAAAATGAGCAACTGTTCGGGAACTCGGGGAGAAACTGCGCTGGCAAGTCGATCGAACGAAATGATCTGATGGAAACGTGTAAAGGAATAATTCAAGCAGAAAACGTAACACTTGATGCGTTAGAAAATAAATATCTTGAATAATAAATGGAATGGGAACCGCAGACCTGCATTTAACTTCATATTAATAGGTATATGGAAAAACATACAACAATAGATAACACTGTTAATTAATTACACGCTATCGATAAACTGCTGATTAATGCAACACGAAGAGAACGTTCCGGTCACGCGAATAATTATTGGAAATAATAAAAAAGATAATCTGCTGAATGATTGATGGAATTAAAGAGAATCCAGTATGTAAAAGTCATCACAAAGAGATTCGAAAGCGAATAATAATTTCGTCGACTGACATTAGCGATTAAAGGGTCGTATGGTCAAAATAATAATGTAACAGTCAATCTATGAAATTGGGTGATCGATTCTCTTTTTCTTTCATTTTTCTTCTCTCTTCCTCATTTCGCCCATCGACTTCAACGTGGAGAATAAAATCGTGGCTAAGCGAGCTATTCGTCATCGTCTTATGGACGCCCAAACGAAACTGCGAATCTTAAGATAGAGCAAGAATAAATGTATTTTCCATTCTTTGTATATCATCGAGCTGCCACATTAATCACTCAGTTGGCCCAGTGTCCCAGCGAATAACGCTGGCATGATTTGCTTTCTGATCGATCTGCTCCCAATGATAATGTTAGCCGTGAATAGCCTACAGCAGAGCCTTTCAAAGCAGCTCGAACCTATACCATTCACCCGTGAACTTTTGCCAATTTTCGGACAATTCGTATTTCAACGAATGACGGGGTCAATGACGTAGTATCAATATCTCCTCTATTTTTAATATTCAACTGAATACGAATATCCATAAGTGACAAACTTCACGCACACGATAAACGCGCTACTTCGGAGCATCGCATCAAAAATAAATAACTTTCTATCGTGGAAATTGGGTGGCGCTATTTTGTTGATGTCGGTAGATAAAGTGGCCAGTAGGGTAATCGCCGCGTTTACTATCCCCACTGGAGTGGTCGAGAGTGTAGGAATATTTATGGCTTGTGCGAGTAATTTTATTGACAATAAGGTGCAGTAATTGCAGGATGAGAGAGAGAGAGAGAGCGAGAGAGAGAGTGAGAGAGTGAGAGAGAGGGGAAAGTCTAAAGGGAATAGATGACAGTGGTCAATGTCGTGACGTAGTTTGACTTACCAGCAGGAGTTTCCTCATTCCACATGGACTCATCTAAAGTATAGTCGACTTCTGAAACAGATAAATAAAATAGTACGGTGAAGAAGCGAAGAGTTCAGGGGGACTGTGGTAGATGGCGGTGAGGGGGAGAAACTAAAGGCGAACTCGTAATGGCGCGCGCGACACTGACGACGAGGACTTATTTGCATCGCTCAAAAGTGCTGTCAATGGGAACCTTTTAGCCGTTTGTTAAAGTCGATACGTGGAAATCGTCAAAGAGGTCGTATCGGCAGCCTTTCGTTGGGTTGTCAAAGTGCGACAGGCTTTCAAGGTGTGTTTCCATTTCCGTGAAATTCATGAAACAGACGAGGTTGACTCTCCTCCATTGGCCCAGTTTTGCGTCAGCGAAAACAGCCAGGCCAGGCTTCGGGCTAGGGGCTGTCCTGGCCCTTGGAAACGCCTGTTTTACACAGGGATTGTATGCACGCCGCTTAAAAAGGCGTCTTGACTTCTTTTATGTCGATAATTATACCAGCTTCTGGCACATGGCTAATTTTCAAAGAACTTCGAAACGCTCTTTGGCATTTTCTATCCCTGTTAAGGCGCATTCTAAATTCATGGGATATTTACGGAAGAGCGAGGATCGTGGAGGCGCATTATATGATCCAGCCGCAAGTAGCTCCTCCCGTATGTCAAGCGTTAATCGAATCGAATAGCAGATATATATTCAAGCTCACGTGACAGTGCCCACATGAAGTCACGTGACCGTGTAAACACCGTTCGGAAGTGCAGATAATAAAATTTGAATTTCCCGCTAAAAGCAGTACACGATCGTTGAGAATGCAAATGAAGAAGAAAAAGAAAACGTTGGGTCGTGCCACGAAGCATTCTATAATAAGGAAAGACGATATCCAATTTTTGCGATAGAATCGACAGGCGTCATTTTAAGTTAAATTTATTATCGGTCCCCTCGTAATACGAGTGTTCGTCGTAAGGGGTGTGTCGGAATAAAATTCAAGGGATTTTGACTTGGGCCCTATGCACCAATTTAAAAGGGTTCGGCCTGTTCCAGTCATGTAGCAGACGGGAACGCAGACGTAGAGACAGCATTGCATCCCGTACATCTCGCAGGTGCAGGGCGTGGTACCTTGTCAGCAATATCGATTACAAACCCGGGCGGTTGCGCATTCACGTCGACACGTGGACGCAGCCAGACTAAATTTGCGTTGCCCTATATTTTAGATCCGCACTCATCTGCCTCTCAAAGATTGATTGCTTTTCCCAGCGAGCGAGCTCCCAGCCCCCTGAGGCCTCGAGGTCCTATCCCTGTCCTACCACTCTCATGAGTCCAAATTTCACTGGCGACCGTACCTACTCTAGTACCTCCCCCCTCCCTCCCTCCCATCCACATCTAGTTGGCCAACGCCTATACCGGCCGACCCTAGGGAATTTTTGGGTTTTTCCCCTCCCTGACAATGCCCCGCCCCCCGGCCCAACGTCCTGCGATCGAAGCATCATATGTGTGAAATTACACATGCTCTCTCATTTAATCACGGTACTAAATTCATGAGTTTCCACTCTTGTTATTGGGTATTGTCAAAAAGAAATTACTCAGACGATTTTTCACCTAGGGATGTTTGGTCTTCCTTTCGCAATTGGGTAAAGATCGAGAATCACTGGTGCTAAGTATCCTTGTGCTTGTAGTCGAGTGTGCGTAATTAGATTGAAGTACTATTTTTGTAGAGTGCTTGAACGCATTGCACTGTTTTTTTCTTTGCAGCTTTCGAGAAGTTGCGATTGACCATTTGTATCTTGGCTTGGAATATTTATTTGACGTCTGTAAACTGACTGGTTTTTTTGCATTCATTATTCCAGACACTTGAAATTATTTCCAAGAGACTTTTACAATTTTTCTGGATCACTCCACTTGATAATATTTTATCCCCTTCCGAAAAGGAAGTCCCGCCTGGCACTCCTACTGCGGAGAATTTCCTGGGATTGCTTGTTCAATCGATTTTCATTTAGCAAAAAAAATAGAACAACAAATCAGAAAACATAAAGTAAAAAAAGAAGAAACGATAATAACTCAAAGTTTCTTCGATATTGGAACCGACGGAGTGCAATGTTCGTTGGGGAATTTTCTTTGAAGAAATAAACGCAAACAATGGAGAAATCCCCAACAAAGGATATGACGTAGACGTGGTATATATCTTTCTCGAAATTTCTAGAGAAGCAGAAAATCTAGGAGGAACAGTTTCTGTAGCGTCTTGAAAAAAAAACCATCTAGCCAATTTCATCCTTAGGAAATTTTCAGAACGGGGTCGAAGCTCGTTCGGATTAACTGCTTTGGAAACCGGCTTAATCGTAACTCCGAGCGACAGCCAGCCTAGGCACTATAATGTATCTGGACCCGATAGACTGAAGTCTGGAAAGCTTTTGCTTGCATTCCCTTTTTTTTTAAAAAAGCATATTTCCCAGAATAAAAGAGAGAGAGAAAATTAAAAAATGCGCCTACTCGTTCGCTGTGACAGCTTGCTGTCACTTTTCTCATGCCTCCATTATTAATCGCGATATTGATATCCTGCTGCAACGAAGTTACGTGCAAAATTACATACAATAACGCAGATCGATAGACCTACACTGTAACTATATATCTTTCTAATTAATTCCAGTACTTATGGGAATTGTACCGATAGCCTTTGTCCGAATTACATTGTTCTGTCCCTTTTGAAACCGAGAGCATTGGGTTATTCCAGTCATTCTACTGTTTTTTCTCTCTCTGTTGCGATCCGCCAGAAAAAGTTCCACGTGTGCAGAACCGACGTGCAAAATATCCAGGTGCCTTGTTGAAAATTCAGACGCAATCAGACTGTTGGGTTAGTTCCAAAAAAAATATTCCCTAGTACGATGTATCCCAGAGTTTCATAGTTCCTTAAAGCGACCCAAACGTGTCTCTGTATTTGATTTAGTTATTTCGCCAACGTACGTCAGCAGCCCTGATTTCGGTCGTGTTTTTCCGGGGTCTATTTGACAAATCGAATAAATGTGCAATCAAAATGACGAAACAGGCGACGTGGCTTCCCTTCTACATCTGCAAACTGAATATCCAAAATTTTCCACATTTCCCACATCTGAGTTCAATTTTCCTCTTATTTATAAATTTTTCCAAATAGCAATGTCACGCGATATCATTTCGTCAATTGAACATTAAAATATTTATTTAATATAATTTTCCTTCCCACCCTGAATTTCTGGCTGTCGCTCATTGAAAAGACTTTATCGCGATTCTACGAAATATTAAGACAAAATGCCTCTTGCGTGTCGCAAATTAAATAATCGACTCGAGTCCAGGACTGCTGGACACGTTGATTGGCCCCGTAGATCGGACAGAGATTAGCAAAGGTTTAAGGGCGATTCTGGTTTCGTTGTTGATTTTACTTACGATCGATTGCCAGTCGTAATTCTCGTAGTTTATTAACAACCGTAACGACTTAATTATCTATCAAGGCCATTATCAATCCATAGTTATCGTTCGTTAAGATCTAAACCCTTTACGCACGAGGAAGGTTTACGCGCATTCGTTTCAGATTTCAAACGCTTTGCCACTTCGAATATCGGTAAAGCGTAGGAATTCTAAAACAAATATCACGCTTTAATATCGAGCTGCACGTTTCTCCGAAATTGTCCTCTTGGTCTTCTTCCTCCTGACTGTCATCCCAGACACACAAAGAATTCATTGAATGACCATTTTATTAATTCGGTCCCCCATATTTCCACAATATCAAATATTAAATTGTCTCGATAAAATTTCGAGGCTGTTTACAACGTTGCCGTTACCCCAACAACTTTAACGTATACAAACTTCCCTCTTTCGACTGTCCAATAAAACCGTCAATCAATTACATAGCTTATCATATCCCGTAAAACCAGTAAAAGGCAACTAAAACACCTTGTCACTCGTATTACGTTCCTCTGAAAGCTTCCGGAAAGGGAAGAAAAACCCGAAGGGAATAAATAAAAACAAGAGTATGATGGACATCCCATTAGTTACTCCTTTATGGACAGCAACGTTACCATCATATGCTAATTTCCGAATATACGAAAGATCCAAAGGTCATCGGTCTAAAAGCGCGTTAAACGTCCTCACTGATAACACCCACACACGGCTATCAAAAATTGCCGTCATTATAGACGATACGAACGTCATCGGTATATCAATACGTGTACCGAATATTACGTAATGATCGTAGCGCCAGAAAAGACGCAGCTGGCCGAAAACACATAAATACCCTGCAACGTTAAACTTTTACGATTAGGCGTTAGCACCGTACTGAATATCTTTGATACGGTGCCGTAATCCTGCGAATCGTGTATATCTACTGCATCCGCAGTGGTTTCACGGTAAATGCTTCTGGATTCGTACTTATGGTCGGCCTGGTTCCAATCTCTTATTCACCGGGAGCAGCAATGGTTACGGTAACGTCTACAGATACGTCTATGGTAACGGTTATCCTAGCATTTGGAATATTAATATTAAAGAAGTGTCCCGTGGTGCATCTGTGCACACGTGGCTGCATCGCTGGGACATATATATATATATATATATATATATATACTACATAGGGGTTGGAATTCGCGATATCCATTCGCGATGTACACGCTACGTTATATGTATATATACATATGTAGACTATGTACCTTCACCCTTATACAGCTATCTGGGTCGGAGGCTTTCGATCTTTTATTCATTTTCGTCCCCAAGAAATTAACGTCACGTACTGCGGGACGCGCAACAAACACTGATGAATATCCTTGACTGGTAGGCCTTCCTAGAGAAGATCATCCTATTCTTTCCTTCTCGCGTCTCCTTTGCCCTGCTTCCGGCTCTTTCGATCGAGACAGCCTCGCGTGTCCTGCGATCGTACACGGCCATTTTGTTCTGTTTTTTTTTTCACTTTTTTTCCTCCGGTTTTATTATCTTATCAGTGTAATTCTCTTTTCATCTTCCGTCACTTCGCTTTGTTTTCCACCTACGTGCATTTATCAGCCCTTTTATCTTTTATCTACCCCCTTTTTTTCGTACGTACTTCGTGCTTATCTACCTGCCGGCATCGTTACTCTCTTCGCTGAATGCTCTTATTATCATATTTTACGACATCCCGCTTATCGAATATTCCCTTTCGAATTGTCATTAATCCGCTTTATCGCGAATCTCACGTTAGCACAGGGCTGCTTGCAAAACAATTGCAGGGAGATTTACTGTTATCGGGGTGATTGGACCTTATCGGACTTATCAGTATGTGGAGGGCAGAACTGTTAATCAGTCTGTTTACCCTGTTTGCCGCTTTTTCTTCTTCTACTGTTTCCTAGCGCTGATTTTGGATTCTGACTCGTTTCCGTGTGCCAGTCGATTATGTAGATTAGTCGCGTCTGCACAGACGCGATGATTTAGCGGACCATCGTAGATAAGCACGAATGTACTTTAGCGTTTTGCATGCGCACTAATATGCTCGGTAAAGATAACTCCAAGATTCCCATAATCTCCATACGTATTGCTGTGTTAATTTTCATAATTATTTATAATATACAATACTACGTATTGCGATTGATTTTAATGTCGCGAATCCACTCTAGCAGAATTAATGTAATTGGCGCACGGACATCGTAACGCCGAGGCGAAATTTTTGCAAATAAATAATGAGAGCAAATTGTTGTGACGTAAAACAAAGAAATTCGTTTTGGGTATGTTGGTTCAATTAGTACAAATGCAATTAGTAATAGCGGACTTCTCGTAATTCTATTGCATGTTGCAAAGTGCACAAAAAATATGGGAAAAGATCTTTGTTAAGTTGGTCATCTGCGTGCGTTTCACGATCCAGGGTCTAATTTCAGCCTGACTAATTATTTAGGTGAATTTGTCCTTTTAACGAAATATATAAATACACACACATGTATATATGCATAGAGAAATCCAGGCAATGAATTAGTACTGGCACTCTGCCATTTCAATCTCGTGAGTCCAATCGATTTTTCCAAACTCGACCTTAATTTCGTGTCAAACTGTTTTAAAGAACATCCCCTTCTTTACGGTATCAGCCAACCACCCCTCTTCCACCCCCCCCCCTCAATCCCACTCATCATCATAATTATCAACATCCTCTGTCATTATCCTTATAATTACCGTGATCATTAATATCGCGGCTGTTAACTATGAAATTATAATTAATTGCGCCCCTCGCGATACGTGCTAAATGATCGTTTTATATGATGAAAGATCGAACTTATCGAAAAATTGATGGGTCACGTAGGAAATCTGATTTTGATGTAAAAAAATAGGCGTGTTTGAAAAAAAGTGTAAAGAAAAAGTTTATTGTTGACGAAAGGAAATAAGAAGAAAAATTAATAAGTCAAATTAATCTCAAATTAATAGGTAAGTTAAAGTCAGCCGTGATGCTTGATAGATAATTAATGACACGTCAATAAATGAACATAAACATAAACTTAATGAATTCCATTAATCATTCCGCAGCTCCCAATCTGTCCCCGTGGGCGAAGATTGATCGATCAATTGTAATTATTGTAATAAAAAGGATCGGTTTAATTAGTCTTGTCGAAAATGGAGTATTGACGAGAAGTTCGAAATATTAATGACCAACACCAATAGCCTCAATTTACGAGTGTCTTATCATGTCGCGCGATGACACATTCGATGAATTGATATTGGGTATGTCCAAAATGAAATATCGAAAGAAGTGTAAATTTGTACTAAGAGTGTATATTCATCGATAAATCTATTAGCGGAATTGGGTTCATCGAGGATTGATCTGAAATTGAATGAAAAAATTTGGTAAAATTTTGATAAAATTTGAAAAAATTTTACCGAAGTCTCAGATGGAAGACATATTGGCTACTTTTCTGTGACGACAATTTACATAGGTAGACAGGTGTGTATTAAATTGGATTAGACGCAAAGAGATATTTGTTTCGCAATAATTACTTAGCACTAAAAAACAAAGTCAATGCCGCTTGCCAAATTTTTCGATAACGTAGAACAAATACATGACGACTTATCTGAGAGACGAGAATCCGAGGTATAAAGGAGCCACGAATAAGATGGTTGCCGACTTAGAATTGAGTTTAGATAAAATCAATTGGCAGGAGAAGGTGAATCTTCTGGTCGAGAATTCGTTTTTGGCAAAATCGAATAAGAGCAAAGTGACGGCAAAATATAAGTTACGCTTTAGATAGATCGATCCAGGTGATTCGGAGATGGGAGAGTGGAGGATTTTTTTCGTATAGGAGGAAACATGGAGACTGAAAAATGTGTATGAAATTTACGAGAATATCAGAGATAAGCAACGCGGATAAAGAGGATGTTGAATGAGAAACTCATTGGTTAGGATACTATGGGATTTAAAAAAACTATTTAAAAAATTTCAAAGAGATACGAAGGGAGTGCATCCATCTTTTTAAAATCCCATGAAGGAACCTCTTGAAGCAAATGAATGAACTCGAGAAGGAAATCAATTACTTCCAGTAGCGAATTACTTCCCTCCAGAGGTGAGCGTGAAGATTTATAATGGGAAGTGAAGCGGAGCGAGATGTGAGGACGGTAGAGGAGGAAGAAGGGAAACTCCGTCAAGAACGTAAAATTGTGAACAGCCCGTGAAAATGTAACTTGCAAAGTTCGGATAGGCTTCGTGAGAATGATAAAAGTTTCAGTCAGACTTGCAGGATGAACGGTCGAACGAATGAATAAATGAATAATATACAGGAGATATATTTGTCCCAGTACGGGTCGTTCGGATCTAGGCTAGTAGTTACCTCGCTTGGCGGTGCTGTCTGCGCTGCTACTAAATCCAGGTACAGCAATCACGAGAACAAAGAGTCCACAGTGTACCCAAAACATGTTTACGTCTTAACAACATTGTTCAATTCCATTTTACATGACGCTCGTGAAACACTATGATGACGGTGGTTTTCATGTTAGGTAGGCCCATCGGGGTGTACTACCTAGCCACCATAGAAAATAGATTCCCGGCTAGGTTCCCGTCCTCTGTCGCCTTTCCTTCGTTCTCTTCAGCGAATTCCTCTTTCTCTTTCTCCTTTTCTCGAGTAACTCTCTACCGTCAGCTCCTCTTTTCCTCCTTTCCGTCTGTCTCTCTGGATCCTCCTCTCTCTATTTCGAGCACGCTCCTGCCTCTGTCTCTTTTCGTCTTTCACGAAATTCTCTTAAAGCACCGAGACTCTTTATTGACGTAAGCTTTTCTAAAGATTCGTAATTTATTAATTGAACACTGTCCGATTCACCGATTATTCACCAAGAGCCAACCGAGAGTCTCTCACCGAACGGAGGTCCCTGTCTCTCTGCTCTCCTTCTCTCGTCGGGAAAGCGCGTTCGATTCACGCCTCGGCTGCCATCTTCTTCCTACCGTGGAAGTCTCGGCTATGAAAATATTTGCGACCCCTCAACCCGCACAGTCAAGCCCTCTTGCCCGACTACCCTCCCGGTGCCTCCTGGACATCTACCCACTACGCCACCTCTTATCGATTCCTGCGCCATTTCGCGTCATTCCTGGCAAATCAATAACGCCTAAACCTCGACCACCCTGGTTTCCCAGATAACTCTAGTTAGGAGACTCGATACTGCGTTTTGACCTTTTTAAAAAAACTCTGTCTTACGGAGCTCTTAGTGCTTGTGTTTTTCTGAAAGGCTCGTATTTTTTTTTAATTGAAGACTCATCTTGTCTTATCTTTTTTTGGGATTACTCGTATTCTCGTTTAAATGAAGATCCATCTTGTCTTGTCTTTTTTTGAGATAACTTTTGAATACCTAAAAAATTTTTAATCAAGAAACTTATGCTTGTATGAAGCTAAAATTCGATTTACCAGACGTCCTGTAATTTCGACAACTAATCAAATTTGAAAACCTTTACTATAAGCAGATTTTTCAGGACAAATTTTTTCATTTTCCCCGAATATTGAATTACTTTATTCCCACAGGAGGTATCACAAATTTGTCCAATTAATGTTGGCGCTGCAGTCTTCGGCGTTGCCGGCAATCAACGACGACAATAACAATGGCTGACGTTAAATTCGCTGAAGTTGGCAACTCTTTGCACAACACGAGCTGCGTCCCACACGTAGTGACTTTCGGCGTTCAGAGTTGAAATATAACCAAGAGGATATGACGTGAGCGGACAACGGATGTTTGGTAAGCGGAAAACGTTGACGAGGATGTAAATAAATAGAAAGAGAGAGAGAAGAGAAGAATATACACAGGAGATCTGAATGTCAGGATTGAACTTTTATAATATACTCATATTGTTTGTTTTAGATAGGGCAGTGTTGTGGACGGTTACGGAGACGCTCCGTATCCCAATGTTTCCTACAAGTATACAGACTATTTTAATAAGTACATTCCTGTTTCAACAACCGTCGTAAGAGCTAAGTATATATATATATATATAATATATATATAGGTATGTCATTACGATTTATTACGATGCATGTGTGTTTTTTTATTATGAAAACATTTGAAAAAAACGACCCCGAGATCCCCATCCCCCTGCCCGTCCCTCGCGAATCGGATTCCCACCCCGAGCCCAACCCCATCGTGTGTCGTACCATCCCCGTTTGTTGTCTCTCGCGTTAACCTGTTGGTACATACTATGTTAATAACCATGTAATAGGTGTATAATCTATCTATCTATCTAGTAAAACAGCGTCATATTAAAGTCTATCCTCCTCTTCCTCCTCGTTATCCTCATTATTCTCCTCGGACTCTTCCTTGTATCCGGGATGCTCGCTGATGGCGTAGTAGTTCCCGTTGTAAATGACTCCGAGTTCGCGCAGCACGTCCCCCCTGATGATGGCCTTGATCGTCCAGTTGTAGCACTCCTCGCTCTCGCTCTCGCGATCGAGACGCTCGACGTCGAGGATCTTCGAGCTGAGACGCTCGAGGATGATGCCGATGTCCTTGATGCTGAGGTGATGCTTCTGGTCGACGGTGAGCTGGTCGATCAGCAGCAGGAACTTCTCCGAGGTGACGATCTCGTCCTCCATTATCGTGTTCTCGGTCTCGGACTCGGAGCTATCGTGCTCCTGATGATGATGGTTATGCTGATGATGATGATGCAAATGAAAAGCTGCGGGATTCGGCAAGCGACCTCCAGCGGCGCCGGCGCTGCCAGTGGGATCCTCGTCCGCAGTGTCCCGGAAACGGACGTGACCCTTGACCATGCCGGGTCGACGGCTGCCGTCCGAAAGTGAACTCGGTGGCTGAGGCGAAGGTGTTTGAGTCTGCTGTGCATGTGCTACGCTCTGCTGCGCGTGTACCTGTGCCGCCTGGGCGTCCTGAATCGGCGAAGTTGCAACCGACTTGTGAACAGCTATTCGGCGTCCCTCCTCGTGCAGGGCGCAGCAGTGAAAGTCGCACTCGCTGGCTCCGCCGCCCTCGCCTCCGTTAACGGGACTCCCGTTGCGCTGCGCCACTACCGGCTGGTGGATGTGATTCGAACACTCCGGCGTGTGGATATGAATGGTTGTGCTTTCGAAGGAGTTCGTTCCCTGCTTCACCAGCCTCCCGCCAAGCACGCCGTGCTGCTGCGACGACCCGTAGGAACTATTACTCGGACTAGTAAAACTCTTCTGTACCATATCGTCATGATTTATCACAGTGATTTGGGGACTGCTGTAACGCGGTCCTGGCTCGTGGGAACCTGGTACCTTTGGAGTCCCGTAGCCCAGCTTGTCCAGGCTCGTCTGTATGACCAGCGACGGACGCTGGGACGATCCTCCCATGTGGTCCACCTTCTTCGTCGGCGAGTACTTCGAGCTCGGGCCACCTTCCTGCGATTTTGACTGCTGCGAGGATTGCTGTACCTGCTGAACCTGCTGCTGTTGAACCTGCTGCGACGAACCCGACGTACCGCTTCGCTGGTCCCAGTGGAGCACCACTGTGACTCGGCCTTTATTGTCCATGATCTTCCAGGATGGCGTCTCATCGTGCAACTCCAGCGCGTGGATCGTCTCGCAGACTATTTTCGGGATTGCTGATATCGCTGGTACAAACGAACACTACGTTAACGTCAGATGGAATCCTCAGATACACATTTCTCTCCCTCTTGGGACTATCAGTACATACGCACACGTATCACTATCCTCCTCTAACATATCATTTAATCAAATCTATTAGTATCGATACTCTGTGTTAATAATATTAATATAAAAGTCAAAAAGTGCATGCATCGTCTCCCAGTATCTTTCAACGATACAACGCATTCGTGATGAACAATAGTGTACCTGTTGGTAGGCAATCGTCTTTGTGTCTGGATGCATATAAAAAATTAGCAACGACCACGCTAAATCCTTTCCTGATTTCCGTTAGATCGATTGTCTGCCGACACGTACCGATTGTCTCAAAATTCATCCTCATATATATATATATATATCTTTGTACGGATACATAAGAATCCTCTACGCGTTCAGTCATAGTGAACGATTATTTGTAAATCAGTAGCTCAGTGGAAATGAAGAGTACCGGCCCGAATGATGTCGACGCCGGTTGGACACCACCGCTCGCCATGTCGCAGGAGTAACAGCACTGTATTGTTGGCCAAAGTCTTGAAGTACTCGCCGTCTTCGACCTGAGTGCCGTCGGACTCGAGTACTAAGGAGACATTTTCATTCTGAGGCACTCCGAGTTTTTCCTTACCTGCAACCCAATAACTATACTTAGCCATGCGACTTATCATGGGTGCCTATTTCTACAAGGGGTAGAATTAACATTGTGAATGTTTCAGAATTTTTTTTTCACCAATTTTACTTACCACGGTGCAGCAACTCCTCGAAATTGCTAACGACCAGTCCCTTTCTTACGTTTCGCCAGCTGTCCCATATCTTAAATGGTCTCTTGCTCCGTAACTCCTGCGTTCAAGTGGACAGAAAAAAAGAGGCCGAGAGAAATACTGAACAATTCGAATCACAGGACGAGTGATAATGAAATGTGGGACACGGGAGTTCTACGGGGATGCTGTACGTGTACGATACCCGCACACAATGGTGACGCTGTGTGGTTTGAAGCGTGACGAGCTCGTGGAGCAGGATAGCGTTAGAGATACAGACAGAGCTATAAATATCTCCGAGTATTCGTAAGAAGAAAGAGATACATATAAAAAGTAAAGCAGGCTTTCGGGTATATCGAGAGATTCAAATGTTTCTAAGAAACAATTGGGGCCGCAGGATTGAATATTATTTAAAATTATAACATATTCGTGTATAAATCAATACTAATGCAAATGCATACAAAATTATTGAATGCGACTGTACGAATAATTACGTAATCCTCTTATGAAAAACTAAAATTAAAAATTTTCATAAATCCTTCACAAGATAAAATACGTTTGTGTATGTGCATGTAATAAAACTTTATATTGCTAAAAAATTTATTACCTGTTCGTTTTTATTCATTTAAACTTCCTCTATGTATGCATCCTTATGTGGACTAAATGGGACTAATATGACTAATACTTTGGTCCGCTAAACACTGAAGCACGATTGAAATTGTATTTTTCGAGATTCCCTTAATTTAACGAAAATTTACGTATAGCCCGGGTTCTCTGCTTCCGAACGAAAATATATGGCGCGATTGTCAAGACGTGAAGGAATAAAAAACGTCGTATTAGATAATCGGATAATTATTCCGAATTATCAACACTAGTGATATATATATTACACGAGACGTATTGCATACGAGTGAAATAATCGAACGAATAAAATAATGCATAAAATATCAATGTGGTAAAGATATTTATTTAGACACCACCCAAGTCGCCGCTGCGGTGTCTCATGTCGCTGCAGCAGCGAATTAAGTACAAAATAAAAATAGCGTTGCTATAATAAGAAAACTATATGAGGATACATAATACGTGTGCATGTAGTGTGTAGTAGATACAGACATAAAGAAATTATGAATAAAAACTAAATACAAAATATAATACAGATTACGTATATCGCATTACAATCAAATGATATATCAGATACAATTTTATATCATATAATATAATGGAATATATTCTTAATGTGTAATTTGATACTCGCAAGATGCAAGATATATTATAGATATATATTGTATTTGTTTTAGTGTGCGTGCCTGTGTGTGTGTGTGTGTGTGTGTGTGTGTGTGTGTGTGTGTGTGTGTGTGTGTGTGTGTGTGTGTGTGTGTGTGTGTGCGCGTGTGCGCGCGCGCGTGTGTGTGTGTGTGTGTGTGTGTGTGTGTGTGTGTGTGCACGCGTGCGTGCGTGTGTGTGTGTGCGTGCGTGCGTGCGTGTGTGTATACACAAATACTGCAGAAGAACACGTAAAAAATAATATATCTATAATCGATATTAATAAATATATGATGCAATTTAAATATAGCGAAGAAAGGGGGATCAAGAGAGAGGGTAGAATATATAAGAATAACTGTATTGAAAAATATTTGTATAATAATAATAATAATGTTAAATAAAAATTAAATAGGCTATACGCAATACGCACCACTATTATTCTCTATCGCGAGTAATCAATATCACGATATTATCAGCGGTCTATGATATAACAATACGTTATCATTTAATTCGTGCGGCATCACGTAATACCGCATTGAATAGGGGAAAAATCATGCGGACGAGTAAAACGGTGTTTGCCCCGGTATCCTCGCTTCAAAAGGGTGGCGCTAAGCCTCCTAATGCGCAGACTCAGGCGCAACTTATGGTCGAAAATACTGACCTCATTCAATCATCCTCGAGATACGAAAATCGAAAGAAACCCGCACCGCCTTTGAGACCCAAGGCTGTTAATGTTCCGAAAAATCCTTAAATATATATCAGGCTCGTTTAAGGAAGAAATAAAAAGGTAAAAAGAGGTTTATTTAGAATCGAGGATAAGGGAAAAAAAAGAGGGTGTCACCGACCTCATGAAAAAAAAATGAAGGGATGCTGTCTCAGAAATGCGTTCAATATTCGAAACACTCTTGATTGTAATTCTCTGAGATAATTTATGGAATTTTTCAAATTTCTTTCCTTTTTGTCAAAATTAAGTTATGAAAGTAAAGCAATCGTAATAGGCGTCCACGCAAGGATGCTACACTTCTCGGAATATTGATTCGTTAACTTCAAATGATACTCGTTGTATACCGGTCTAATGTGTTGGACGTTAGTCAGAGGTGGATAACGAATGATTAATAAAAAAAATGGGAGGATTCCTAGGGATGCGTACCTCTCTTGCCATTACGTCATATCCCAGCAGGTTCAAGGGACCGTCCCGCAAGCACTGTTCAGTAGAACCGTAACGTAGAACGTTGCATTATTCGTGCTACTTGCTGTTCACCATTTACGTACGACGCCCCGAGCATTCGCGAAGGTTTACACTTCCGTTATTTTTTTTATTTCTCTTCGTTTTACTCCTGTCCGTTTTCTTCTCCTCCTTGTTCTCTTGCTCTTCTTCCTTTCGCTCCTTTTCCTCTCTTCTCACTCGCTCTCTGCCACTCGTTCTCTTGGTTTCTAAGTCTCCCGCTCTACTTCCCTCATTAGTTCTCCCTCTCTCTCTCTCTCTCTCCTTCTCTCGTTTCTATCTGTCTCTCTTCGCGATCGTATCACCCTCTCTCGTTTTTCCTATTACTCTATCTCGATCTCGCCACCCTCTCTCGCTCTCCCGCTCTTCTCTCCTTCTGGTCCCTATCTTTAACGGGCGGGACGTTCCGAACGAACGTGTGACGTTGTCTTACTTCTCGAATCCTTCATTACTACGGGGTTGTACCACCGGCTAACCACGTCTACCCTGACCGATTACCCGATTCCTCTGAAGATTTCCACTAACGCATATGGGCCAAATTGTAACAGTGGCTTCCTACCCCGGCACTTACTGCGGCGACTCCTAGTTTTAGATCGATTCTCCCTGTGTCCCATGTAGTATATCCCTACCGGAGACACCACTCTCTTACGGGGTGGATTTCTAGAAGGACATCACTAGGTGATTGCGTGAAGCGTTTTGAAGATCCTTTGACGACTTTGGTCGGTAAGATAGATTTCCTAGGGATTTCTGCGTGCCTAGGGAATAGAGGCAGTGAAACTTCCTAGATGAAACATGTCGGTATTTTCCAGTATTTTCGTAAGAACAATGCAGCAATTCTAACTGTATTTATTCTATGACGTTGACATTTTTGAGGTCTGTTTCTTTGCAGCCAAGATCGCGCACGTGTTGATTTTAACGTTTGTTATTATGTTAAAGCGTAAATAAAACCGGTGTCGGATCCGTGGTCAAAACATTATTCGTTGCTTCAAGAAGGTTGTTAGTTGAGAAGAATTTACAATGAGTACCATACTTGAGAAGATTGCCTCGATCGAGGCCGAGGTAACCTACTAGCACTGTAGTTGATTACTTAGGTGTGATAATTCATGTTTCAAATGGTGTTTTTTCTTTAGATGGCTCGGACGCAAAAGAATAAGGCCACGTCCGGGCATCTTGGTCTCCTCAAGGCAAAACTTGCTAAGCTTAGGCGAGAACTGATTACTCCAAAAGGTGGCGGCGGCGGCGGGGAGCAAGGATTCGAAGTTGCCAAAACTGGTGACGCCCGTATCGGTTTTGTTGGTAATGCGAGATAAATATTTTTTAATGTTAACAACAAAAGAGTTATACAATGACAATTAACTATGTTTTTAAATAATTTTCGAGGTTTTCCATCTGTTGGCAAGTCAACACTTCTGAGTACACTGGCTGGTGTTTATTCGGAAGTTGCTGCTTATGAATTCACTACCCTTACTACTGTCCCTGGTTGCATTAAGTACAAGGGTGCAAAAATACAGGTTGATTATTATTCTAGAGTCTGAGGTACTCGCTGGTATTTTGATATTAATTAGTTGTACCATTTTAGCTACTCGATCTGCCTGGTATCATTGAAGGAGCAAAAGATGGCAAAGGTCGTGGACGACAAGTTATTGCTGTTGCAAGAACATGCAGTTTAATTTTCATAGTTCTGGATGTCTTGAAACCTCTTGGACATAAGAGGCTAATTGAACATGAGCTGGAAGGTTTTGGCTTAAGACTGAATAAGCAGCCTCCAAACATCAACTTTAGAAAAAAGGATAAGGGCGGCATCAACCTCCAGACTATGGTAGTTGAGAACTCTTTAAAACACTATATACTGTCAGTTATAAAATAAATAAACAACCAAATGTTTAATTGCAGTGTGCACAATCCGAGCTGGACTTGGATACAGTGAAATCTATTCTGTCTGAATATAGAATTCATAATGCTGATATAACTCTACGTTATGACGCTACTTCTGATGATCTCATTGATGTCATTGAAGGAAATCGGGTATACGTACCCTGCATTTATCTTTTAAATAAAATAGGTAAAAATAATGTGTTTGATACAAGTGATAGTGAAATTTTGTACTTTATTTCTTATTTAATTACAGATCAAATAAGTATTGAGGAGTTGGACGTTATATACAAAATTCCTCATTGCGTACCAATCTCAGCTCATCACAAGTGGAACTTTGATGATTTATTGGAGAAAATGTGGGATTATCTTCAGCTTGTTAGAATGTAAGTTACAAAATCAAAATATTCACTTCAACATTTGGCATCCATTAGTTTGCTAACATCATTATGAATTCTCTTGTTAAAGTTACACCAAACCAAAGGGGCAACTTCCTGATTACAATTCTCCAGTAGTGCTGAATACTGAAAGGAGAACTGTTGAAGATTTCTGCAATAAACTGCATCGTTCTATTGCTAAAGAGTTCAAATAGTACG
This sequence comes from Calameuta idolon, assembly GCA_030142285.1. Lineage (NCBI taxonomy): Eukaryota > Metazoa > Arthropoda > Insecta > Hymenoptera > Cephidae > Calameuta > Calameuta idolon. Next base: position 300,451 of record JARQSV010000295.1, on the reverse strand, counting down.
TATTTTGTATTATAATCGGTTAATAAGAATGTGCCCTTATGTAACTATCATGTATCTACAGTGCACTGGTATGGGGTTCTTCAGTGAAGCATCAACCACAAAAAGTTGGCAAGGATCATGTGCTCTGCGATGAGGACGTTGTACAAATTGTAAAAAAAGTGTGATTTTTATCTTAGAACTACGTTAAATAAACTATACATTCACTATTAATAAAAAATATATAAATCACAAAAATCAAATGATTTGGTTACAATAAAAGAGAAAAATATAATTTACCACCGTACTAGAAAATTCATTGATATTCCTTCTTCCTCCCTTTTTTCCCATCAGATATAAGAACGTTTTCCAATGTAAAACTATAAATCCTAATTTCTGATTACTCCAAGACTAATGTTTCTGGTGAAACTTGCATTTAATATTTTTTCTTTTTTAATCAGTAAAAGCATCCAAGTCATAGGTATATAAAAGGTCTATGAAAGCCATAAAATATATTTATATGAATATATAATAATTTCTCTTACAGTAATAACCGGTAATGTATATCTTAATCAGTAACATAATACTAAATCGGCGTCTAAAATTGGCACTCCATTATTTCAGTCCTGCAGTGGTCGTCTGTTAGGTGGCACAGAGTGGTGACATCCGGTTCGTTTCCACACATCTTCGAATTTATTTGGCAGAGATAAGTAGAGAGATGCACAACGCTACGGTTTCAGGTGATACCAGAAACATGGCGCTAAATCATAGCGGCGAGTCCAGGAGTAGGATTTTGAGATCATCGTCTCCGTCGATAATGCATATCCCGTGGTAACCGAGTTGAACGTGATCATGAACGTGTAGCTTCACGGGAAGAGGTTCTCAGCTAATTAACGCTGGTTCCCAGAGCAAGCCTTTGAACGAGACCGCTCATCAGACAATGCCTTAATATTTTTTTTGCAATCTTAAATTCAAGTGCACAGTCTTGAAACCAACGTTGCATGAGAATTCTATCATAATACGATTGTCAGAGATCTGTTTTAGGTTAAATAAATTGGTTCCAAAGTATTGAGTGTAAACATTTTTCCTTGTACTTTCCTATAATGTTGCTGTAGACCGGCGCTGAATCACCTGAGAGGGGTGACGTTGTGCAACTTACGATGGTTTGGTCAGGCACAAATGGGCTCTTTAAATAGTTCTCGAGGAGTTCTAAAGTTCCTGATAGGTTTTAACAATAGTTGTGCTACGTAACATCGTTTAAATATGAATTTTCCAAGAACTGGTATGCTACACGGGTGTCAGCTGCAGCACTGCACATTTTTAAAAACTCCTAAAAATGTTTCAACAATTATTTTTCAACAGTTCTATAGTTCCTGGTATGATTTAACAATAGTTCTGCTACGCAACACAATTATTTTAGATGCTCATAGCTGCCCTTACCTGATTTCTCGTTATCAACTACTATGATCACAATAAATCTGCTTTATTACTATAATTTATATAAAATACTTAACGCAACACACTGCCTACAATTATTATAGATGTATGCGGTCAAAACTGCCCTGATTTGTCTTCTCCTTATCAATTATTATGGTTATCATAAATTCCCTTCGAGTGAGAACGAGTGTGGTGGATCCAGCTTGGGTCCTGGCTGGGTCTACCACACTCGTTCTCACTCACCTGCAATGATAAACTCAACTTACTATACACCATATATTTGGGCTATTTGAAGGCTGTCGAATGCGCCTAGTCGTAATTCAATCGGACCACTCTATCTGAAGAAACCACCCAGAACAGGAGTGTGGTGGGTCCAGCTAGGCTCCCAGCTGGTTCACCAAATTCGTTCTCACTCACCTGTAATGGTAACGTCAACTTATTATATATTAGAATTTTGGGCACTTTAAGGGCTGCCGAATACGCCTAGTTGCAATTCAATCGGACTACTCTATCTGAAGAAACCATCCAGAAAACGAGTGTCGTGGGCCAAGCCAGGCTCCAAGCTGGTCCACCAAATTCGTTCTCACTCACCTGTAATGTTAACCTCAACTTATTATATATCAGAATTATGGGCTCTTCAAGAGCTGTCGAATGCACCTAGCCGCGATTAAATCGGACCACCCTTTCTGAAAAAACCCCCTTATATACTTTTCTTTTTTTTTCAAGTTCAATTGCATTTCAATTTTCAAATCTTTTCAATTTTCAAATCTTTGGCCCGAAAAAAACAACCCCCAGCCCAAGTATAAGCTGTAGCGTATTTCTTAACTTTACTGGACACCGATAGCAAATACGAGATCGAACGATCTGTGGGAACCAACCAACCCGAGATCGTAGTTTCTGAACAGGGTGGCAACCCGAAGGAAACCGGAAAGCGAGAACGTTACCTGCGTGAAGTTGGCCGGTCATCTTTTATTTTTTAAACTTTTTTTTAGTCAAATCGTTTGATAGTCGTTTGATAGTGTTTGATAGTCTTGTAAAAA
>JARQSV010000295.1:268477-297898 GCA_030142285.1 Calameuta idolon | reverse complement strand
CGGAGGTGATGATCACAAAATCCTACTCCCGGACTCACCGCTACGATTTAGCGCCATGCTTTTGGTATCGCCTAAAATCGTAGCGTTGCGCATCTCCCTTCTCATCTCTGTATTTGGTGTTGAAGCATCTAAAGTCCGATTTGATGCTCCATTTCTCTATTCCTATGATTCCTACGTTCATGCGACAAGGACGGCGAGCGACGGTAGCGCCAACAGCCCGCAACCAGTCGCCATAGACCGGACGGAAACCTACCCCAGACACTCGATGGACCTGGGGTAAGTTCCTTAATACAGCTGATTCAAGAAGAATACTTTTCAAGAGGAGCTAGAGCGGTCTCATGGAAGGTCATCTTCTTCGATGGCCTTCCTGGTCAATCTTGGACTACGCTGTCCTGTTGAACGTGCTACGGCAGGTGAAAGAGACTTTGTTATGCGATAAACCAAGTACCCACTGACAGTTGGGAAGTTTACTGAACCTAAGCTTGTCTTCTTGACGACATCCTTGTCAGAGACCGTTCTGGCATCTCTTTAAGTATCTAAATTTAAAATGTCTCATTCAATACATCTTTGAAAGCTGCTCCAAGATGTGGTTAATTATGATACAAGCTTAACGTAGGTTTTTTGTTGCAGGGGCTGGACCAGAGCCAAGGCTATTCACAAGGCCTGCCTCGATTATTAACTACCCGATGGCTACAAGAAGTATTGCCATCCTGGCTGGATACTTTAATACTTTTCTTACTGCATAATCAAAGAGCTCGTTCTTTACCCGTTTACCTTGAGCAGTCCAACGCTCACTGCCGACAAGATGAGCATAGGCACCCTAGGGGTAGGGGACCTATTTCACCTGCTCGAGTCTAATAAACTTGGGGATGTTGAAGAGATTAAGAAGGTCTTTCATGATCACTTCTTGTCGAGTACGTATTACAATGCTACTCCAATGTCAAAGAAATAATCATGAAAACTTTCATAAATTAATTCAATGCAGTAAAGGACAGCTGGCTGGTGAATGGGTTGTTTGATTACTACCTGTCTACAAATTCATTGAGAGCAGTGGAAGTATTAGCTGGTGTACGAGAGCCACATGACAGACATCTGCTGGATCGTCTTACAGAGGCTCTTGCCAAAGGCGATGAAAGTCAGAGAGTTAAAGCTCTGACTCTACTGGGCCACGTGGCTCGACGGCAACCAACCTGGCTTTATAAACTTGCCAGTCATGCACTCTTTAGGGAACTCCTGAAGCTACTGAAGGTAGCCGGAGACATGTTATCACTAATGAGTGCCCTATTGCTTTTGGTCACGTTACTGCCCATGCTACCTGCAGCTCTTGGTCCATATTTACAAGAAATCTTCGAGGTATTTGGGCGTCTGGCGTCCTATCACCATCATCAGTCGTCATTCTTATCATCATCTACAAATTTGTCGTCAGTTTCTTGTTCCGGTAACATGGACAAAGATCATCTCTATCTCCTACACCTACAGGTATTTTTTTTAAATTATATAATCTAAGGATTCATCATATTTCAGACGAATTATATATATGCATCGTAGGTGGGACTGTACAGCTTATTTCATAGACTATACGCCATGTACCCTTGCAATTTCATTGCATATTTGAGGCAGCAGTATATTCAGCGGGATCAGCATGCAACCTTCACACATACTGTAAGACCAATGTTGGACTCTGTACGCATGCATCCTCTTCTCGTGACTGCGTCTAAAGATTCCGAAACCTCTGCAGCTAGGTACAGTTTATTTATTATACAATCATTCTATATGTAATGAATCTAGTAGCACGTTTATTTACTAGTTAATTTCAATTAAAGATGGAAGAAAATGGAGCATCACGACATCGTAGCAGAATGCGGCCGCTTCGCCCTGGACAGATCAAAGGAAGAAACACCTATATCCATGAACTCTCGCTTTACTCCGATTCTAGGTTCATCTTTGACTTGATCAAATAGTTCTTCAAAAAATTTTTGAAGAACAGTTAATCACTGCAAATTATTTCTATTCTTTTGTAGATCATCCGACTGCTTATATACCGCTGAGTGGATCAGGAGGGTTGTCAACGGCAGGACTGAGTAATGGGGAAGAAGAAACATTCTGGTCGCCAAGTAGGGCAATTCCATCTCACAGTCCACCTCCGTTACAAGCTCCACCGCACGAGCCACGTTCTGCGCCATCAACGCCGAACAATAACAGGAGTGGCACGTCACCTCCAGAAGCTGCTGTGGAGGCAACACCTGAAACAACCCCGGTTAAGGTACTACATTAAAGAAGCCAAGTACTCATTATCTATTTTAGAATAATTAGCTAAAAGAATATTGATCATCAATAGGATTTAAGGCAGTTGTCCACAAGGCAACCTCCTATTGGGTCTGCTGCAGTTCGTGCATTAGGAACCTTCGGAAATGGAAGCCTTGCTGGAAATTCACGACCACCTACACCGACGCCCTTAAACTCTTCGGCGGGACTCTTTGTCAGTGGGGATGTGGCCATTAATTCGCAGACTATCCTATCACAGAAAATCGGCAAAATCGTTGCCGAGAGACAGAATTTCCTTCAGCAGACTCAGGTTACGAATTCTAGTGATATGGATGGAAAAATTCTGGACATAGAGCTCAATCAGAATGGAAAGAATGATTCTTGGCAGGAAGATCAAGAGGTTCTTAAATTCATTATATTTCCCATTGAATTTAAATTTGTAAATTTAAACCTGACTGTGAGGCCTCATCGTTTAGGTATTGGAGATTGTTAGCTCAGCTAGACTAGAAGTCTACTCTGAACGTCGTCCTGAACAATACGACGAGGAACGAGCACGTGGTGTAATGGCTGATCTGTCTACAAAGGTTCGACGATTCCGTTTCTACTCTCAATGTCAGTCTACAGTACCGTGCCAAATTGTACATCGCATAAGTGAGGTAATTTCACAAGAATCTGTATGTCCTAAAGATGTAAGACGATCAGGATTCGGTCATTAACATTGATAATTGTTAGGTTCGCAGAGTGAAGTCTTGTCCAGAGATCAAAATTGAGAATAAATTGAAAGATGGGAATGGAGGAAGATTCGTTGGCCTAAAAAGGACTGAGGAGGCTGGAACGCAGACATGCGACCTGCTTCCCTATGAACATCTTTTCTTAGGAATTTTCTCGCAAAGGACTTATAGAACAGAGCATCAGACACCTAGGAAGAGTTCCGATTCTAGACTGTCACCAAATTCCATGGTAGATCGTTATGTGGAGATGTGTTCTCGTGCTGGGGGTTTTTCTAGTGAAAGTAACAAATCCAGTGAGTTGCATTCAATGAAAAAATTAGTTTATTGGTAAAGATAATCGAATGGTACAAGAAGGCCGCACTTTTTATAGAAGTAGGAGTTGTAAAGCAGAAGCAAAGAAAGAAAGGCTCCGAAGATGATCCAGGTGACGATGCTGGAGATGAGGAAGGCCTGAACATGGATGGCGTTAATCAACAGTTGCAGCTTATGCAGATGCAGCTGCAATTTGAGCGACAACGACGGGAAGTTCATGCTGAACGCAATAGAAGACTTCTTGGTAGACTGCGAGATTCGCGAGCTCTCGAAGAACACAATTCTGCTTTGGTATGTCTCAATTTCTTGTCAAAACTTTTTGCAGGGATACATTTCTTGAAAATGATGTGCATAATGTATACACATTTTGCAGACTGACATGTTACGAACGGCAGAGAAGGAAGTGGATGCCTTGAAAAATGAATTAGAACGTAACAAGAGGGAAGCTCGAGCTGCTGAAGAGGAATTTGCAGAAGCTCTTCATCGTTGGCAAACGAATGTATGTATCCATTTAATGAGTGCTACATCATGCATTAGAACATGGTGACTGGATAATTATTGGATGCTGTTAAAAAAGTGCGTAGAAGAACAACAGCAAACCAAATTGTTAAGGGACCGTGTAGAGTCCTTGGAATTGGAGATTAAGGAAGAAAAGAAGAAAGTTTCTGCAGGCGAGCGCCAAACCCAGGCTGCTGAAGCTGCTCTTTTCGAAGCAGCGCACCAGCTCAAGGATGCTCTAAAGGCTGCGAATCGTGGGGAAGAATTGAAACGCACCCTCGACACTGTACAGAAAAGATTTCTTCTTTTGGGCGAAGTACGTTTTCTATGTAAAGTTACGTACGAACGTACGAATAATTTCTATGTAAAATTAGCCCATATTTTTATATATATTTGTAATATTCTACATAGGCACAGCTAAAGCTACATGAACGTTCTGGCGGACCAACTCCAATGGCCAGACAAGAAGCGGGACAGATCCAAAGGGCTTACGCAGAGGAGTTATCCAGTGCGTAAATAGGATCTGACAATGTCTAAGTCTTTCATAATACAAATATTTAATACGAAATTTACTACTTCTTCTGCAGGCTTACGTCGGCAATTGGAGTCACGCGGTTCTTTAGTTGAAGCGTTGAGGTCTCGTCTAGGCGAAGTAGAAATGCGCGAGGCTAAAAAAGAAACACAGCTAATCGATCAGCAACGTCTTCTCCAAGAAGCGAAGGAGCGACACGAGGCGGAACTGCGTGCTGTAGAGTCCAAGTATAAGGCCCAGGTCGAAATAAATCTTCTTTTGGAAGGTCGTATACTTGAACTTCACGGGACCCTAGAAGCTGCAACCTGTAGTACTAGTTCAGCCATGACGAACCTGGCATCATCAGCGTCTCCAAAGGAACGTTCACCACCTCTCTCGGCCAGTCTCGCTTCTTCCAGCGAAGGAAGTCTCGCCTTCCATACCGGAACTGGCATCATGATGAATGACTGTTGTGACTCTGCCGGTGAAATTCCAAATCTGCAGGCAATCGTTGAACCCGCACCGAGCTTAGTGACGAGTCCATCTCGTTCCAATCCACAATCACAACAGCAGCAACGACAGTATCAAAGATCGGAAGATTAGCGCCGCATAAAAAAAACCAGTAACAATTGTATATTGATGATCACGCCTTTCGCGCTCGACTGCTGTGACTGTTTTTGTTTTGTTTCGTCAATACCATGCACGAGAACAAAATATTGTGCAGGTGTACGTTGCACCGGAAACAATGAAGAATAATTCTTAGTATCTTCTAATCTATAGATTAATTACGCGATCCATGGAAAAGAGCAAAAAAAATACGTTAAAGCTGCGTTCAGTTAATTCTAAACACTAGATACATTAGAAGTAACTGAACTGCAACTTTAGTGTTGCATAATCACGATCCATGGATGAAAAAACGGCAATGGAGCTTTTGGATCGTAAGCTTTTATCAAGACGATTTCACTCTGAATAAAAGTTGAGATATTTTGTGAGCAATCCTATACTGCCTTTGTCAATTTATTCAATTGAGCCAACACCTTCTCTTGAATCATTTTATTCTCTGTAGTCCCTAATGCTATCTCTTGATATAGGAAAGATCTACGTTCTTTTTGTCATTTTTATGGTAGCAAAATATGATGAAATATATTAATACGTGTTGTTATACACATTACATATAATAGTAGTGCCATTTTCTAATACTGAACGTATAAATTCTTCTATATGTATGTTACATTGTGTGACATCTAATCAGCTACACTAAATAAGACACATCCACAGTTTCTATAGGCATGTCAAAAAATGCGTCCAGCTCAAATAGTACTACTTTGTCACGTTATAAAGTAACTTGTTGCGTGCACAGAGTAAATTATCCGACGACTTAGTAGTCGGTTAATGCTGTAATATAGCAATTAAGATAATGCGACGGATAAGATACAATTATAAGACTCATCCATCCCTTTCAAGTTGTTCCAGCAGTTTTGTTCTACCATCAGTTGGGCAAACACCTTACATGTTTCGCGTTTTTATTTACTAATCACTGTCTTCCTGTTAGTACGTCTGCAGTTCCTGGTTCATTGTCAAGAGGATCGCATCATCAGGGGTTGCATAACTGGCTAAATCTGGAAGTAGCACAAGAATAAATCAATTAATTATATAAAAATTTACATTTTAAAAGTGTGTGCATGTGCGCGCGCGCGCGCGCGTGTGTGTGTGTGTTGATTAACATTATCCTTGTTTTTTCTTCATTAGTTGATAATGTAACTCGACTCAATACCATTAACGTATGAACGAGGACTGTTAGGCAAGACGTATATGTAATTACGTAGAGTAATTGTATCTACTGTACATATTTTGTCTACGGAAATGGAGACGAGAAATTACAAGAGTTTTGGATTCTACGAGTGTCAGAAACTATGGGAATATTGGAAACTACAGTTACTATAATTTTATTGTTCTACAGAATCGTTCTACAGTTCTATTACCAGACTACAGTATTACAAGTGAATCGTTCCTACTCACGATTATGGCCTTGATGAATAGGACTCGCTTTAGCTTTTTGTAATAGTAGCTGCAATATCCAGTAAATTGCTAGCCAAACGAGTGCTCCTACTGAGAAGATTCGGAATGTTACGACGCCGCCATAAACATTCATTAGCCATCCGCACAACAAACTGCCTGCTGATACGCCTATGAACAATTTTTAATTTTAATTTTTATTCCTATTTATTTATAAATAATGTTTTATATTAAATTACTGATAATTACTGACCTACACCTTCAAACACAGCACCTACGAAACCCTGTATAGTAGCTCTCATGCCAGAAGGCGCAACTTTGTCCGCGTAGGAAACCATTGTGGGCCAACATAGTCCCAACGTGGGACCATGTAATATTTCTAATGGTAAAAATACCCACAGATTCCTGACCATGCTGTAGGCCATAAACCTGTAATTACAAATAATGTCAGGATTTTCCTTATGTTGTTGAGGATATGGAGAGCTTACCTAGCAGCGTAGATAAGAAGTACAAAGCTCATGACATTGACGTGGCCAAGTTTACGTAGCACGGCACCCGAGATAAAATTAAAAGGCAACTCTCCCAGGAAACATTGAACACCTGTGAGCAATCCTTGAACAGTTTTTAACCAAGCTGCTTCAGAATTTGTCGCTATATCTTCGGTGTACCAGAATAAAAAGTTCCAAACTACTCCAGTACACATTCCTGCCCCGATACACCACCAGGCAAACACTAGCACTCTACCTTCCTTTCCGACAGACAATAATTCCCACAAAACCGATGGGTCCCCTTTAGAGTACTCAATATTTTTCTAAAAATGTATACATTTTTGTTGTTTTCTAAAAATCCTGTCATATACGATTGAATGATAGTTTTTGTTGTACCTTCTTTATAGTAAATGATACTATTATGTCAAGAATCATGGCAATAAGCATGATGTAAAATATGCAGGTGTAATCTTTTTGTGATTGACCACGACTGAAAACATCTATGAGGTAGCCAGCACTTATTCCAAAAATTCCAAAGCCTATACTGCCCCACATTTTCTGCTTGCCATAATCCTTTCTGTTTTCATCCCCTAAAATTCAAAAATCTTAATAAGGGTATAGATTGCAACCCGTAAAAAGAAATACATGAAAACTCACCTAACAGGGCACAGCAGATAGCATCTGCTATACTAACAACAACAGCCATGCCAACCCAGCTTACAATAGCTGCCCATAAAAATAAATGAAATTGATATGTAGAGGTTTGTGATACATTGCGACCATTTCTTACTTCCTCGAGTAAATGGTTCATGATGGGATTATTATGGCAGCTTGCCATGCATGAGGTTCTCAAGTTAGAACTACAGGCAGGTTTGTGCACAACACCATCAGAGAATGTCGTGTTCAATACGCGTACATTTACACAATTGCCTGTTGATAAGTCTTGATACATATTAAACCCTACAGTAAAGTTAAATGTTGTTCCTTCTATGACATTTGTACCAACTAATGGACAAAATTGTACTGCTCTCCAATCAGAACACAATTCATTGTATGTGTTATTGGTTACATTACAAGATAACTGAAAATCGAGCAATAAAGATTACAGTCTGTTTAATGTATACTATGCATATTTAATATATATAATGTATACTATTTACATATTGAAAATGTAACATAATTTGTACCTGACAATTGGAGTACAGTGTAATGGAGTTTAATGCATCGTAAGTTACTTTGGGTGAAAATCCTTCACTGGAGCAAACTTCTATAAATGCAACACCACTGTCACAAGTAAAGGTTACTTCTGCACTGCTTTCAATTTCAGGAATAAAATTGATTGTGAAAAACCCTATGGCAAGAATAACTTGAAATATAAGAAATAATGTTTTGTGCAGTCTAAATTTATCAGCCAAACCACCAAACAGTGGTTTTGCTATTAATCCTGAGATAGGCAGAATAGTATAAATAGTGCCCACAAGGCTACTCGAAAATCCCAATTGTTTTGCAATTGTTGGTAGAAAAGGTACAATAGGCCCAGTAGCTAAAAAATAATTAACAAAATTTTGTAATGTCAAGTAACTATCTGAAAATTAATTGTAAGTAGAATAGTTGCAAACCTGCATTATAAAGAAAATAATGTGCCTTCATAGGCACCAATTCTTTGTTCACATGTTCCAACATGATGCAGCTGTAAAAATTTGATGAAATATGAAATCAAAGTAACTTCAACGATCTGAAACGTAAAAAAATAGGTATCTCTCACATATTCCGACCTGAATGTTCAAATAATCGATAAATTTAATCAAAACGAAAAAAATACATCTCAATACATATGTCTTACCTCCAGTTTCATTAATTGCACCGATCCTTATCACATATAATATAGATTAAATATTAAAATTACTAAGTAAAAATGAAATGTGATTTATCTGCTTGAATCAGCAGGTTAAACCACTGCGTATCAGGTTAGTTTCAAATTTCCAAGTACATTACGCTTCAACAAAGTTTACTCTAACGTGCCGTTAATCAAATTATCAAATCGAATAGCGGTTATCTAAAACAATTAGACTATTAATACTATCTCTTGGATAAAAATATCTAGGATCATTTTGAGATCTTGAAAATATATACAATTTTACATGTATATTAATGTACAATCTGTGACTAGTACCGCCATCTATAAATAAACTCATATCAGATTGTACACTTATTCAAATTTAAGCAACATAACAATCATCCATCAAAAATCTCTACCATATTTATCACCCATTATTTCCATCGTATTGAATGAATTACAACTCCAAATAATGGTTCGAAAAAGAAATAACTATTTGTAACAAACCGTGTTTTAATTTCTGTCATCGATACACATTTACAATATATATATTTATATATATATATATATATATATATAATTCTTCAGACATCATTTGTATCAATATTTCATTTAAATCAGTATAGGTGGGGTAATAGATTAATCAGGAATACGTAATTTTTTACTCTGTCTTCTTTCTTTTCTCTATGCATCATCCTAGATGATCCTAATCATTGCAGTTCGTAATGTCTTTGACGTTGCGAATCTGTCTATATAAACTGCACGACACCGCCTTTTGGGGATATGTATGTTATGTACAAAGAAAAGGTTCTATCTCTTAACTCTATTGCTTATCACTACATATACGTACTCTACATAACGCACACTCATGGCAGTGTACGCAAATATATTGTACAGAAATCTCTTTAGATTGGTAGTCCACGTATATCTAGGTCATTATAGAGCTGTCTAGTTCTTTGAACGACATCTACTGATCCAGACATGAATCAGGAGCTAAACTAGATCCTTATACATCCTAAAGCTTTAAACTGGAGTTCCTGATTCATGTCCTGTCACAAACATAACTTTATATTATATACATATTACTACATATATATTAAGGAATAAAAGCTGGGAATCCTGATAAAATGTATAAAATGTCGAGAAATCTTGTCAGATAAAAAAGAATGTGTAAAACTGGGAGCAGTTTTTGAAAATAATAACAAAATTTAGAGAGCTATATCGTCGTACTCTCTGTCTATCTAGCTTTCCTTCTTCGGTATATTTGTTTTATACTAGCTTTTCCTTCTCTAAGAAATACGCAATGATTGCCTTTCTAAGTAGATTTTAAGGGCTAGAGCCAGGATGGTCTATGATGATGCGAGGGAGGCTGCAATGCGTAGAGTGAATGTATATACTGTTGATATGCAGGATCCACTCCCAAATTTGGTCCATGCGGACCGACATATGCTGAAACTGGGGGACCGTACGCAGCCGAACGTTGCGTCGAATGTAAAAATGGATGTGGAGGATAATTCCGAGGTGGTTGATTATTCAATTTGTTGCAGGCCTGCTGTGAGGCGTCCGTAACCGGTGTACCTTGTTGCTGTTGTTGCTGTTGCTGCTGCTGCTGCTGCCTGAGGGCCATGTTGTAGTAACTACTAGGATTCCTGAACTCGTCAAGAAAGGCGAACGTGGCAACGGCCGCAGTGTCCTTGTCGTAAAACGGTGAACTGTTTGCAGTCCCGCTTGGTGTTGCAAAATTAAAAGCACTTCCGCCTGGTGGAACTATCGATGCATTTTTCAGAGCGATTGGATCTGCAGGACTGGTTGAATATTGTGGAAATCCTGGAATTGCACTTCCACTCTGTTGTTCTATGTTTCCCTGAGGAGGAACAGGTGCTGCGTTTTGTTGTTGTTTATTTTTCCTACTCTTCTTGGCTTTGGTGTTAGCTGGTGTGGCTGGTACTTCTGGAGGACGACGTGGTACCGACAGCATACCTGGATTCTTTGCTGTGGCGTTTAAACTTTGGAGAAGATTCAAATCTAAATCGGATGTTGGTGCAGGGCTCCGAACATACGCCATAGGATCTGGTTTGGTTGGGGGTCTTGGAATGGTCAAAAGCTGTTGCTGCTCCTTGTTACCTCTTCCTACTAATCCTAGACCAAGCCTTGCGTAGGCAGGATTCGATGCTACAGAATCCGCCAAAGATCCAAATGTACTATCAAACTGGCCACCAGGTACAGGTTCAGCTTGCGATAATGACATTATTGGATCGAATCCAAATTGATCCTGTGGACGACCTGGATCCTGCGGGAGATTCCTTGATGATTCAGCCGGCTCATTGTACATGCGTTTCTTCACAGGAGCCAGATTACTTGTGGTAGGTGTTACAGGTGCACCCTTAGCACTTGTATCGAAGTAATGTGGACTTGGATAAACAGGCCTACAACTGGAATTCGGCATTGGATACGGTGGCGTTTGGAAGCCTGTTGCTGACTGATATAAAGACTCGTGTGGAGGTATATTTTGCTGGAAACTCAACAACTGAGATTGATCCGTGGGCTGGAGTTGTTCTCCGCCACTGGAAGGCTTACATAGGAAGGATCGCTGTTGCGTAACTGCCTGAGCGTATTTTTGAACGTTCAAAGAGTCGTTAGGTGCTGGGAAGGCATGTCTTTCTTGCGGCTGATGTGGATTTTGCTCCTCAATTCTCGAGGAAGGTCTTTGTGGGTCTGTGTTAACATTCACTGGTCGATCCGAACCTGAGAAAGTGTTTCCATAAGCTGTTGGATATTGATTCGGTCCTTGATACACTTGGTGTGCAATATTAGGGCTCAATGTCGGTTCGTTTTGTCCAACGAAATTTCTGTGCTGTTCTACAACACCCTGAGATTTTCCCTCAGTGGATTTGAGATACTCAGCTCTTCTATCAGATTCACTTGCAAGTGGTAAGTAGGATGGATTTTGTTTGAAACTTTGAGGAGGATATACAGGTGCTGCGTTTTGTGGATAATTGTCTGAGTTTTTCACTACCTGCGTGTAATTCGATGGTTGTTGTGGCGATGGTTGGGAATAATTTGCTGTTGGTTGAGATGCTGATTGTTGAGAACAGGTGGATGTTTGTTGTGGCGATGGTTGAGAATAATTGCGCGGTTGTTGAGGCGAAGGTTGAGAGTAAGTACTCACAGGAGCTTGCTGTGGCGACATTTGTGAATAGGTTGGAGGTCGCTGAGGGGAAGGATGTGAATAACTAGGTGGCTGTTGAGGAGATGGTTGAGAGTAATTGACAGTTGGTTTCGGAGAAGGTTGAGAAAAGCTCAGAGGTTGTTGAGAAGACGGTTGCGAATAGCCTGAATTTTGAGGTGAAGGTTGAGAATAGGCTAAATTCTGTGGTGAAGGTTGTGAATACCCAGGTGGGTGTTGAGGCGAAGGTTGCGAGTAACCTGGAGGTTGAGGAGATGGTTGATTATAATTTGAAGGTTGAGTAGATGGCTGGGAATAACTAGAGGGTGGCTGTGGTGATGGTTGTGAGTATCCAGGAGGTTGTGGCGAAGGTTGGGAATAATTTGAAAGTGGCTGAGGGGAAGGTTGAGAGTAACTTCCTGGTGTCTGTGGCGAGTGTTGTGAATACGTTGGTGGCTGCTGAGGAGAAGGTTGGGAATAACTTGGCGGTGGTTGTGGAGAAGGTTGAGAATAATTCGAATGTTGTTGTGGTGATGGCTGTGAGTAAGTTGGTGGTTGTTGAGGAGATGGTTGAGAATAATTAGCAGGCGCTGTTTGTGGTGAAGGCTGATTATAATTCGGTGTTGGTGGCTGCTGTGGAGAGGGCTGAGAATAACTCGATGGTGTCTGTGGAGATGATTGTGGATAATTTGTAGGTACGGACTGTGGTGAATGCTGAGGATACACCGGCGACTGACTTTGGCTACCTGGAGGTAGTTGTTGAGAGTACGATTGGCTCTGAGGGGAATTTTGTGAATAATTAGCATTCTGTGGTGAGCGCTGCGAGAAAGTTGGTGACAATTGTCGATAATCCCCAGGATTTTCTAAAGGAGCTTTTTGGTAAGATTGTAGAGGTTGTGGAGCAACTTGTGGATAAAGGGATGTCGCTTGGTCATACGGCGATGAAGAAGGATAGGCTGGTGATATAGGATTGTTCTGTGGAGATGGGGTCGGTGGCAACTGTGCACTGTACCTAGGAGGTGTTGTATAATAAGGGCTGTTATAAGGACTACTACCCGTGGATAAGGCATCCTGGTAAAATCCTGCACCCCTGATTTGTGGCTCAGCTGGAATGGGTAGAGGTTGATTTTGCGGCGACTTGCCTGAACGACCTGGTGGTGGTGATTCTTGTGAAAAACTCGATACAGATTCGCTCACGCTACTTCCCCCAGTACTGAGACGTCTCTGTCTTGTACAGACCTCCGGTGTGTCACTTTCCTTTTTCGTTACACTTTCCTCAACTTCTTCCTCTTTTTTCTTTGATTTCGGTGCACCAAACGCCTTGAACCAGGCACTTAAATTCGGAGTTGCAGATTTTGGTTTTTGCGAATCCTCACTAATCACACGACTATTGGTCTCTACACTTTCTCCACTTGTAGTAACTGGAACTGTAATTTCCTTGCCTATAGTCGCTTTTTCTTCCTTGGTGCTTGTCGAGCTGCTCGCTGGAATACCAGGATGATCCTCGTCTTCATCCTCATTCGATAGATTTGGATTGGGTGAGGAGACGAGGCTCTTACAAATCAATTGAATCGAATCTGCATTTCGTAAGACGGTTCCTAGGCTTAATTTTGGTTCTTCCAAAGTGTCACGATTTGTTTGATCTGTGTCCGATGTTGCCTGATTGGATGCAGTATCGTTTACGGTATTACTTGGTAAATGTAGAGGTTTTTTCAAAAGAAGATTTCCCTTACTTTTACCAGGCTGGAGACGATCAATTGTTCGTTGAACTTTTTTCGGCCTCGGTGGACCATTTGGTCCAAATAATTTCATCGAACTGGGACGTTTTCGCGACACGTCAGGCTTAGTCCCTGCTCGCGAAGTTTCGCTAGTGGATGGATGAAATATTGGCGAATCACTACCAGATGAGAATTCAGAGAGTCTAGGTGTGTCGTCGAGCCATTTGTTGATGTCGTTAAGGGTCTGTTCCGTGGCTTGGTTCAAAGCCTGCATATTGGTACCTTCCTCACTTCCAAAACCTTTGGCATGCTTGGATTGTAAAGGTTTCGACTTTTTATTTTCAATTACTTCCTGTTCTTGATTCTTACTGTTTCCGGACCCCTTGTCCTCCTTGGTCGTTTTCTTAGGTCTCAATTGTTTCTTATTGACTTTACTGGCATCTTGAAGGCTACTACCGTTTGAAGGCACTTTTTTTGGATACACCCCACGGCCACTATCCTTTGAAGTCTTCTTCAATTTCTCTCTCTCTAATTTTAACTTCTCCTCGCGTCGCCTCTCGCTTATACGATCTTTTAAACTATCAAGGGATTCTAGATCTTTGTTTCTTACCAGAGTTGCGAATTTCTTCGAGGCTGGGTCCATTTTATCGTCGTCTGCTTTAACTTTACTACGGCTCGTCGTATCAGAATCTTCTTGGTTTTTCATGACGCCATTTTTCACACGATCCTGTTTGTTCAGCTTCGGTTTCTTATCTTTTTCCTTGGATGAGCCTTTGGTGTCAGACTTCTCATTGGTCCTTTCAAATGATTCTAATTCTACCTTCTCCTCTCTTCGAGTTTTCTTTGTCTTCGGCTGAGCTGGTTTCTTTTCCTCCTCTTGAGTTTTACAGTTCTCTTGAGATTCGCCTTTTTTCTGTTTAGTCCTCTTGGTACCCTTCTCCAAGGTCTCCTGTACTTCTTTCTTGTCTATTTTTCTACTCTTGCTCTTGACGATACTCTGAGTATCATAATCCTCCTCGAAATCATCCTTCCTTTTCCTATCCTCCTTCATCGCCTTCACTACATGTACTAACTTCATTTCTTCTTTGACTCGCAGCTGTACCCTGGTATCTCTCTTACTATTCTTTCTTGATTCCTCTGCCTTCTCCTCTTTGGGTAATATTTTTTTACTTTTTGACAAAAGCTCCATATGTTTTTTCCTTTTGGATTTTATCACATTGACTTCGGATATTGCACCATCATTTTCCTGATCCCTATCTTCTTCGTTCTCGTCCTCGTCCTGCGGCTCTATTTCTTTGATCTTCTTTAGCTTTTTCTTACCTTTCTTATCCTTGGTCAGCTTTGATTCAATCTCACTTGTAATTGGCTTTACATCCTCCTCCTCTTCCTCCTCTTCCTCCTCCTCCTCTTCCTCTTCATCATTCTTTAATTTTTCCTTTGCAGTCTTCTCTGGCCTGTTTGGTTTCGATTTCTTATTTGGCTTGCGTCCTCGCTTTCGAGGATTCTGTTGTGGCAATGATGGCGAAGATGCTCTACGAGGATAAGGAGGTGGATTTGCTGGTACTGGCGGGGACGTTGGCGATGGTGGTCCTTCGTCACTTGACGGTTCCGATTCCAGGTACCGATCTACTGCCCTGTCGAAAGCTTCTTTGAGATTGACCGCCATTTCCGTATATTCTGTTGATTTTAAAACACACAAGAACTGTAAGACATCCATTAAAATGTATTCCTACATTATATTTACCATTATCAGAGCCGTTGTATTGTCTACAGTTATCAACGATCAACCGGAAGTCACGTTTGAACTGACTAAGACTCTTGTACGAACCACCTTCCAATTTTTCTTCCATTGTACTGAGATCCATAGGACGTCTAACCACGCTGTAGTATCTGTGTGAATATAAATACGTGAATTTTTATATCCGAGTGTATACTTTCAATGAAAGGATTGGGGCAGTAAGATTTATATTTACCTGGGCGCATACTCCTCATCCACTGGATCAATGAATGGCCAAGCATCCACATGATCCTTGAGACTCTCAAGGACTTTATGCATACCAACTCTACGCTCTTCCTCCTCAATACCAAAACCATATCCATAACCGTAACCATAACTGGATGAGTGATACGTGGTGACGCCATGGCGACCTATGCCCCTTTTACTTCCTAAGTCCTCAACTTCGTCCCTTGTATGGATAACAATTTGACCAACGGCGGAAGCCAAAGAATTGTTAGTCTGGCGTCCCTTCTTCTGAATAGGCGGCGCCACGTTCGCTTTTGGCACCCCATCCTCAGCTTCTCCACCCTTCGAGCGCTGCCCGCTGTTCTTTTTCGAGCTCTTATTTATCTTTGTTTTGACTTTAGCCCTGACCATGACTGCTTCCGATTCCTCAGCAGGTTCTTGGCTTCGAAGAACACGGGAGTTGTTCCGCTGTAACAGTCTGCGCCTCTGTTGTTTCTCCTTCAGGTCAAACAGCTTCGGGATCTCCGGCATAAAGTCCTCGGATAAGGTGTTGTAGAGTTTCCGCTCAGTGTCGTATTCCTAAGGAAGAGTTTTCTCTCTTTAAAATGCAAGGCTCTTTAAGAATATCGAAGAACTCGTAGGAATTCGCCCGTCCTCTTTCTCACCGAGTTTCGAAACTTATCGACTAATCGACACCAGTCCTGCTGAGTAAAACAGACCACTTGCCAAACGCTTTCGCGAGCCTTTTCTTCTTCTGGTTTTTCCTCTGCTTTATCTGTGTCCTGTTCGCGTTCCACTAAACTATCTTCTTCCTCCTTCTTCTCTTTCTTCTCCTCCTCCTCTTTCGCCACTCTGTTCCGACAACGTCTCTTACGCTTCTTGTCTTTTGGCTTGCCTTTCTGTTTTTGAGAGATACTGCCAGATGTACCAATGTAGTCCTCCCTATATAGTCGAGTTCCGTAAAAGTACCAGTAAGCAGAATTCTTACGATCATGACCCAATGGTTCAACTCGCAGACTATCCGAGTCTAAGTTGCTTAGCGACTCCTCCTGTTAACATAAAGGCATAAGCTGGAAAGTGTCTTTCCAACAAACGTAATTTCAGGAAAAGACTTACCACGTCCTCAGCGTCAAGCCTGAAGTCACAAAGAGAACGCAATATTTCCACCTTTTGCCGCAGAGGGAGTAATTCGAAATCTACGTCTGTGTTGAACGGATTCTCGCATTTATATTCCTAAAATGTGACATCTGTGAATATAGTATTATTAGCATGCCCAACAAATACACCAACATCTAGTATTACCTGACACTTCTTGCGAAACAGCCTGCGAAGGAACATTTGATAGTTAAAGGTAGAGATGTCATTGCGCGTATCGTTGGGAAGGCAGCCTTCTAGTAAACGCACTATCAACTCTTGTAACAGTCGTCCTTCAGTGCCACCATCAGTTAAAAGGGCTTCTTCAAGATCCTAGACATTGTACAATGATTTTGTGATTTTGTATGAACAGGAAAATAATCAGTGCAGAATAACATGCACGTTCAAAAGCAAATCTATAAATTTCAACAGATGGACATGGGTCTTCTAGTGAATATTCTACATACTCATACGAGTTGGCATTTGGGTAGATACCTCAATATCAAAGTCCAGAAGATTGAAGGCAGCCCTAAATAATGAGCAGAAGTGTGCTATACTTGGGACCTCCCACCACGATTGAATGTCTAGAAAAATGAATTAACTATTTAAGCCAAGAACCTTCTGTGTTTATACATATACTCTCTCTGCTATTAGTCATAAGAAACTGTTAATCGAAGGAGCCTCATCAAAAGTGACTCTGATACAAAAAAGCTCAACACCAGTACTATTTACCCTAGCAAGGTACAGTAAATTCAAACAATGAATTCTCACCTAGGATCCCAATGAAAGTGGGAAACATAACCCGTCCTGTGGCGGGTAATCTGACCAGTTCACCAGGGCAGGCAGAGGAATCTAATCGGCTTTCACCGATATTAAATGACCTCAGTAATAAAATATACAGGGGCCCACAGGTGGGCCCCGCTGTTCGCTGGTACCTTCAGCGGGAAGCCACTATTCCCTCAAAATACGGGGTGGCTAAAACAATACCTATCACAGAAGGAGTTCCAAAAACTAGTAAGTGCCACTGGCACTTATACATAGTTCATCGGTGCCCATTCCCCAGGTCTCACTCTTTACTCCTGTACCTTGCTATGCCGATTTATTTTGGCACGACACTCTGCGGGCTGGCAGCGATGCGCGCGACACCCGCGACCATTCTACACGGAAAACACTCCAGGGTCGAAACAACCACCGACCACCGCCACGACTTCAACAGCTCTCCTGCACGCTGGATGTAATCGCATCGGATTTCAAGCAACAAAATACTTCTACCCGAACTTAAAACGTTTTGCTCTTGGTGTCGTTGATTCCTAGATACGCACGTACTTCTGCTACTCAGGCCTGTTCGGACCTACAGTCGGGTGCGGACTGTACGAAACTGCGGCTACGGGCGTATACCCTTAAACATACACTGCATAGATGCACTTCGAACAACTTCGAACAATTCGCGCGAAAGGGAATGTCCTCCAGAAAATGGCGTTGCCATCAGTTGATGAGTTGCCATGTGACGTCATGTACATATTACGAAATTAAGGCTAGTTTACAACATTAACTTTCGAACGAATGTGACGTTCCAAAATTTAATCTTCAAGATTTCTGCTGTATAAAACGAAAACATTGTTTATTATATACATTTAGTCTTGTTGAGGAAATTGTTTGGTTGTGTGATAATGAGATTATTCAATGAGAAAGGGTATTAATACAAATACTTTATATCCACAAAAAAAGTTTTATCGCGCATCGCTTGATGAAAATCAATCATAAAAGGTCAGTGTGGTTTTTTTTAAAAAATGCATCGTATCTATGCCGAAGTGTATTTCTAGGGTTGGTCAGGACCACTCTAACCTGGTTTAACCCCTGGTCAGGCCAAGCCGATCGCGCCGACAGAAGCAGAGACAGAAGCGTGAGTGTTATTTCCCGCGTATGTGCGTGCGTCGCGTTGTGCATGATTTCTGCGTACATTTAATTTTATATGGATCAAATCTCTTGTTTTTACTGAACGTATTTTCATTCTTAGCTATCTTTAGCAGTCGCGATATTTCTGAGAATAATTGAGAAAGTTCTGAGATTATACAATTGTTTATAAGGAAAATGACGTCGTTTAATTTGAGTGAAATTGTTGAGCGGTTGAGAGAGGCTAGCGAGACTCAAGGAACCGGTGTTTCGTTTGCCGGCAGATCCCTGAAACTTGACAATGAACAGGATGGTGAGTTTGATGAATGTGTATTTATATAGATAATTTAGTTAATTTCTTACATTTGCCCTTGTAGCGGAGGAAGTCGTGCAAGCAATTAAGAATTGCGAGTGTTTGGAATATTTGGATCTTGAAGGAAATACCTTGGGGCCTGAAGCTGCGAAGGCTGTTTCAAAAGCATTAGAAATTCACGGCACACACTTAAAGCGAGCTCTCTGGAAAGATATGTTCACAGGGAGGATGAAAACTGAAATTCCATTGGCTTTAGAATATTTAGGAGCTGGTCTTTGTGCAGCTGGCACAGCTCTTGTGGAATTGGACCTTAGTGATAATGCATTTGGTCCTATTGGTGTACAGGGACTGGCTGCTTTTCTCAGCTCAAGAACATGTTATACACTAAAGGAGCTTAGACTTAACAACAATGGTTTAGGAATTTCAGGTGGAAAAATGTTGGCTAAAGCATTGCTAGATTGTCATCACAATAGCACTAGAGAAGGTTGGCAAAAATCGTAATTTCAGACAAATTAATTAATATATCTACTATAATTTTCATCTTACATATTAGGTGTCAATCCACTTGCACTCAAAGTCTTTGTTGCTGGAAGGAACAGATTAGAAAATGAAGGCGCAACAGCATTAGCATCAGTGTTCAAAACCATAAAGACATTGGAAGAGGTAGTGATGCCACAAAATGGAATATATCATCAGGGTGTTGCTGCCCTGGCCAGTGGGCTTTCTGTTAATCCTGGACTGCGTATTTTAAATTTAAATGATAACATTGTGGGACCCAAAGGTGCCCAAGCACTTGCCAATGTTTTGCCATCATTTGTGAACCTAGAAAGATTGAATCTTGGGGATTGCCTTTTGAAGACAAAGGGTGCTTTAGTAGTTGTCGAAGCTCTTGGTTCAGAGAGTAGTCATCCCAATTTAACGGAATTAAATTTGACTTTTAATGAAATTGGTACAAGAGCTGCTAGCCCCATAGCAAATGCAATGGCTGACAAAATGCAATTAATGAGTCTGCAGCTTGATGGAAATGCATTTGGTTCTAAAGGACGTGCCACGCTTCGTGATAACCTCACCATTTCTGAGAGAATCGATTCATTGGGTTCATTGAATGAAGATGAAAGTGAGGATGAAGATGAACCTGAGGATGATGATGAAGATGACGAAGAAGCAGAGAAGGAAAATGAGAGTGATGGAAATGCGTATTATGAAGAGAATGAAGATGAGAATGAAAATTACAACAATGATGAAGAAAATGAGAGCGATGCAGAAGAGGATAAGAATAAAAAAGACGATTTTAATAATCGAAAGCCAAAACGTATCACTGTGCAGGAGTTCTTGAAATCGCCAACTGGGGAGAACCTTTTATTACTTCAAGGCGACAAGGCAGGAGTTCTTATAGATCATACAAAGGTATGTAAACAATTTTTTACACTTCATTAGGAATATTAATCACTACTTTATTTGTAGAATTTATTTAACGGGGATAGTAGCCGCGGTGACAGATATGTAGAGGATCTTTGCAAAATAATTATGAAGGTGTCCACCCTTTGTGACAGTGGTTACGTCGATGTAAGAGTCGAGGCAGAAGGTGTTACTGAAATCCTTTATGCAGAACTCTTTACATATGCCATAAAAAATAACAAAGTCTCTACTTTAAACAATGCTTTATTAGTTAATCTTGGTTTAATAAAGGTAATTAATTTTATTCTGTTATCCAGTTTTTCAGCAAAATCATGTGCAATTCTTCAAGTTTTTTCATTTTTAGAGCGAAGACAAGACTGCTCGAAAACTAGACTGGAATCTAGAAGGTTGCTTTAAGGCTCTTGAGAAGATCAGTGAAAGAGATTATTTCCTTACAAAGACCAAGGATACGTTGAAGATATTTTTGGAGAATCCAATGAAAACTAGTAAAGCTAAGATGATGGACCCATTCCAGGATGCCAAAGCGTCCCTCAAAACAGTTCTTGATCGGTTACAGACTACGTAACTCTTGTGAGAAGTCTTTTTTTTAATAATGCATCAATACTAAATACATCTATTTATTTATAATTAAATTTTTGTGAAAATCGCCGCTGTGGTTCAAATCATATTGAGAACATTTTATACCGACATTGGTGATTCAATAAAACGTTAAAACAAATGTATATTTTTTTAACTTGCCAAAAGATTATATTCCGTGTCTTCCTTCATAATCTCATAATTTACAAAATGCATTTAGGTGTAACATTGACATTGAAGATTGCGAAAAATAAAAACTTTATTGTTCTTAGGTCCGTGCTCGCAGCACTAATTTCCAAAGAATGGACGTAATCGGCTTTGGAATGACTTTAATTTACTGAATTTTAGAACATAATTTTATATCTATCATGAGTCCTACGTTTTCTTGACACGGTTGTGATTTTAAATGCGAATAACTCAAAATAAATTGAAGATTCAGTCAGCTTACAAAGGGTTTTGATTTTGCGGGATACATATCGTCGTGTTTTGAACATACTCAAAAGAGACGACAGGATTAATAAAGATATTGTTAGAAATCTTCAATCAAAACGACAGACGATTTGTAGTTCCGATAATTTTGAAAATTAGAAACAGATTGTTGTTTCATAAAATTTAAGCATCTGCTTTGAAAATGTAATGAAATTTTTACTAAGTTTCCTTCATGGTCAATAGTTTTACAGGATTCCAACCAAGACGATAATATTCCACTGGCAATGGAGTGCAATGTGTAGATTGGTGATCTTGCAGATACTTAATTGCCTGAAACAGAAATTGACAAACTTCTTTATCTGTCTTAAAATTTAATAAAAAATTCGACATGAATATATTCAACTCTGCGTATACCAGAAAAATAGCAAGTTGGTGTCTTTCAGCAACAGTACAATCTTCACCCAATGTGGAAGGATAGCTCACTACCCAATTATTCTTTATCATATGTTTAGTCACAAGTTCTAGGAAACGTTCCTCCGTAGCTCCCACTTCCGCCATTATTGATACTAAAGAAACAAATATATTATTCATCGTTAATTATTGTAAATAAATAGTAACTTACTTCTTGCTTGTTCCGTTTGGGCGCATAACAGTTTTAGGACGAGTTTAACGTTTTCTGCTGCGTCCCTAAATACGTGGGGATAACGTCGCACGAGAAGTTTTATCAACAAATGATTGCCTCTATTTCCAGATAAACTACACTCGCTCATCTCGTTGGTCCCTTCAATGGGAACTGGCGTGCAAATCATTTCATCCTCAGTCCTTCTCACAATTAAGACAGGTCCATCATACCTTTAGATGGAACAAATATTCCATAGATAATAAATCTGAACATTCATTGTCATATTACTCACTAATGTATGATAATGTTAGACCTATTTTATTATTATTATTATTATTATTATTATTGATTACAGCTCAACCCTTAGGATCTTTGGCTACCTATTTAATTGCTCGGCTACGTTTAGATTGAGGTACTCTCTGACAGTAGTGCGTACAAGACCCTCCAGGCGTGCAGGCATCTTCGTTATGGCCAGAGGCAGAATGTTGTCGAAGGTTGCATCCAGAACCTGGAAACAAGTAGAGATTTTTAATTGAATTAAAATACATTTCATAAAGCAATAATGTTTTAATATAATTACCAAGTTTTGGATGGATGGATAGTTCATGGCTGCCCAGGTAGCCGTGTATCCACCGATACTCCATCCGAATAAGATAATCTTATCTTCTGAAAATCCTAAACGATCTATAGCAAACTGCATCACACAGTCGATTGCGTTTTGCTCTTGTAATGGATATGGAGTGCCCTGTGTTGTTATTTAATAAATCAATGAATTTCACAGAAATATTAATTTTTCAAAAACATTTATCTTACTGTACTGCCACCAAATCCTGGATGATTCCATCCCAGAACAGAGTGTCCTTTGGCCAAAGGAGTTGACATGATTCCTATCTCATAAAATCCACAGTTGCCCTCGCAAGTTATGGCTAAGACGTCACCGCAATTGGTTCTGATAATAATTAATAAAGTTAAGAACTTACATTCCAAATTATGGTAATCTAATATCTTACTTGTTGCGTTTGTCGACAAACATTGAGTCAATCACATTATTATCAGCAGTTAGTAATTTATATCTTTCTCCTCCATTTTTCATCAAATTTGTTCGGCCTTGTAGTAAGGGTTGATGCATTGCCCAATTAACTAATGTCACACAGCCTGGATACATAATCTTTATGGCAAAAGTGTGTGCTATGACGTACGCTGCTAGTCTGCAGGGAAGAGCAAGTATTATATCTTTGCTTCCATGTTGTCTGCTTCTTCCCTTCGATCCAGATCTAACAATACTTTCTAGAGAAATTCTTTGACGATTTTCATCCCTGGTTGTTAAATGTAATCTTGTAAATTCATAGACTTCTTTATAACAATCAATATTGCTGAAGAGGTATCACTTACCCATGTACATCAGAGATTCGAAAGTCAACAGGCCATGCCCAAAATTCAAAGTCAAAATTATGCAATTCCTGACGAGTCTCATGACTAACACAAGCTCTTGCTTTGTTTAAAGTATTTATGAATTCCAAATAAACGGGGTTAACGGCTCTAGAATAACTACGAGCAATCAAAGAGGCTATTAGAATAGCTCCTGCTATTGCTTGCAGTTTCAGTACAGAATAAAGATGTATGTGCCAATGTTCCGATAAAGGGTAAACTTTCTGGTACATAAACGTGGCAACAAATGGAATGGCATATATGCTGATGGACCACATTGTGGCAAACTGAAACGATGTCAACTTGTTGTGATCTTACAATAAAATAAAGTGATCAATGTTTTTATAAGAAATTGCATATAACTGCCGTTTGAGAGACACAGACGTAGAGTGATACTCACACAAATGACAATTCGATCTCCCCATCGTTCCAGACTATCTGGATTATACGGTTTCTGTATGAAATTAAAAAAATATTTAACCTCCAAAGAAAATCTGACGTTACGTATATAATGTTGTATACCCACGTCCACAGGACGACCCCACCAGGAAATCTTGTAAATCTTGAAGAGACGCGGGCTAAAAGTGCATTGCCAAAGTGTTCGAATAAATGACATTTTTCATAAGGTTCTTCTGGAATTCTTTTATGATCTTTTAAGTCGAATTACTTGATGGTGTCGAGAGACCACCAACAACAACACGCCATCATGCCAGAACTTGATCACGCGTAAAGCTCCTTTCCGACAGTGGCAATAATTATTCTTTTTTATTTAAGTAATCGATTGAACCTGGTATATTTTGAGTTTAACAAAATAACTGTGACACTGTTAAATACAAGGTTGGAATAAGCTGAAAACACGTTAAGGATTGAACTATTCGTGAATAAAAAATAATGGTATTTAGTGCATATAGAATTTATTATAAGGAAGTTTATTCCTATTAAACAACTGTTTTTACAAACGGCAAAAATTTGACGAATATGATATTTACTTATAGTGATCAACATTTTTTGTGATTAATGATAACTTTAATACCATAAGTAAAATTAACAATTCTACCATGAAATCTTGCCAAAGAAAAAATTCTTCTGAAGGACACAAAATGAAGAAAAAGATGAGGTATGTTATTTATTTGGAAATCAATTATCATATAATTTAATTAAATTAATGGTAAGCATATATGATGTATAGTAAAGCACAAATGCAGTTGGCTTTAATTAAAAAGAAGCAATGTGATGCCAAGGCTTTAATGATCGTTGAACGTCTCCTGGAACCTAATGTAGATTCAGGATGGTTACTCCAAAATGTATGTTGACAGTAAGATTCAGTTTATTTGACTCTCAAATAAATTTTCACATTGTCTGCAAATTTCAATTGTTTAATTTCAGTTGGGGAGCATAAATCGTTGTCATATGGAGGATGCAATTGAGGAAAGAGCCATTGTTAAACAGTGTGGATATGTCCTGTGCGATAATCCTATTACTGTAGTAATTAATCAACGTTACCATATCTCTACTAAAAGCAATAAAATATATGATGTGAGCAAGCGCAAGAATTTTTGTAGCTCTCGTTGTTATGGTGCTGCGAACTACCTTTTGGAGCAAATATTGACCAGTCCTCTTTGGCTCAGAGAAATTGAACAAATTCCAAAGTTCCAGCTCTTATCAATGGATCATGAAATATGTAAAGGTGTTCCTGGAGAAATAGTTGATTTGGGAATCATAACTCTTGAAATTGAAACTGACAAAGAATCTAACATAGCACCCACAGCAGAGATAGAAACTATGCTTGATAAATCTAATAGTAAAGAGAAGCAAAATGAATCTTACAAAAGTTCTGTAGATGGAAATGATATCATATTTGAAAGGACAAGCTCTATTGAATTGTCAGAAGAGAATTTTGATGTTTTAACAGCAACCTCTAACATCAATGAAAAGGCAGAGGAAATGAAATATGATTCAGTGGATCAAAATAACACTTTAATATCTTCTCAAAATAAGGATAACTATTTACCAGAATCGATTGAAGGCGAAATAAAAATAATAAATGCTGTAGCAAGTATGAAAACTGAAGGGACTCTTACTTCTAGTATTGATTCGAATATAATAACTATAAAAGAAAATTATTTGGAAACTAATGAAAATCAGTGTGAAAGGTCAACAGTATCACAGGAAATAGTAAATTCAGACATTTTGACGTTTCACGAACCACCTATTTCAGAATCCGACAAGTTTGAAAAATCTCATAGAAGAGAACATATTGAACACAATCCTGGCGACGAACTTAACGGCAAAAAGTCAATGAAAAAAATAAAAAATGATTTGAGGACAACTGAACTCAGTTTCGAAATGTTGTTAAAACGTGTGGAAAATCGTTTCAAAGAATGGATCACTGGAGATACTTTGTGTTTACTCTTAGGAGAAGATGCTGTGAGGCAACAAACAATGAACAAAATAGAGCGACAAGAGAAATACGCAGTGTTGTGTAAAAAATTAAATCGCATACAACTTGAAGAGGAAAGAGAAGATAACCAAGTATTGGAAAAAGCAGCTTCACTGAAGCCACTACCCCATTTTTCTGAGTTGCAAAAGGAAGGAAGGAAAATGCAACTGAAGGTATGAAAATTGCTAAGAAATATCAATATATATTTATTAACAAAGATGCCCTGTGTTATTACATCTTTCATTATACAGGTGCGAGCATTCATTGAGGGTCGCACAGTAATAGAAATCCCTGAAAAACCAACTGAAACAACATCCGATGAGATAATCGAGGAGGAGTCAACTCCTGTGCTACCTTTATTGGATGTTCACGCGCCAAGTGCTCTCAGAAGACGTATTTTATTGGATAAACTCAACAGGATGTAATACTTTGGTTATATACTTCAATTCACAAATATTTCAATAATGCAACGTTTTATATTTCATTTTAGATTACCAGATTTGTTACGGGCTTTAGTTGGCAGTGATATTTATTTGGCAGAACAGTATGCAAATAGCAGCGAAAGAAGTGCAACAGTAAAGGCACTTGTAAATACATTTTCTCTATCAGCATCGAATATAGTGTTCAAAACCGTAGAGTGGACTCTCGTCGGTTTGATCTTTATTAAACTGTAAGTACCAAATAATTTCACGCCAATAGATTATCATGTATATAAATTAATTTATTCTTTAGATTAAGCCTGATAGACTCGCGAATAAAATTCTTACTGTCGACTGAGCAGGCATCCATGTACACCTCCATGATTTTAATGTCCTATAAGTTGGATCCTTTTTACTTGGACAGACTAGTAGCGAGATTAACAAATACTTCTGAATCCTCCATCACAGTGGGCGAAGTGAAAATGTAAGGAAAATGCTTTAATTGTGTACTTTTAATTAATAAAAGAAATACTATCGCGCTGAGAAATGCTATTAAAAATATTCGTGTTTTTTCGTTTCTGCATCCATTTGAAAAAGAACAGACACTTAAAAAAGCTGCGGCTCGCACTCTTCCACGTGTAAAATGATTGGAAATTCATTACAAGGAATGTATTGTTTATAATCCACGAAGATTTACAGCGGCCCCGATCCTGGAATGCTCGGGGGAACACCCGTCAGTGGTGAACTAGGACATTCCAACACCATCGTATCCATTTGTGCAGCTGACGTGGATTGTTCTTCCGATGTTCTGTTGCCCATTTTCTCTCGCAGGGATTCGTAGAGAGTATGTACAGCTTCATTATGCTGGAGAGATTAATTAACACAGTAAAAATAATGCTGCTACAATGAAATCTTAACGAAAGTTCGACCGAATTACCTGACTAGTCGGTTGCAGTGCTTTGAGCAAGGAGTGTTGCCTGGCAGGGGGTAATTTTGGATGAATGTACCAAAGTAACTTTAATAAATGTCGCGTTACGTTATCCCTGCCCAATCCTGCCAGAAAGAACTCGTCGAAGATGACCGTGCAGAAAGATTCATTAGAAAACTCATCTGCCATGTTCAGAATTAATAGCGAGACCTGAAGACGATAGGATTAATATTAGACTTGAAAACTTTTCTATATATGGTTTATACTTTAAAGTTTCGTACCAGAGTATGCAAGAAAGGATCCTCAAAGGCTCGTTGTGCCTGACAATTAGGTAGAGTTGCAAGAACTCTCATGAGTCCTCTGGCATCTCCTCTTCCTCTGCCTGCTCCTCCACCACCACCAACGTGCAGAGCATAGTACATTGATAAAACAGCAGCAACACCTGAGAGTTGCGCATAGGCCTGACAAGCATCCGGAGGAGGACCAGAGTGTTCTATAATGGCTATTGCACTCTCTCTCTCATCTGGTGGAAGTCTGCAATTGAGTTGGCGTATTTGATCGTCTACCTGTTCAATAATTTTATAATTAAAGCCATTGTGCGATTGCTAGTTATAATTTCGAATAGTTGGCATAAAAAATTACTCGCCATGAGAGACATTAAGGCAGGTAAAAATTTCGTCACAACTTGACTGTCCAGTTTTGGCTCTTTAAAATCCTGAGAGTCTATCATCTGCCAAGCTGATAAACCCAGTGCCAGCATCCGCAGGAGCAGTACAAGTACTGCATTTTCTCTGGGAAGGGCTTCCCCATTTATCAAGTGTAACGCTATCTTAATTGCACTACTAGCCAGAAAATTCACTGCATAAGGATCGCATAATGTCATACTTAAATCCCCTAAAACTTGCTCCTGACCTCTCTGAAATAAATCATAAATTATTTCTCATTCTCGCTAAAATATTGAATTAATGGCATACCTTAATACTGTCCAGAAAACCTTGCAATTCGCGTGATCTTTTGACGTCTACGTTTTTTTCCCTGATACATGCATCAAGACACCATGTAAATTTGTGGCAGGGATCAACAGAAATTATATCTTGGACCTGTGTAAAAATAATTCGATAAAATTTGTCTATGTAAGTTTGAAATCGTAATAACTTTCATATACCTCTAGATCGTGTAATGCCATCAACAATTCCGCTCTTAATGTGCAGTAGTGAATATTTTTGGTTCGTAGGAAAAGAGTTCTTAGGAACTGTAGTACCATATCATAGAGTTTTACACTGTGACCAATCATATGGGCAAGCTTCTGAACAACTTCTCCTTGTCTTCGTACCTATATATTGTAAAAGATATATACAAAAGCTCTTTAGTTGATAATTATAATGTAGATTGAGATATACCTTTGGTGATGGTGTAAAAAATAGGCTGTTAAGATTACAATGATCAAAGAGGACTTGCTCTTTTTCAATAATGTAACGACTAAATAATGGAGATACTTCATCTCCAAAAAGACTCTGATTATCTTTCCAAATCTGTCTTTTGACTTCAGTATCAGCATCATTGTACAATTCTTTTTCTCGCACTAGGACTCGCAAGTATTTATCCTCGATGTGTGGTGTATTTCTTAAAATGCACATAACAACTGGTCTCAGAGCAGATACTCGCACAGCAGGAAAACTTTTAGACAACAATTCCTTAAGCCTTCTGTCTCCACTCATTCCTTTCTCTCCTCTCTCAGCTCCAATTTCATTTATTCTTCGTACTAATTTTTCCCTCAATTCTTCCAGAACTGATGCATGAAAATCCAATCTCCTAACACCATGCAAGTCAAGTAATGGTAGCATAGGCCGCAGAGATGGTAGTAGAATACCATTTTCTAACTGCAAGATTATCCCAAAATATGTTAAAATTTTATAATTATAAATATTTATGAATATAAATATAGTTACTTGAAATTCTTCTATAGCTTTCAAAGGATCTGTACAGCTTGTTAGAGCATCTCTAAGGAAGACTTGACCAGGTATTCCAAGATCTTCCAGACCATCTCCAGTTCCACTATTACTTTTTCCAGTACTCATTTTTCCAGTTATATAAATTTGTCCATTAATTCAATAATATTATCTCTTATAACTAATCTAGACCATACATAATTAAGGAAACAACAACATGGCATAACCGCACAATCTTATAAATTGCTATACCTAGACGAAAGTTATTCTAGTCAATTCTAGTTCTTTTACGCCCGTTTCCTCCGACACCGTTCAAACGACGGTTCAGCTAACCGACGATCAAATTTGATCGTGGTTTAAACGCAA